>OX451218.1:50145490-50705394 GCA_949628195.1 Phasia obesa | reverse complement strand
CTATTGCAGTTCGCCAGTATATAATTTTTGACTTTGTATGGGCGGTACCACGCCCACTATTCCAATTTAGCCTGTATTTAGCTAAACTATGTACGTTAATATGATAGTTGAATGGGAGGTACCACGCCCGCGATTCTAATTCAGTCTGTGTTTAGCTAAACTATGTACATTAATATGATGGTTATTGGTGCAATATTCCAAGGCGATACCTGGTGCAGTTCTCTAGATAAAGGATAATAATTTTTCACTCAATCATCAATAAAAAATAAAAATTCCTCTGAAGACGTCGAAAAAAAGCCGACGGAATTTTGAGGAAAAAGATGAAATAAATTGTTCTATTTGCATCAAATTAAAATAAAAAACTGACCATAAATAGCCTACTCTCTACACAATAACGAAAACTAACTGTGTTTACGAAATAACACAGTTGAAACCTAATGAATTTGAGAAAGAGATGTATAGAAGGCATTTTTTTATCTTGCTGTCTATTTTCTGTTACACCTCTTGGGTTCTCTTTGCTGGAACGTTGGGGTAGGGCAAAAAATTATGTTTTGCATTACCCGTTCTAATAGTTATTAAAATTTGTGTTTTGTGTGAGAAGTTATTCTACAAAGTTTTATTCTCTTGAGGTGCCGCAGAAGACATGAACATAATTGTTTGTCTTTAAAACTTATAGAGTTATATTTTTTATATTATTGATGGTTTTTTATATTAATTTTCTTCTTTTTTTTATTTCATATTTATTTATTGTATCTTCAATATGTTTGAACTAACAATATTATTATTATTATTAGTTTATTTAATCTGAAAGAAATAAATTCTTAGATTAAATTTAATTTAAGAGCACTAGCTACATTGGCCATCAGCTCTGATTGTGAATATAAATAAATGAATGAAATAAGTAAATGAAATAGGTAAAAAAAAAATATGTACATACATATTTACAAATTATTTCTATGTGTGTTATCTACAATATTTACAAATGTGATATTAAATTTTTAGTTTGATAAGTTTTATGTATTTGAAGATTTTTCTTATGTTTTCCGGTGATGGATCCTTAAGGAGGAGCAGGGCTGAGATATTGCCAAAAATTGTTCGCCTTTGTTTGGAAAGTTTTCGGCACTCCGCTAGGATGTGTTTAATGGTTAGGTTGTTGTTACATTGGAGACACGTTGGTGCTTGGGATGGTTTTTTAAGAAGCCATTCATGGGAGAAGGCGGCATGACCCAATCGAAGTCGTGAGAACGTTCTTATTTCCTCCTTCCCAACTTCTGTGGGGTAGGTTGGATGATGGTGTTGTGGATTTATTGCAGCATAATGGTAGTGTGAGGGGGTTTTTTCATCTAATTTTTTCTTGACTTGATTTCGGATGTGAAGACGTGTATCATTCTTTTCTAATGTACCATTTGTGATGACTGGAGCATAGGACGCATACTTGGCTGCAATGTCAGCTTTTTCGTTCCCTGCAATACCGATGTGACTCGGGACCCAAAATAATTTAATAATGTCTTGATTTTTAATAATGGCGTCTCGGATTCTTACAATTGTATCCCAGCTGGTGTTGAAAGGGTTTATAACAGATTTTATAACTGACAGACTATCGGTGAAAATCACAGTTTTCTTTTTGTCTCTTAAAGCGAAGCATATAGCTTCGTAGATAGCGCACGATTCCGCTGTGAAGACTGATGAATGGCTGGAGAGGTTGCCCAAGGTGATATTGTTTCCCTCTTCATCTACTATGGCATAGGCTGGTATGTTGCTCTGGGATTTGGTACCGTCCGTGTAGACGAATCGCCAATTGTTGTTTTTTAAATAGTTTGTCTGCTCTAACAGCAAGTTGAGAAATACACTATGAGGGGTGTGGTTTTTGGTGTGTTTAGCTAGTGATAAGTTGAAGGAGGTATTTTTCAGTTTCCATGGTGGTTCTTTTACGTGTGTTTTGGTGGTGGTGAGTGGAATAGAAAACTCTGTGCATAGAGACAGAGATTGAGCTATTGCAGATTTGATGCGTTTGGGCCTTTTTTCAGCAATGGTGGAGGAGATGTCTTTATCTAAGATCGAGTTTGTGCTATAGAGAAGCTTAGGCAAGATTCTGGATTTTACTACGTGTATCCTATCGGTTATTGAGGGAAGATTGGCTTCGCACAAAATGTTCACACATATTACTGAATTAAAGTAAGGGTTTCACACACGAAAAAGAATTCGTTCAGCGGAAAAAAATTTTTCATCATGATGAGTGTGATCGTAGTTTTTATCATTTTTATTTCCTAAATAATAAAGTGATGAATATTTGAATGACAATAAGGAGTGTTTTATAATCAAGCATACCCAACCAGAGAAAGTTGTTAAAACTGGTTAAAATAAGAATGTATTGGTGTTTTTCACTGAAAAAAATCACATTGTTTAACATTAGTAAATACAAAAGCGTTTAATTTTAAATGAGTTAACCAAAGTTTAATTTAAGTTTTTTGTTAAGATAGAGTTAAAAAGTAGCAACAAATGGTAGCATGTGAATATTTTTTTTTTTCTGAAAATTCCACACAAAAGGTTTTTGTATATTAATATTAAGTTTATGTATATTTAAATTAGTTTTCTTACGATTCTTAGAATTAAGAAATAGTCATGAATTGTAACATGTGTATGTTGTGAAAATTCCGCACATTATGAAAAAAAATTTAACATATTCATTATCAATGTTAACAAGTAGAGAAATCACACAATACAATAGCGCTTGTTCTAAACAAGCCCATTACTGTCAAAGAGCCTTTTGTGTAAAGCTTTTTCAACCCTTAAAACAAATTTACGTTAATTTATTTTTCATTCTGAACTATTAAAACTAATTTCGTATTTTCCAAATTAAAAATATAAAAATAAATTATTCATGCATATATAAAAATATATTATATCATTTTTTGTAAAAATAAAACAAATATATGTAACGTTTATTGCATTGCCTTAAAATTGTTAAATGAAAGTGCGATTTATATTAATCTAATGCGAAAACTAAAAAAAATATTTTTAATATTTAAATATTATTTCAAAATAATGGTTTTGGTTAATTATGGATATATATTTTCAGTGTACTTATTTTATTACACAATGGGCAGTGTGAATAAAAATATAGTTCTAGCTAAACTAGCAAATCTTAGATTTAAACTAGCTTTGAGGTGAATAAAATTTTCAGATAAAGCTAGTGCTTTTTTCAGTCTAGAACAAGCTAGTTTTTCCAGCGTTTGCTGAAAATATGTGTGAATTAAAACTAGTAAGTACTTAAAATTACTAGTTTTAACTTAAATTTTTGTAAGCATGTCATTCAGGTGGGAAAAATAAGTTTATTGTTGATTAATTCGTCAAAAAGTGCATTGTCGTTTGTTTTTATATAAATATGATGGCTGCATATTTATACAGATTTAAAAAGAAAGTGTAAAATGGTTAACGAAACATTTTTTGGAGGAAATCCATGAAAACAGAGGAGCGTCTTTGTCACAAATAAAAAGGATGAACATATTTCTGCGATTTCTAAGCGATCCGGGTTGCAAAACAAGAAGGAATACATCGCACAAATGTTTGTAAAACAGTGAAAATGGTTTTAAAGAAAGTCACCAATAAAGCGCATTCGTTCACTTTAATTTATAGCAATTGGTCAGGATCACTACATTATCTTTTGCCACTCTAACTGACGGTACTTACGACTTATTATGATTTTGGAGCATATCAAAAAAATTCCCGCTATCCAGTCTCTATCAGCTGATTTTGCAGCCGCATGTGTTTTTATTTTCCAGTACTGGCTGCATAGTACTAGCAAAGATTTATTCACACTTTTTTTAGTTTATACTTTTCAGAATAACTAGTACTGAAAAGTTTTAGCTAGTGCTAGTACTTGGTACTATGTAGTATCAACTACCTTTTTATTCACTCTACCCAATGCGACATAAACCTGCTTTGTTGAAAGTTGGCATGCTACTGATTATCAATTTTACATGTTTTGTTCTCTTTGTGAGAGTTTCGTTGAGATTGTGTGTGTGCACACAGAACTCTGAAAGGTTTGCGTGGGTCTCTATGTTTATAATAATTGAAAGTACAGTGTCCCACAGTGAAAATCGTCCATTAATAGATAAATTATTGAATTAATTGAATAGACAGTTTACAATACAATAGACATTGTTCAAGATTAATTAAAAGGACGTGTTTTGAGTTAATTCGATATTCTATTCGTGAAAAATAAATAGAAACGGCTTCTAAGAGAAAGTGCAAGTTTGACCTACACCAATTATCGGCATTTTGTAAAAATTTTGAGAGCATTTCAACCGCTCAAGACACAAATTCATTGCATAACGTACATCAAGAATATTTAGAGAGGTTATGGTAAAACTTGATCCAGTCTTATCAGAATTACATAATGGGGAATGAAAAGCTTCAAGAGGAAAACAATAAAGATGAAATCACCCTACGATATAGAGAGGTGTGCGATTTATATCGTAAAAAAAGCTAAAATATTGGAGCATGTTACAAGTACAACTTCTTAACCTACAACAATTAGGCGATCGGGATTAAGACTACCACCAGTAGAAATTTCAAAGGAGGTTACTCCAATTGGCCGATCTTTAGAGATATGTTTCACGCTGTTGTTGGAAAAGAATCTTCAATAGATCCGGCAGAAAAATTGAATTATCTACGAAGTAAACTTAGTAGAGAAGCATTGCAAGTAATTAAAGATTTTGATCTAGTGATTGAAAATTTTGAGCTAGCCTGGGAGACACTGAAAATAGACTTGACAATAAAAGGTTCTTGGTAAATGATCAAAGAAGATATACAGTATCCAATCATCTCAAGTAAAAACGCTTAAATCTATAAGGGCGATTCAAAATGCGGTTATTGATTGTTTATCAATTTTAAAAACATATGATGTGAAAATCTTGGATAATGATCCATTTCTAATATATCATGTAATACAAAAACTTCCAGAAGAAACTTTGCGAGCATTGGAGGTTACAACAAAAAATCACCGGGAGCTACCATCATAGAAACAACTTAACGATTTTCTTTCCACCAGAATAGAAATTTTAGAAACAATGACTGATTTAAAAAAGCCACTCAATAGAGACAGTCATGTTAATTTTTTTTTTTTTTTCATAATTTATTTATTGTATCTTCAATATTTTTGAACTAACAATAATTACTCGTATCTTAAGTCTAAAATAAAATATTCTTTTTAAGTCCAGTCAGTGCTAGACACAAAATAATGTATGTTCCACGATTGTTGAAATCATTTACGGGTCATCTCTCTATTGTACGGCCAAGAAAAGCAGTATCTCTTCTTTTTCGTCGAATGTAACCAGGAGCATTAGGAATGTTACGCGCCAATGGATTTGTATGGGTTTCAAGCTTTTTCAAATACGTTACCGCATGTTTCGCTATTTCTGATTTAACTGTTGGCACGTTTAGATCTTTGTGAATATTAGAGTTTTTGATATACATGGGAGCAACTGTGATCATTCGAAAAATCTTATTTTGGCGCCTTTGATTTTTTCAACATTGCTAGCTGAGGCAGTGCCTTATAATTGAATCCCATAGCACCAAATTGGTTTAAGTATCGACTTGTACAGTAGTAATTTGCAATCTAAGCTGAGGGTAGAGTTTCTCCCAATAAGCCAGTTTAGTTGGACTGCTTTTAACTTCATTTGTGTTAACTTGGATTATATGTGGCTTTTCCAAGTAAGGCGCCCCTCAAGATGTATACCGAGGTATTTGACGTCTGAAAGCTGGGGTATCATTTCATTATTTATGCGAATAGAGAAATGAGTCCCTACGCAGTGTGAAAGTTATATGAGTACATTTTTGTTCATTCACCTTAATTCTCCATTTCTTCAACCATTTTTCCAATTTGAGTACATGATCTTGTAAATCTTGTGATGCTACTTGCGCGTTTTCATGAATTCTTAAAAAAGCTGTGTTATCAGCAAATGTTGATGTGTACACTTGATTGCTAGTTGGCATATCGGATGTATACACCAAGTATAAAATGGGTCCCAAAATACTACCCTGTGGAACTCCGGCTTTAATAAGCTGAGGCGAGCTTAAGAAATCTCCTTCTTTTAGTAAGAACTTTCGATCAGTTAAATAATTTTTTATAAGCTTATAGAAGTTTTTGGGCAAATTCAGCTTTAACTTGTATATAAGGCCTTCGTGTCATACCTTGTCAAATGCTTGAGAAACATCGATAAAAAATGCAGAACAGTATTTTTTTTTCTTCAAAGGTCTTTTTAATTACATTTACTGATCTGTGTGTTTGTTGGATCGTACTATGTTGTTTTCTGAAGCCAAATTGATGGTTCGGAATACATCGCACTGTGGTCAATATTTTGAGATAGCGGCCAAAACTCCTTTTGGTTTTTGTTCTCCGATTTTAAAGTTATTAGACTCATATGAAAGTAGACAGTAGTAAACCTCGGGAGCTAAAAAATTAGAACTCTATTTCAACTATTTCACTGAGAACAGGGTGGTCCAAAATGGGCTTTTTCAGAATTTAGTAAATTTATGATATTTTTAGTAATTTTTTAAAGTTTAAATGATCATAACTTTTTTGTTTTTCAAGATTTTTGAACGAAATAAATTTTGTGTTGTAACTTAACTTATTTCCTATAACTGGTTAAAAGCTCTACTGTTTTCAGAACAATTTAAATATTTTTTTTAAAAAAGGTCAAATTTATCGGAAATTTCCTACTTCATAGAGCATAACTCCTGTGAGTCAAGCTGAGTCAAAACACAAATTTACTATTTTGTAGTCATATCTCTCCCCTACATTCCTATATATACATGTCCATGCATCGGGACTGCACTTTTTGAGCTACAGCAACCGAATATCTGACCCAAGGTAAGATATTCGGTACAAATGCAAATTTTTTGGGAAGTTATTTGTATGTGAAAGTGGCTATTATGCATATATTTTGATGAAATTTTGTACAAGAGTTCTTATTGACCCAAAAAATAATTCTGCTGAAATTAGGAGAAGTTGGCCCATATTTGGACCTAGTCCACATAGAAGGGTGTATCAAAATTTTGACAAAAATGACAATAGAACTCTCAAATTATGTGGTATCTGGCAATTCATTTGGAAAAGGTAAAAAACTATTTTATTGCCATCTAATATTACATAACTTAAAAACCTGAAAATTGCAAATAAATTTAAAACCAATGGAAATAACTGGTAAAACCAAGTACCTGTTATATTATTGCCAATACCTGTTAACTCTCAAATTATGTGGTATCTAGCAATTCATTTGGAAAAGGTAAAAATGATTTTATTGCCATCTTATATTACAAAACTTAAATACTTGTAAATTGCAAATAAATTTAAAACCAATGGAAATAACTGGTAAAACCAAGTACCTGTTATATTATGTTTCAAAGAGGTAAAAAAGATCATGTTGAAACTTCGAGCAATAGTATATTAATCCATGCATTCATTTTTTTTCTTCATTATTGTTTAAACATATACATATATTTTGAACGGAAAGATGAAAACGACATTATTTTACATATAATGAATAATCCATTCTTCAAAATATGCGACAAACAGAAATTAAAATTCATAACTTAAAAATAAAAAACTTTTTAAATACTTTAAGAAAACGGTACAATCAATGTTCCAGAAACAAGAAATTGTTTTACTCACGCAACCAAGAATGGCTAAGAAATCAACTTATTTTTAAAAAGCCATCAGTAACTACTACGGAAACTGGAAAAGGTGGTCGACCAGCAAAGCCAATTGATAATTGTAGTGAAAGATCACGAAGACGCAAGCTTAAACATATCAATGAAGAAGTTTCTTGTAGCATCATAAAGGATTCATTTCTGCATCAAATTCAACCATCGAAAACTAAAAAGAGTAAAATTGTTATCATTAAAAAAATAGCGAAAGCAAGCCCCAGACGCACAAAAAGGATTTTAGAAAGTATGCCGACACCAACTGAAGGAAATAAATTTACTCCAGAAGAAGCATTTGCACTATTTTTGGATTTGAAAATGACTAAAAACCAATATACAGAATTGCGGAAGCGAACCAATGAAAAAAATTGTGGAATTTTTCCATAATATCGAGATATAGTTTCTGCCAAAAAAGATTCAAAGAAGTTCAGCAGAAATAAAATTGCAGGATCTTCTTGAACACACTGCAGAACGATTATTAAAGACATTTGATGCTGACTATTTAAAGAAGTTTAAAAATTGCAGCATGACTTTAATTTCTAAATGGGGATGTGATAGGTCCTCTGGCCAGAAACAATACAAACAATGTAATGCGGAAAATTCATCAGATGCCAATTTATTCATGATTTCTTTCGTTCCATCACGTTTAACAAAAACTTATATTGGTTCAGAGCCGTCAACTAGTAGAGCTGCAGAGATAGATGTATGGAAGAATGAAATTCCCTCGTCAACAAAATTTTGTAGACCAATAAAGTTTGCTTACAAAAAAGAAACTAAAGATGTCATAACTGAAGAAGTTGGCAAAATAAAAGATGAAATTAAAGAACTTCAACCAGTGATATTTGAATTTAATGACCAATGCATCGAAGTGACTTTAAAATGTCACTTACAATGATCGATGGAAAAGTTGCACAAGCTTTAACCGAAACAAAGTCTTCATCAAGATGCATCATATGCCAAAAAACATCAAGTCAATTGAGCCAACCACCAACACAAGACGATAGTTTTAATGAAGCATATGAATTTGGAATGTCACCTCTTCATGCTAGAATTCGTTTTATGGATCATATTCTTAAATTGGGATACGATTTGGAATTTGGCCCGTTAGGCGAAACAGTGAGAAACAACAAAGAAAATTTGGAAAAAAGAAAGCAAAAAAATAGATATTCAAGAAAAATACCGTGAGATAGGCCTTATAATTGACCAGCCAAAGCAAGGAGAAGGAAATTGTAATGATGGAAACACAGCAAGGAGATTTTTTTCCGATCCAGAAACTGCAGCTTCTATAACTGGAGTAGATTATGATTTAATACGACGATTCCAAATCATATTAGAAGTTATAGCATGTAGCAAAAAGATAGATGCAAAAAAATTTGGTCAGTATGCTAATGAGACAGCAACCCTTTATAACCAAAAATATTCTTGGAGACATATGCCAACCACAGTTCACAAAATTTTGTTCCATGCGGAACAAATAATTCAGCACAATATGCTTCCAATTGGAGATCTCTCAGAAGAAGCGCTAGAAAAAAGGAACAAAGACTACAGATTCTTTCGCGAGCACAATACAAGAAAAATTTCCAGATATTGTACTAATGAAAATCTTATTAATATTTTGTTGTGCACATCAGACCCATATATGTCCAGTATTCGACAAAAATGGAAATCAACCTCATTAAATTTAGATGAAGAAGCTAAACAACTACTGCAAAATGAAAATCAAAGCTATTTGGAAGAAATTTTTACTAATATTGTTTAATTAATACTAGTTTCAAGGTTATAATTTGTTTCTAATTTAAGTATAAATTTTTATTAATACATTTAAATAAAATATATGTGCACTTTAAATCAATAGTAAAAGTTTACTTAAAATTTTATCGCTGTTGTGTTCTGTATATAATATATCCAAATGGTATTATATTGTTGGGAATTACAGTGTTATTTTTCAGTTTAATCCTCACAAGAATTAGCTTTCTTCCAAAAAAACCAACCTTTGGCCCCTGTGAATATTGAGACTAAATAAATGTCAGGTTCCAAATGTTGGCATTTTCTGACCAAAATTAAGTTTAGGAATAATAAATAAGTATTGGTTGCAAAATACGATTGAAGAAAATAAGAAATTATAAAAAAATACCTATTTAAAATGTCAAAATATTCAACTTTTACATGGAAACTCAACAAAAAAATAAAATGCATTTTTAACTCCACATTACTTACGTTCCTATCAGTCGATTTTTACGTTTGAACACACAAATTGAAGCTTAAAGTCCCTCCTATTGAACAAAACAAATTGCGTAAAAAAATACCAATCCGCTCAAAAGTTATAGAGTTTTGACCGCTATCTCGCGAAATTGACCACTGTGCATCGTTTGGAGCTCAGAATTGGGTTCAGCTTAATTATTAAGATTTTTTCAAACAGCTTTGATATATTTGATAATAGGCTTATAGGTCTGTATGATTCAACCTTGGTGTTGTCTTTTCCAGGCTTAGGTATCATAGTAATCAAAGAAATTTTCCACTTTGTAGGAAAGTACTCAAGACGTAAACTGGCATTAAAAACAAAAAGAATGATTTTTTGGGCTATACGGGGCAATTCAAATAACATCTTGTTACTTATTTTATCAATACCTGGAGCTTTCTTAGAGTTTAAATCAGTTACTGCCTTTTCAATATCTCGAAGCTCAAACCTTAGGGTAACTGCCGCACTAACATCGATAGGTGGGAGCTCAGCTATATCAATCGAGACAATTGGAGTAAACACGTTTTTTAAATGATCAACAAACAGATTAACTTTTTCGGTATGATTTCATGCACAGTCTCCACAAGAAGTTTGCAATGGAGGCTTACGTACGACTGGTCTTTTGAGGTTTCGACATGCACGCCATTACTGATGACGGATGTAGCTGTCTAGAAAATGCATTCTGCTTTGCTGGTATCTAATTTGTCTTTATCTCTTTTTAATTAAGAACTTAAGCCTAAATAATTAATTTATTAATTTAAAAATAGTTCAAATAAAACTTCATATAGTTAACCGAAGGTGTTTGGTCTTTAGGTTCCGGGTGCAAAAGTTGGTTCTGGTTAACTGACGATGGCGCTTTATAAACTTGGTTGTTTTTTTAGCATGTCAGCGTATGAAATATGTTGGGTGGTTGGTTGACCTAGCTAAGGGTAATGGTCGATATTGTTTCTGCTTAGGGGGAGTATTTGATTTTTGAGACGTCTTCCATACAACAGAATAAATAGGACATCCTCTGTAGTTGGCAGTGTGGGTTTCACCGCAATTGCTATATTTTTTAACCTTCGTGTCATCCCTTGACTTATCGCATTGAGCGGAACAATGCAGCTCACCACACACAACGCAAACAGAAGGCAGCTTACAGTAAGCCCTAGTATGATCATATTCTTGACAGTTTAGGCACTGGACGGGTCCTGATCGTTTATGTGATTCCTCTACTGTGATTTTGCGGTGCAATAGATACCTTAGATTGTATATAGGGTGTGTTTCGTTTTTTTTTAATCTTAAATCGCCAGGTTCCAGTTCAACTCGACACGTTCTCGATTTCGGAGATTATCTAAACTTTTTATTTTAAAACCCACTTTTTGAAGTCCAGCTCTTATTTCAGCTGGATAAACGTATGCATCTACGCCTTTAATGACTACCTGTAGACCTTTGCTACTCTTCAGCTGATAGGTAAAAAATTTTTTTTGCAGCTTTCAAAATTGTTTACAGTTTTACGGTATTGTATGAATTGTATTTTTGTCTCATCAATGTTACCACGCTTAATGAGAATTACATAAAAACAATTCTCTCCAATCAGTGAAATCAGTTTATTTATTACCTATTTGAATTTTTCTCCCTTAAATATATTGGAGGTGGTTTGAACGACTTGGGTGCCGTTTTAGATTCACTTGAGTGCCTCGATAGACCGATTGGTAGCGCACTAGTCTATCAGTCTGGAGGTTGTGGGTTCGATTCCCACCTTTTAAAAAAACTTGATTCACTATCTAAGATAGCAAAACGATTTTGGGAACTTATTCCGTCCTTTTCTTTATGTACTTTCGACATTGGTGCTAACTGCGAAGATTTAGGGCTTCGACCTCCTTTCATTACAGTCACGTATCTATCCATTCCCACTTGAGTCTTGGATTTTTGGGCACTGTCCGTTATTGTTTTTGTCTACTGTATTCAAAAGGCAACGATGATTTATTTACTTGTATTTTATTGACACTGCTTAGCAACAACGGTGAGCAAGAACGTGTGCGATGAATTGGCGCGGCATTTAAAAACAAATCAGTTTTTTTGTTTTTGGTTGTTTCGCTGTTTTCATCAGCATTTATCGTAACGTAAGCATTTCTACTGCTTACGTTCGCACTTTTATTAAGAATGTTTAAATTTGAGTGACTCATAAATGAGCCCTCGCACTGTATATTTGGTTTGTCTTATTATTCAACTAGTAATGCCGTTGTAAACAGGAGAAACAAAAAATACAACAACTTTGTTGTTCTGTATCAAACAGGTTTTATTGTTTGTTTATTTTAAATTCACTCACTAACTTTTGTTTGTTTTATACGTTTTTTGCGAGCTAAAAAAAACACGTCCGTTCTAAAAGACGAATAACTAGCGAAAAAAAAAAATTATTTTAATTTTATTAAAACTACGCCTAAAATAATGCAGAACAAAAGCTTTTATTATCCATCAACATTTTATAACCTTTATTTTTTCATTTTTTAATACCTAAATTTTTTTTCCTTTGTTGTTTGTCTTTGACTAAAACTTATTTAGTGTACTTATAATGGTCCTTTTGTTTCTATAATACAGTTTTTGCAGATCCAAATGTAATGAAATTTGCAAAATTTCAAAATGCATATTTAGATTTGCGGCAAACTTTAAAATTTGCGTAACAATTTCAAATGACAACTTTTTAGCATTATTATATATTGAAATTGAATAAATATTTTTTTTCGTACCAACCTATTGTCCATGGCTGAAAATATTTTTTTACCTTTTTTTTTTAAGTTCCTAACATATTGCAGACTTAATCTGTATAGTATTTTGAGGAATATTTTCGAAGATCTGAAGGTCTACAATCAAAACCTATCTATATATATATATGTATAAAGCTTCAATTTTTAAAAATAAGGCTTCAATAGCTCTCTATACTTGTAAGAAAGCCATAGGCAGAAACTGGGGCGTCAATCCTAGAAACGTCTATAAACGTATCAATATCACCTTCAACGACGACAGCACCCAAGTCTTTAACATTAGCGAATTTTATACTTTCTTCTCATCGAATATCCTACTAATGCTGAAAATATATTGGATTAACATCGTAATATCTACAAATGCCAGTTTCAAATATCATAATATAATTTATTATTATGTATCTTATTTCGTTAGTTTAAAAACTTTGCTTTTCTTTTTTTGCACTTTTTAATAGATATTTCAATTATCTGATTACACTTTATTTAATAAAGTGTGATACAGGCATTTAATATTCCCAACTTTCGATTTAATGTTATATTTATTAGCATTCGTGAGCTATTGCTGTTTTGTTCCCATATTCATAATTAGTAAATACATTTATTAAAGATTTTTTGATTATTTTTTGGCATCCAATATTTATTTACTGAAATTTCCTTTTTTTGGATTGTGAGCATGGGTGATAGAATAAAATTCAGTTCACTGTAAATTGTTTTTAAATCGAAAGTAGATCATTTCATGTTATGGCAAGAACATAACCTGAAACGATCTTGGGAGTTTGGTGATTAGTAATTACTAGATACGATTATTGTAAATAGTTTAGCCTGCCATTGTACAAATTTTCTTCATATTTTTTATTATTGTATATTTTTATATTATTAACTTAAATATTTTTACTTTTAGAAAATAAGCTATTTTATAATTGAAAACCTAGTTTTTTTCTTTTCAATGCTCTATAAAAAAAAAATAGCAGGAATCTAAAAAAGAATTAGGCATCATTCAATAGAAAATATTCTGGTTTAAATAAAAAAATATCATTTATTGCAAAAATCTTTGTTTAATAATTTTAAAACTAAAAAACAAAAAATACTACATATTTTATGCAGGCACCTATGATTTTGCATATATCAAGTCTAGGAACGGTAATTAAATTATTTAATATTTCGGGTGGTACCCTTTATTGTTTATGACAGATTTGAGGCGGTTTGGCATAGATGCAACCATTTTTAGTGTAACATTGGGCAAAATATTCTACCACTCCGTCTTCAGCGCTTCCTTCCTTATGTTAATTTCTAATATTGACCATAAATTTTCTATAACGTTAAGGTCGAGCGACTATGGTGGAGGTGTCATTAAATGTGGACAGTTATATATTAACCAAATTTGGACAATACCTGATTTGTGCTTTGGGTCGTTATCCTGGTAATATCTAAAATTTGACTTTATACCCAATTTCTCTACACTCTCCAATAAATTATCCTTTAGGATCTCAATGTACCTACATTTGTCCATTGTTGTTTCAATAAATGTTAAATTTCCATTACCAGCTGTCGACATACAGGCTCAAACCATAACACTGCCACCACCATGTTTCACTGTAGCTTTTAGGTTTTCTTTTTTGAGCTCCGTATTTGGTTTCCGCCATACATAAGACATGCCATCTGAACCGAATATGTTAAATTTTGATTCGTCGGCAAAGATAACAGAATTCCGAAATTCTGAATCCTTGGTAGAATGTTCTTTGGCGAAATTTAATCTGCAAAGTCTGTTTTTCGGGTTAATAAAAGGTTTCTTACGTGCGACTCTGCCATGAAAATCATGTTGGCGCAATACACAGTTTCGACGCAACATTGCTTTCCCAGGCCAGCTTCAACTTCGGCAGTCAGTTTTGGAGCTGAAACCTTTGGATTCGCCTTTATTTTTCTTAAAATATATTGCTCGTCGTGTTCAGTGAAAATTTTATTTGGTGCATTTCTGCCTTTTTTATGGACCCTATTTTCATGAATAAAGCGCTCGATGATTTTTTGCACTGTGGAAGCATTTATGTTAACTATTTCTGCTATTTTTTGCTGTGAGTGATCGTTTTTGAAAAGGTTTAAGACTAATTCCCGTTGTTTTACCGTTGTGCGCGGACCCATTTGAATTTTTTAAAACTGACACTTCAAGTAAAAAAATTAGACTGAATATTCAACGCCAGGAATTGCCAAAAGTAGAATACAGAAAAATTCAAAAACAATAACCCTCCATTGAGGTACCGTTACAGTAACAAATGGCTGCATAATTTAAGCTGTGAGATGGAAAAATGGGGTATTTTTTGTTTTAATGCCTTTTAAGTATTTAAATGCAGATTTTTGCAGTGAATGAGTTTTGATTATTTATCCTGAATATTTTTTTTTTCAAATTGTGAAAAAATTTTATTTAATGTATTGCTAGTTTCGTTTTTATAGAGATTTTAAATGAGAAAAATTCACTGCATAAAATAAGCTGTGAGCCACTGTATATATGTTATTGATAACAGAATTCTTAAACATTTCAAATTAAATAATAAAAATCGGTTGAAAATAGGACATATTAATATAAGGAGTTTAAACCCTTCAGTTCGTACAGCAAAATTTGATGAATTTAAATATATATTAAGTGATTCCACCTTAGATATTGTAGCAGTTTCTGAAACATGACTAAAATCTCACATTTTTGACAGATCTATTGATATATATGATTATTAATTAGAAATGATCGTTCTGATAATAGGAGAGGTGGTGTTGTGGCGTTGTACATTCGAAAAGGTTTGTGTGTAAGGGAAATATATCGCATTTCTGATCCTGAATGTTATGAGGGCCTATTTATTGAAGTTCTGTGTGGTAATACGAAAATTCTTGTAGGTGTTGTTTACTCACCACGGGGTAATTTGAATGGTCTAGAAGGTACATTAGGCGATTTATGTAGTCGATACATCAACTCCTTCATTATGGGCGACTTTAACTGTAATCTTTTTAACGAAGAGGAAGTCAATTTAATTAGGAGTATATGTGATAGTACTAGCTTAACTTATCTACATAACAAACTTCCTACTCATTATGATAGTCGCATCAACAGTACTTCTTTAATAGATTTCGCTCTTCTTAGTAATATTAATTTAGTAGTTGAATCTGGCCAGTTCATGACATCGCTTTCAGATCATGCTTTTATATACCATGGTATTATTAAAACTGAGAACCGAATTATAGAATACATGGATTATGACGCTATAGATATAAATATAGTTTCTAATATTGTCTCGTCCGAATACTGGAATGCAATATACTTTACAAATAAGCTCGATTTATTTTATGACTTAATCAATACGGTACATAATATAACTTCCATTAAGAAATTCAAAGTTAAAGATGATAAAAATTTTTTTAAATCATTTGATGTCAAGGTTGCTCGAAATTTAAGGGATTTTGCCTACAAAGCCTTTATGGAAGACAGGACTGATAACTCAAGGAAAACATTCTGTAAATACCGAAATAGGGTAAAGAGCTTGATTAGAAGGCATAAAACTAGATATTGGTCCTCTAGATTCGATCATTCAGATAAAAACGAATGGTGGAAGATTATCAAAAATAAATTTAACAAGAAAACCTTTTGAACAATGTGATCCTAATACCCTAAATAATTATTTTATATCTTCGCAATCTGCTGATAGTAGTAGGCCGCCAGATTTTTCATTATTTTCAAATAATGGTTTTACCTTCAAATGCTTCGACCAGGAAGAACTTCTATCTGCTATTTCTAATGTAAAATCTAATTCAATAGATCCTGATAATGTATCATTGAAACTTTTAAAGAAGGTGTACCCTTTTATAGAACGTTATTTACTATTTATCTACAATACTATTTTAACTACGTCCAGTTATCCGACAGAATGGAAAATCTCAAGGGTGGTTCCTGTTCGGAAATAATGGGAATTAACTCAATTGAAAATTACAAACCAATAAATATTTTAAACACTTTATCGAAAATTTTTGAGGTGGTCCTGAAGGATCAGATTCAAAAACATGTTGACTCCAGAAAATTATTAAATGATAATCATTATGGGTTTCGGACTGGAGTTAGCACATCTGGTTTATTGTTGTCTCTCACAGAACACATTCGCCAAAATATTAACATTAAAAATATATCAACACTTGTATCTTTAGACCTTAGTAAGGCTTTCGATACCGTAAACTATAATATATTAGTAAACAAGCTATATTCACAATTCCAATTTTCCTCTACTTCATGTAAATTTATGTACTCATACTTAATTGGTAGAAGACAATTCGTAGGATTAAATGGATTGGTATCCTTCATTATGGAGTGTACAAGTGGATTACCTCAGGGCTCTTCACTTTCTCCATTATTATTCCTTATGTTTTTTGACGATTACCCTAAATACATAGAGTCTTCGAATTGCAGAGCTTTTATGTTCGCAGATGACATAAACTTGCTGTTTAGCGGAGATAAGGATTTCATTGATTCACACGAAGCCACTATTATTTATGTGTTAAAGCAAACTTTTGATTGGGCTGGCATTAACAGACTGAAATTTAAGCCTAATAAAACTTTGAGCTTTGACCTTTGGAGCTACCAACGAAGATCGAGTTAATCCACATGTTTTATTTGAAGGTGTCAATATCTAATTTGTAGAGACAGTACGGTGTTTAGGGGTTACTTTAGATGCAAACTTAAGCTTTGGTCCACATATATCAGAAGTTTCTAATAAAATATGTCATACACTGCGCACTTTATACAATTTATATTGCTATCTACCGTTTAGAATAAGACTTAATCTGGCTCATTCTCTTTTAATGACGCATATTCGATATTGTCTGGAGGTCTATTTTCTGGAGGAAAATAGACAATACTCTCTTTCTAATGCAGCAAACCCCAGTTTTCTAATTGCATTACTTTTGTCATAAGTGAGCTTTAAAATACACCTTTGATAAGAAAAGAAAGAGAATAAACCAAAGAACAAAAAAAAAAAACTACAAAAAGTAGTTGATCTAATTTACTTAAAGCTCACCTTTTTGGGGTTTTCGGGACCGGCAATTACGAATCTGGTATTAGATTTTGAAAATTCAAAATCCAATATGGCTGACTTTGTTTTGAAAGTTAGCAAAAAACAAATCTGATCAATTAAAAAAAAAAATAATTATCCACCATTTAGTATTTTTAAAATTTAATGTCAGATCAGAGACCCTAAAAACTCTTAACTGATGAGTTACAATAAATCCCATAACGTTACAAAAGCATTCCGCAGATTCGTAATCAGCGACCCCAACAAACTTTAAGTAACAAGTTTTAAGCAAATCCCATGTTAAAGAGAATAGTCAGCCATATTGAATCCGCCATTTTGAATGCGCAACCCCCAAAATCCCCCTATGACGGTTTCGAGCTATTAAAAAGTTCAGGCGTTTCAAAATTGACTTGTTAACTTCAAAATCGTTTTTCTCCAAAACTCATTTTTTATCAATAGGTCCCTTTTAACTGGATTCGACACATATGTATATATATTAAAAACAAAGTAGAATTCATAAAACTAAATAAAAATTACTTTATTTAATATAGCCGGTAGGCAGTAGTTAAAGAATGGAATTAACGAAGTAAAAAGGAACATAAAAAAAATTGTTGAAATTTAATTTACTTGTAAATAACTTGATATGGATGACGAATAAAACAATAAAAGTGATTTCTTTATAAAAATAATAATGCTCATTGATAAGAATTGATGCTGTCAAGAATTAAATTGAGAAAAGTGGAGTGGAGGAAGTCAATTTAACGATAATTATTCAATATCATTATATATGTATTAAACTTCAAAGGAAATAACTATAAACACTTTATCAGCATTGTAGTATCAAGTTATAAAAAGTTATATTAAAAATAATAATGAATATTATTAACAACAATGTTAATTGGGCCGCAGCAGTATCAGGGTTTGCAAAATTTGCTTTCGCAAATATTCATGGGCTGTCGATGGAGTTGTATTATAGCAGTATACAAAAAACTTTAACCAAACATCCCAATCAGACTTGTCTTCAGATACATAGGATCTAAGGTATTCGTTGAAGGTTCTATGTGAATGTTCTACCGTACCTAGGGTCTCATGGTGATACGGAGTAGAGTTAAATTTTTCTATTCTCATGAGACTGCAGAGCTCTTGATTCATATATTCAGTAGCCATATCGGTAACAATCTTGTTCATGAAGCCATATGTTAGTATGAAGCCTTCCATGATTGCTTGAGCAACGCTTCTTGCAGATTTGTTACTGATCGGTATTGCTACTAAGTATTTAGTAAAGTCGCACATTATAGTAACAGCATATTCGTTTTGAGAGTTGGATCTTGGTAAGGGTCCAATCTTTTTTTGTGAAATCAGGATATTGTAGAATATGTAGACTTATTAGTTGGTTTTTAAAATAATTGAATGCATCTTCGCATTTTTGAGTCCATTCAAACGTTACGTTTTTCCTAGTTAATCTAATAATATGACGGCTTCATAATGGCTTCATGCCCATTTTTCGTTGTTGGATAATTCGTGATTATCGAGAATTTACTATCGTCTGGTAAGACACCATTGTTAGTGCATTTATGACCCAAAAACGTTACTTCCTGACGGAAAAATGTACATTTATCTGGATGTAGATTTAGGTTGTATTTTCTGCATAGTTCAAATACGTCTTTTACGTTAGTAAGCATGTGTTCAGAAGATCACCCAATGACAATTAAGTCATCCATATACTCAAAAGCTTGGACGGGTGATAGTCCAGAAAATGCTAATGTCATCATTCTTTGGAATGATTTTCGTGCAATTTTTATACCATATGGTAGTCTTTTAAATCGGAAGAGCTTGTGATCAGTCGAAAATGAAGTAATATATCTTGATTTTTATTTTAATTTTATTTGGTGAAAACTAGATATTAAATCAAGGCAAGAGAAATATTTTGATCTACCTAATTGATCTAATATGTCATCTATTCGAGGTAAAGGAAATTTATCAGCTACAAGTTTTTTATTAACTCCTATGTAATCATTTTTTATTAGTACCCGGTAAAGCTTTCTTGGGCACGAAGAGTAATGGGCTATTGTATTCGGAGGTTGATAGTTCTACTATATCCTCATGTATTGGTTTTCACAGTTCTGTTTTTGGCGTTGATAAGTGCGGACGCGATTTTTTTTAAGCTCGCATTAACAAAAAACAAAACATACATTGTGTGAACAATTTAAAACAAAAATAAAAAACAAACCTGTTTTAATACAACAACAAAGTTGTTTGTAAAATATTTTTTTTTTCTTTTTCCTTTAAATAAAAACAAAAAAACTGGAAATAATTTGTGTATTAATGCTACGCCAGTTATACGTGCCCAATCTTGTTCTTCACTTTTACTAAGCGATGACAATAAAATAACTACAAACAAAACGCCTTCTGAACACAGTGTTGCCAAAGATAATATGGATAGTGTAGAAAAACCCAAGACGCAAGTGGGAATGGACAGATACATAACTGTATTGAAAAGAGGTCGAAGCCCTAAATCTTCGCAGATTGCACCAATGGCTAAAGTACAAAATGACAAGGACTCTTACGGAATAAATTCCCATAATCGTTTTGCTATTTTAGATAGCGAAACAAAAACGGCACCCAAGTCGTTTAAACCACCACCAATTTTTTTAAGGGAAAAAATTCAAATGAATTAATAAATAAGTTAATCTCAGTTATCGGGGAAAATTCATTCTATGTAATTCCTATCAAACGTGGTAACATTGATGAAACTAAAATTCAATTTATAGACGAAAGTAGTTATCGTAAAGCAGTAAAGGAGTTTGAATGCTGCAAAAAGATCTTTTATACCTATCAGCTGAAGAGTAGCAAAGCCCAAAAGGTGTAGACTCATATGTTAATCCAGTGGAAATAAAAGCTGGACTCCAAAAAGCAGGATTTAAGGTTAAAAGCATTGACAATCTCAGAAATCGAGAGCGTGTCCCTCAACCTCTAAATCGCGTTGAACTGGAACCTGGGGATATTAGATAGAAGAAGAACGAAAAGCATCCCATTTATAATCTAAAATATCTGTTACACCGCAGGATAAGTGTAGAGGAACCACATAAACGGTCAGGACCCGTTCAGTGTTTAAATTGCCAAGAATACGGCCATACAAGGGATTATTGCAAGGTGCCTCCGGTTTGCGTTGTGTGTGGAGAGCTTCATTGTTCCGCCCAATGCGACAAACCAAAGGATGACTCGAAGGTAAAAAAATGTAGTAATTGCGGTGGAAATCGCACTGCTAACTACAGAGGCTGTCCAGTTTTTTCTGTGGTAAGGAAGTCAACTCAGAAATTAAATACTCCTGCTAGACAGCCACAATACCAAGCAAATGCTCATTACCCTCAGTTAGCTCAACCCACAACCAAACATGTTTCATACGCGGATATGTTAAAATCCAATCATGTTTTAGCACACAAAGCGACACCTACAACCAATTCTACCCCAAATATGCATCCCGAAGCTAAAGAACAAACACCATCTGGTAACTACAATCGTCTCGAAGCAAGTATCGAGACATTAGTGCATTCGTTAAACAGTTTTATGAGCTCTATGAGCAGCATGATGCAAGAAATGGTTCGCATGCAATCTATGATGTTGCAGGCGGTACTTAACAAACCATGAACTGTTTAAAAATATGTTTCTGGAACGCAAACGGCTTACGCCAACACAAAAATGAACTCGAGTACTTCTTGAAGAACCAACAAATTGATGTCATGATGGTTTCAGAGACTCATTTAACAACAAATAGCTTTTTTAAAATCAATGGCTATATATTATATGACACTAAAGACCCCCGTGGCAGAGCATGTGGTGGTTCAGCAATACTAATAAGGGCTCGAATTAAACATCATTTACTGTGTGATTTTTGTGAGGACTACCTTCAAGCAACAAACATCTGTATTGAAGAATATCATCAAAACTTTGTTATTTCTTCGATTTATTCACCTCCTAGATTTCAAATATCAGAGAGTCAATATATCGAATTTTACAAATCACTAGGTCCCTGTTTCATAGCATCAGGCGACTACAACGCTAAACATATGTTTTGGGGATCACGCCTAATAACTCCAAAAGGTCGTGTTTTATTTGACACTATTTCAAAAATGCGTCTGAATGTGATATCAAGTGGACAACCCTCCTATTGGCCTACTGATCGACAAAAAATACCTGATGTTATTGATTTTGGCGTGACTAAAGGTATTTCGAAAGAAATGATTAAGGTTGAAGCGTCACTCGAATTATCCTCAGATCATTCACCCACTATTGTCTATATATGGAATCAACAAAATATCGTGTCGCCAACAACTTGCACAAGCATTAATTGGTTGAAATATAGAAAGTATCTCAGTACTCATTATTCAGAAAACATACCGCTAAGAACAACAGAAAATGTGGACCAGAGTCTAATTTATATTGATCAAAACCTTAAATCAGCTTCCCAACATGCGACAGAAACCAGACAACCAGCTAGATACAATCAAATTTATTTTGTAGATGTCGAGCGGCTCTTGGCTGAAAAAAGAAAAATTAGAAGAGAGTGGCAAGCACACAGATCTCCTCAACTCAAATCTAGACTTAAAGATTGCACGAAACGGCTAAGACAGCTGCTAGAATCTCGAAGAGTAGCATCTCTGAAAAATTACTTGGAAGACCTCGACGCTACTGCTCAATCAGATTATTCATTATGGCGTGCATGTAGAAACCTTAAAAGACCGGTCGTACGTAAGCCTCCCTTGCGAACTTCTTGTGGAGACTGGGCAAGGAATGATACCGAAAAAGGCAATTTGCTTGTTGGACATTTGAAGGAGGTTTTCACCCCAAATTTATGTACTGATATAGCTGAGTTGCCATCAGTAGAGACTAGTGCCGTAGTACCCCTAAGATTTGAATTTAGCGATATTGAAAGGGCAATAGCAGATTTAAACACCAAAAAAGCCCCTGGCGTTGATAAAACAAGTAACAAGATGTTAGTTGAGTTGCCCGTATAGGTCGCAGAATTATTCTGGTTGTTTTTAATGCCATCTTACGTCTTGAGTACTTTCCCACAGAGTGGAAGGTCTCTTTGATAACTATGCTTCCTAAACCAGGAAAAGACCACACAAAAGTAGAATCATACAGACTTATAAGCCTTTTATCAAACGTGTCAAAGTTATTTGAGAGAATATTAATAACTAAGCTGAATCCAATTCTTAGGATGCATTCCGGACCATCAATTCGGCTTCAGAAAACAACATAGTACGATCCAACAAACACACAGATTAGTAAATGTAATTAAAACGACCTTTGAAGAAAAAAAATACTGTTCTGCGCTCTTTATCGACGTTTCTCAAGCATTCGATAAGGTTTAGCACGAAGGCCTAATATTTAAGCTAAAGCTGAACTTGCCCGAAAACTTGTATAAGCTTTTAAAAGATTATTTAACGAATCGCAAGTTTTTACTAAAAGAAGGTGATTTTTTAAGCTCGCCACAGCTCATTGAAGCCGGAGTTCCCCAAGGTAGTAACTTGGGACCAATTTTATATTTACTGTACACATCAGATATGCCAATTAGCACCCTAGTCCACACATCAACTTTTGCAGATGACACAGATTTTTTAAGTATTCATGAAAGTGCCCAAGAAGCATCACAACTTTTACAAGACCACATACTCAATTTGGAAAAATGGCTAGAAAAATGGAGAATAAAAGTGAATGAACAAAAATGTACTCACATAACTTTCACACTGCGTACGGACTCATGCCCTCCTATTCGCATAAATAACCAAATGATACCACAACTTTCAGACGTTAAATACCTGGGTATACATCTTGACCGTCGCCTTACTTGGAAAAGCCACATTGATTTCAAGTTAACACAAATGAAACTAAAAGCAGTACAACTAAATTGGCTTATTGGCAGAAACTCCACCCTGAGCTTAGATTGTAAACTTCTACTGTACAAGTCGATCCTCAAACCAATTTGGTGTTATGGGATTCAGTTATGGGGCACTGCCTCTGCTAGCAATGTAGAAAAAATTCAAAGGCGCCAAAATAAGAGTTTACGTATTATTACATCTGCTCCCTGGTATATAAAAAATTCAAACATCCACAAAGACCTAAACATGCCATCAGTTAAAGCAGAAATAGCGAAATATGCAGTCACATATCTAAAGAGGCTTGAATCTCATCCAAACCCTTTGGCGCGTAATATGCTGAATGAACCTGATTATATTCGACTAAAAAGAAGAGATACTGCTTTTCTTGGCCGTACATTAGAGGGATGACCCGGAAATGATTGCAAAATCCGTGAAACAAACATTATTTTTGTCTAGCACTGGCTGGACTTAAAAAGAATATTTTATTTTAGACTTAAGATACGAGTAATTACACAGGGCAACAGCAAAATATGCTCGAGTAACTACTATATACATTTGATGTATCATGGCTACCTTAGTACAAAAATGGTAAAATTTTTAAATTCTATGGATAGATTTTTTTTTAAAAAATTTTTTTTTAAAATTGCAATTTTTTTGAGACGTTTCTTCAAATAATTAATGATAACTCAAAAACTACTAGTCCGATATTATTAAAATAAATTCAGAAAAAATAAGATTTGCATAGCCTTTAATTCGTCTATATATCGCGTTTCAATCGGATCAATAGTATCGGAGTTATAATAAAAAACTTAAGAAAAAAATATATTTTTTACGTAAAAATGGCAAAAATTTTCGTTTTAAAAAAATCATAAAAAATCGAAAACGGCAAAAAACTTCCAGATTCATTTTTTTATCGCATAGCGACATATAATAGCAACAAAATGAGATATCGACCATAAAAATCGATTGATTTTTTTCGAATTTATTCACATTTTAGTGAATTCGCTCATTTTCACAAAATTTTAGTTTTTTGCTTGATATACGCATTATAGCGGGTTTTCAAATGTGTGAAAAACATAAATTTTCCAATTTTAAGGGGTGCATGTCGGATTAATGTTAGATTTGATGAGAAACTTCCACCCACAAAATTTTAGTCGAATTCGACAACGTTAACACGTAGCGCATAGGCCCCAAATCTGAAAAAAAACGTTTAAATCGAAAATAATTGACAAATTTTCAGTTTTTGCAAAATTAACGCTATTTATTTCCCCTTTTGCAAAAAAGTGGATCCTGGTCCTTAGGGCAAACACAATGAGATTTACAATAAGCTACATATCTTTTAAATCGGTTAAACAGTTTTCAAGTTACTTGCCGAAGGCAATTGACAAAAAAATGTAACTAAGTCAAATCGATGGAATAGATCGAAAATGCATTTCATTGTTTTATTCATGTATTTTCTTTTATTTTATATTTTATTATTTAAATTTATTACAACATATAAAATAAGGAAATAAATAAATAAATATTATAAACTACAAACTTTGGAATTTTCTTTTATGACATTTTCTATTATTGAATAACGAAGTGTTGCTCTGAATACTCCAGCAAAAATCTGCCATCATGTGTGCATCCCAGCGACCCTGGTATCTTTCCTCCATTGTCCGAATATCTTGGTGAAATCGTTCGCCCTGTTCCTCACTTAAGTCTCCTAGATTTTCAGGAAAACGATCTAAGTGACTGTGAAGGTAATGTAACTTGATGCTCATGTTGCATCCAAGATTCTGGAAGTGAGTTAACATCTCTTCAACGTGCGCAACATAATCATCATCCTTGTTATTTTCTAAGAAATGTTGAATAACCCATACAAACGAATCCCATGCATTTTTCTCAATTTCTGACATTGAACTGAGAAAATCGGTATCTTTGATCAATTTGCGAATTTGTGGGCCGTCAAATATTCCTGCTCTCAGCTTTTCCATACTCAAACTTTTAAACTTCCTTGAAATATACTGGAAACATTCACCATCTTTGTTAAGTGCTTTAACAAATTGTTTCATCACACCAAGTTTAATGTGAAGAGGTGGTAATATGATGCGATCTCGGGGCACCAGAGGTACATTTATAACATTCCTCATACCTGGGTCCAGTGTTTCCCTATAAGGCCATTGTTTTCTCTTCCAGTGTTCTGACTTAGCTCTGCTGTCCCATAAACATAAAAAACAAGGGTATTTGGTATAGCCACTTTGTTGACCTAATAGGAAATTTACCATCTTAATATCAACACAAATTACCCAGTTATGTTCATTATACTTTATCTTCTTCATGACCAATGCAATTACAGAGTATTCTTCTTTTACCTTGGTTGAATGTGCGATTGGCAAGGAGTGAAATTTATTTCCATTGTGCAAAAGGACACACTTCAAGCTGCGTTTTGATGAGTCAATAAATAAACGCCATTCGCTTGAATCATATCTATGTAAGCCCATGGCAGTCATCAAACCAGGAATATCCGTGCAGCAGACAAAATCGTCCTCTTCTGCAAAATAGTGAAGTAAGCCTTTTTCTCGGGTACGGTAATACGAAACTTTAGTTTCCTCCGTTATGAGATTTGATTCCTTCATCCGGGATGCAAGTAATTCCGAAGATGCTTTTGACAATCCAAGTTCTCTTATTACATCATTTAGCTGGTCTTGATTCCATGGTCTCGGTGAGATATTTTTGTGTGGGATGAACTCGTCATTTTCAGATATAGGTAGTTCTGGATCTGAACTTCCTGATTGAGAACACATGCTTGAGGTTGAGTGTCCTTGTGAAGATGAAAGCACTTGACTACAGCTTGGTCCCTGATCTTGTGCATCCATAATTTCCTGTGAATGTAGAACTGCAAGTTGAAACCCATCAGCAGACCTCGTAGGGTAAGACCATCACAAATGTTTTCCAAAGCCGGTTTTTGTAGTTAAACAAAAATAGCAATCAGATTCATGATTCGTTGTTTCTCTCCATAGCATAGGCTTCGAAATTCCCCAGTGTGGTCTGAAAAATTTTTATAACAGAAAATTAAAAATTTTATAAAATATTCCAAATGTATTAACCTATACTTACTTTTTGTTAGATGAGCTTAGAGTTAAATTGAATCGACATGAAGTACATATAGTACTCGGCGTGCAATGTTCGTTAAAATTCTTCGGATTTATATTAAAGCAATCTTCATATGACTTTTGAAATGAAGCTGAGAAGCATTTCCGTTTTTTTTTCGTTAATATATTGGCCGCACACATAACAAAATGAGTCCGGATTGTTTTTACATAAAAATGTTCTAGTTTTCTTGCTCATGGCTGATTGAAAATTATGCTTCTGTTACCGCAAACACTTGTTGAATGAATAGAAATGGCTCAAGGAGCTCTTATAAATAATGATACTAAAATTTCGAACAACCCTTAATGTGGTCCTATTTTTTACCTATTCCCAAGAATCGTAAAAAACATTAAGGAATGCTATGCAAAAAATCAATCTTTACAGGTAGCCAGCGGAAGAACCCAATTCGGCGTGCACGCAAATTTATGAACGTTTATTACTTTGCCGCCGCAATTGTCAAAATGAAGCAAGGGCGACAGGTAGCCAACAGAAATGGAGCATTTCATCGTTTATCAGATTTCTACTGAAATCGTAAAAATTAAAAAACTTTTCCTTTATTGCTTACTTTTTTTAATTCTGAAAATCATAAAAATGCCATAAAGATCTGTTCCAAACAATTTTCTACATTCAATACTGTATTTCCACAGTAACACGTGTCCCACAGAAATACGTGTTTTGCCCAAAACAGTATTTCGCGTACTTGATGAATGAGAAATGTATGGCAACATTTCTCATTCATCCAAAACACTTTGGCAGTACCTGGATATTGTATAGTGGTTTCAAAAGCATCTATTTTTTTTATTTTGTTGCGTTGTGTAATAGGAAGATATCAGTCAATTTTAGCGAAATTTTATATTTTATTGTTAAAAAAGAAAAAAATAAAAAATTTTAAAAGTAAAATGTTTTTGTAAATTGTCTTCGGCAAGTTCTCAAGGACATATAATGGCCAGTGAAAATTGTAATAACTCGAAAACTTAAAGACATGTAGCTTATTGTAAATCTCATTGTGTTTGCCCTAAGGACCAGGATCCACTTTTTTGCAAAAGGGGAAATAAATAGCGTTAATTTTGCAAAAACTGAAAATTTGTCAATTATTTTCGATTTAAACGCTTTTTTCAGATTTGGGGCCTATGCGCTACGTGTTAACGTTGTCGAATTCGACTAAAATTTTGTGGGTGGAAGTTTCTCATCAAATCTAACATTAATCCGACATGCACCCCTTGAAATTGGAAAATTTATGTTTTTCACACATTTGAAAACACGCTATAATGCGTATATCAAGCAAAAAACTAAAATTTTGTGAAAATGAGCGAATTCACTAAAATGTGAATAAATTCGAAAAAAATCAATCGATTTTTATGGTCGATATCTCATTTTGTTGCTATTATATGTCGCTATGCGATAAAAAAATGAATCTGGAAGTTTTTTGCCGTTTTCGATTTTTTATGATTTTTTTAAAACGAAAATTTTTGCCATTTTTACGTAAAAAATATATTTTTTTCTTAAGTTTTTTATTATAACTCCGATACTATTGATCCGATTGAAACGCGATATATAGACGAATTAAAGGCTATGCAAATCTTAATTTTTCTGAATTTATTTTAATAATATCGGACTAGTAGTTTTTGAGTTATCATTAATTATTTGAAGAAACGTCTCAAAAAAATTGCAATTTTAAAAAAAAATTTTTTAAAAAAAAATCTATCCATAGAATTTAAAAATTTTACCATTTTTGTACAAAGGTAGTCATGATACATCAAAATTATATAGTGGTTTTAAGAGCACATGAAATTTTTTTTATTTTGTTGTGCTGTGTTATTGTTAGTTCAAAAATATTGAAGATACAATAAATAAGTTATGAAAAAAAAATGTATTGGTTTTTGGACTTGTTTGTTTACTTCCTCTTTATGAGAGTGAGGAATTCTGTAATTTTTTATGTAAACTGGTTGTTTATCACTTAAGCGTAGTTTCTGTTTATAGAAGTTGCTGTAATTATTTCAGAGTATAATGCAAATATATCTATAAAATTTGAGCATAATGCTCCAAGTTCTGTTTTTAGAAAATCTGGAAGTTTTTCTTATCATGGTTGATGTGAGCGATACTATAATCACTAAGTTTCTCAGCCATAATTTTATAATCTTTTAGGATTAAATCCTGGTCTGTTGTGTTTACAATTTTGACGAAGGGTTTTAATTTACGTGTTATTGTATTGGCAATATATACGCCAGTTTGGAGTGTTTGTTGTGGGACGAAAACATCTTCATCTTCGATATAAAAATTTACCTTGGAATTGCCTTGTTTTCTACCACGATAATTATTATTGCGGAAATTGTTTCTTTTATTATTGTTAAAATTTCCATAGGAAGTATTGTTATTATTGGCATTATTGTTAAAATTTCCATTGGAATTAGAATTATTATAATTAGAGTTTCTAGGATTTTGGTATCTATTACCGTTATCACCGTTATTTCCTTGGTATCCTCTATTATAGTTCCGTCTATTCAGGTATTGACCTCTTTGTTGAGTTGTCTATGATTTAGGGATAAAATTGAGTTTGGTACACTATAAGCATCGGTACAACTGCTTATGAATTTTGAGATCACTTCATTCAGATCAGAAACGATTCTGATCAGAAACGATTCTGATTCGACGTAGTGGCATATTTTGTCACCACTCGAGGGTGCTGTAGCTTAAGTGGTTAGCACGTTGACTACTAAGCAATGGTCACGAGTTCAAATCTCAGCCGTGGCAACATCAATTTTTCTGATATGTATTAATTTTTCTTTATAATGCATATCACAGCGCCCTCCTTCGCCGGTATTACCACATAGCATTAAATCGCCGGCGAAGCAAAATAATTATAAATTGGCTATGCTAGCTTCAAACTAATTCGGCTAAATAACACCAGAGGCGCTGCAATACTGTTATAAAAATAATCATAACGTGCAATTGCAGTGTTGCCAGAATCGAAGCTTTACTATCATTAACCATCTGTCTTATCTACTACTATCCGTTTCCAAAGGAAGTGCCACAGTTTATGTAGGCATTAACTGCCTGAGTGGTACTTCTCTTTAAAATAAAAAAAAAAAAAAAAAATGTAAGAGGTTTCTAACTTTTTTGTAAGATCCTCTATTTCTTTCGCATAGTTATTGGCAGTTTTGAATTGTTGCCTAACATTCATTAGTTTGGCAAGTACAACGTAACCGATTCTCCTTTGATCGTTGCTTTAAGTTTATTGATTTTTTCAGTAAATGTAGTTTCATTAGATATAATATTAAGGGCCGAACCTCGTAATTTTGTTTTTATGAGATTTACTGCTGTGGTCTCGTGAGTTTCTTTTATTGAGTCCACTAATTGCAGTGCATATATGAAACTTTGTAAGTCATCGGGTGATCTATTAAACTCTGGGAGGGGTATTAAGGAATTCTACGACAGTTTGTGGCATTTTTATTACATTTGGAATTTGTTTTGTGTCAGAACTTTCCTCCAAGGGAGTGAAGATAATAGGTTCATGAATGATTTGTGGTATATCTATTGTTATTGCTTTTCGTGATGATACGGTTAATAATTTTTCCCGTATATCGAAGTAAAAGGAATCGGCAATTATTTTGTGTCAATCGATGGTAATTGACATTAAACAGTACTCTTAGTTTTTCTAATTTTTCTACAAGTGCGTTTATATGTTTATTTATAATTTCCTTCTTTGTTTCCCTGTCAGTGTTTACACATTTATGGGATCTAAGGACGGATTCTTTTATTAGTCTAGCCACTTGGGACTGGAGACATAAAAGTAAAAGGAATTCTTATGGCGACTGATTATAAATATTGTTTGTTTTAAGGAAAATAAAATATGTCAGTAATTTTGGTTTTGGGATTTAGATTTTATCTAAGTCTGTTGCCACTGATCTGCAAAGATAAGTCTTTTTGATTGGCCTTTTATGAAGCTGGATGAAGCTGGTATATCGTGATTACTAGTTGTAATGCCAATATTCCTATAATTATTCCCAGGTATATTATTGGGTAATCAATTGAAACTTTGACCTCATTGATCACATTTGCATTTGGGTTATCTATTTTGGAATCGTGATTTTGCAGTCAAATTTAACGAGGATGAGGAAAACATAAAAGTATTAACAAAAAACAAAAGATTTTAATTCTAGAACTGTCCCCGTTAGTATTTCACGTTATCAAAAACAAGTTTACATTATAACCTAAGCCTATACAAAACGTGAAGGTTAGTAAGTCAAGGCTGTCAGGGGTGTTTATTATTAATCTTATAGTTTAAGGGTTTGTATGGCACCGCTTGGCATACTGTACAATTTGATGCAACGTCGTACAGGTCGGGATTTCGACGGATTTATATGTTTTTAGGTCTCCAAAATTCATTTTTACTATTTTCGCAATGATGTCTGTGGGTGGGTGGTGGTGTATGCCACTATTTTTGTGGAGTTTGTACAGGACATACCCTTTGACATATCAAAATGAAATTTAGTATGTGCCTTTGGTATATGGAGATGAAGAGCTGTATAGTTTTTGGGCATAATCGGGAAAGGGCAAGGGGTAGTTTCCTTACCCCCAAATTTCGTGAACGGTCTACAGGTCATATCGTATGATATATTAAAACGAAGTATGTGCATTTGGTTTAGGGAGATGAGCTGTATAAATTTTGGGCATAATGGCATACTGTACAATTTTATGCAACGTCGCACACTGGGACGACAGCGGTCAAAAATGCAAATAATGAAGTATGCTAAAAATGAAAAATAAATATGCACGATCAAAGTTAAAACTTTAACTTTTAAGAAAAATCAGAAAGAATTTTGCAAATATTTTAAAAATTATAGCTTCACGAGGCCGTTAAAGTCTGCATATTGAACAATAGTACATATGAGATTATTATAAAGAATTTTTTCATATGAGCGTGGGAGGATGTTTTTCATATAAATTTCAGGTGTTTTGGGAAAAAAGAGTATGGGATTTTATTTTTCAATATATTTCTGATCTGGCAATGCCAATTTATTTGTTTTGACAGTGATCTTTATAATGCACCGTTATCACGAAGCAAAGCATCCGGTTATGAAAAAAATTAAAGTGAAGTGCAAAGTGTTTTAAGCAATTATTAAAAAAAGGAAAAAAAGGCTCTCTCATTTTTTTTATATTATTTTGGTACAAGTACGTATATTCTAAATCCAAAATATTACGTGCAGAGACTTGCACTTTCGTTTTTATGGGTTATTTTGTAGTGGTATCCAAAGTAAAAATTCGGCAAATTTTCGATATGTGGTTGGCTTCCAAACATTTGCGACGAGGCGAACAACTTCACAATATTGTGTGTTTCATTAAAGACAGATGTGGTGAAAAAATTATAATTAATGAACAAAAAATAGAGTTACTGCTTTTAAAATTCAAGAGGTTGTGGGAGAAATGTTATCGAATGAGGACAGCTTTTGAAAGGAATAACGGCTTATAGCTTGATACGGACTTTGAAGTAGAAGAAGAAGCTGTGGTATGTCTTAAAAAAGTTTTTCGAAAAGTAAATGCAGTATTTTGTAGTCGTCTTTTATTCGCATTCGTTATTTAGGTTGCAAGTACGAGCAAGGGAAGGCCTTCAAAACCATTTGAAGTGTCTTCAGAACGAACGAAAAGACGAAGGGTAGAAGAATTGGTTTCAACCAAGTCGCCGCAAGAAATAATCAAAGCTGCGGAAAGATGCCAACGAGGAGAACAAAATGACTGCAAAACAAAAAAGACCTTAGGTGTTATGGAAGCGTTGTCACTATTTCTTGAGTTAGATTTGACGAAAGAAAAGTACAATATTTTAAGGTCAGTTGGTAACTCAATACACAGCGATTTTTACCCGAGCTACTACGCTTTAAAGAAGGCAAAGGAAAACTTGCTTCCACAACCCATTTCTATAACAGAAACTTCAGTTGAAGTACCGCTACAAAGTTTGCTCAATCGCACAACCTTGAGCTTACTTCAAATGTGTTCATTTGAAAGAACTGAGCAACAAAAATTAAATTTGATATTAGAAAGCAAATGGGGCTTTGATGGTAGTTCGAGTCATAGCCGCTACAAACAAAAATTTTCAGATGCTCAAAGCACTGATGAATTTCTACTCGTATCTGCATTGGTACCTATTCGTATTACTTATGCAGAGAGTGGACAAGAACTGTGGTTGAATACACTTTGTTCCTCTCCTAAATTTTGCAGACCAATAAAAATTGCGTTTATAAGAGAATCAGCTCTCGTTATACGTGAATTAGAAAATGAAATTCAAAACCAAATCTACAATCTCGTGCCATATAGTTGCCATATTAAAAACTTAGATATTACGGTGAGCTTTAAACTAATGTTAACAATGGTAGATGGTGCTGTTATTAATGTTTTAAGTGAAAACAGCAGTGGCTCTGTTTGCTATATATGTGGTGCAAAACCAAGTGAAATGAATTCCCTTCATATTCGTGAAAGGCCTGTAAAAGAAGAATTGTTTAAATAGGGTCTATCCACTTTGCACGCACATTTACATTTTTTGAATGCCTTCTTCATATTGCTTACAATCTGTAAGCAATAAGCCATTAAAATGTTGGAGGGTTTTTGGTGAGCAGAATAGAGCTATATTTAATCAAACTAAAAAGAGAATTCAAAATGAATTTAGAGCAGAATTAGGTTTGCTCGTAGATATAGTTCGCCCGGGATATGGAACGACAAATGACGGCAATTCTGCTAGACGTTTCTTTGCCAATGCTGAAGTTTCTTCAAAAATTACTGGAATCGATTTAAACTTAATAAAGAAATTTGGCACAATTTTAAGCGTTATCTCTTGCGGAAGACTTGTCGATCAAAATAAATTCCAAGAATTGCTTAATGAAACTGTAAATATATATATTACTTTATACCCTTGGTACTACATGCCCAGCACTGTTCACAAGGTACTTATTCATGGTGGCCAAGTAATCAACAATTTTCAAATACCTATAGGATATTTATCCGAAGAACCGATTGAAAGCAAGCACAAAGAATTACGAAAGGTTCGGCAGTTCAACACCAGAAAAACATCACGACAAGCTAGTAATTACGATTTAATGGCAAATTTATTGCTGTCTTCAGAGCCACTGCTAACGTGTAATAAGCGCTCAAAGAAATTCAGTTCCAAAAGTGATATACGAAATTACCTTCTACCAGAGGCAGATGTTGAAAAAATCGATAGCAATGAAGAAACAAGTGATGAAGAATAAGTTGTATGAAAATATTTATATGAAATAAATGCAAATATTTTTTATTCAAATGTTTTTAAATTTTTCTTCCGCGTCTTATGGACGTTGTAGTAAAGCGATTACGATCACTTTTGGTGGAACATTGGATATATTTAGTTTAGTTTATCACGTATGCCGAATTTCATTAAAATATGTTGGTTTTTTGCAGAGTTAGCATAGGATGTTATATTTTTTCATATGGGAGGTGTGCCTATCCGTCATCCGATTTTGATGATTTTTTGCCGAAAACTATATTTTCCTAAAATAATAGCGTTTGCCAAATTTGGTGCTTCTGGCTCAACTCCTTCTTATTTTGGCCGCGGCTAGTACTGAGTCGTCCCAGTGTGCGTCGTACAGGTCGGGATTTCGACGGATTTATATGTTTTGAGGTCTCCAAAATTCATTTTTACTATTTTCGCAATGATGTCTGTGGGTGGGTGGTGGTGTATGCCACTATTTTTGTGGAGTTTGTACAGGTCATACCGTTTGACATATCAAAATGAAATTTAGTATGTGCCTTTGGTATATGGAGATGAAGAGCTGTATAGTTTTTGTGCATAATCGGGAAAGGGCAAGGGGTAGTTTCCTTACCCCCAAATTTCGTGAACGGTCTAAAGGTCATACCGTATGATATATTAAAACGAAATTAAGTATGTGCCTTTGGTTTAGGGAGATGAAGAGCTGTATAAATTTTGGGCATAATCGTGAAGGGCAAAGGGGTAGTTTACTTACTGCCGAATTTTGTAAACGCTCTACAGGTCATACTGTATGACATATCAAAACGAAATTCAGTATGTGCCTTTGATTTATGGAGATGAAGAGCTGTGTAATCGGGAAGGGGCAAGGGGTAGTTTACTTAACACCCCAAACCGAAAATCATTAATTTTTCGATTCGAATATTCTTTGAACTTTTATTCTTTATGTAATATATCCATAAAAATATCTGTTTCCATTGGGTATGGTAAAGGCCACTCCAGTTTTATTTATATACATGTGTAAATGATTGAACAAAAATTGTGATATTTGTAAATATTTAAGTTTATGTAAATGGCTTTTTATAAAAATTTTTGTTTTAATAATTTTAAAGGAATTTATTACTTAAGAGAGAAAAATTTTACAATTTAAGAAAAAATAATTGAAATAGACTTTAAACAATACTTCCAAAACATGATTTTATCTTATTATTTATTCTTATTTATTACTCACTCTCTGCTTGGAGCATCTATTATTACTTCTTTAAGCTGTTCATGAGGTAGTTGTGGTAGACCCTTAGCGTAGGCATAGGAAGACATTAACTTGGCCATTTCGGCATAGGCCTGCTGTTGTACTTGATGGTGAGTTAGATAATGAGGGCGATGAGATGATATAGGAATTGTTGTCGTTATTGTTGTGCTTGTTTTGGTTGTTGTAATTCAATTACTCATCGTTAAAATATGTTGTAAATGTTGGTTTTCTTATGGAATGACTCAAATACAAACCTGTATTTGTTATTAGGTTCATTCATAGGCACAAATTGATAATCTTTAACATTTTTATAAATTTAATTTTATTGTTAGAATTTTTATTGAAATTAACATCATCCGTTTGGTGTGCAGATTTTTTTTTATGCAGTATTGAGTCTATAGAGTGTTTAACACTTACTTTTGCTGGAAATACTGTTAGATATACGTTGTTGTTGTCTCATGGTTGTTATGCACTCTTTTTTTATGTGGAAGCGTTCCTGGCAGGATTATTTTGTATATAAAAGTGTAATTTTTTTATATATTCGGATAAAACTAAAATTTCGTTTATTAAACTTTTAAATAATTTATTAAATTAAACAGTTCTACACAAGTGCAAAACAATTTTAACATTTCTTTTTGTTCAAAATGAATTTAAATTCATAAATTTGAGCATTTTTCCGTTTTTAATTGTTCCAAAAATTTCCACTTTATTATATGACTGTTGCACTTCGCCATGTTTTGAAATAAAATGATTTTGATTTATCTTAGGGACAGAGCTTGTGCTCTGTGTGGTTACTTTATTAATCAATTTAATTAAATATAAATTTGCTTAAAATTAGCCAAACACATACCCATGGGATTTTGCCTATACATCAAATTCCCATGAATATAAAGTATTTGTGTTTACTTTTATAAACTAACCAAACACGCACTCATGGGATTTTTCCGCTTCTCGGCAGACCGAGGCTGCAAAACCTTGCAGACCTGTCGGGATGCGACATAAACAGGATAAATTCATTTATCCTGGTTTCGGGATGGTTTGGCACTAGGACAAGTGCGGATCCGCAGGTATCCTAAGGATCCTCCTGCTTATCCCTCTTTCAAGTGTCACAAAGGGACCACTAGGACCCAATTGAGTCGGTTTTCTGATATTTATTCACGAAATCGGCAACCTGTGCAACCTGACCTAACATATGTTTGTTTGTTTGTTTGTTTTCGGAAAGATATAGCTGCCTACACCATACAAAGGAAACACAAAGTAAATATTCATCATCGTTTAGCTAGGTAACAGTAATAGATAGCGCCTTGAAATTTTGCACCCGTAACGTCTATATTAACATACATAGTTTAGAGAAAGATAAACTGGATTGGAATAGTGGGCATGGTACCTCCCTTACAAAGTTAAAAATATATATCTAGAGAACTGAATTAAGTAGCACCTTGGAATTTCGCATCAGTATCCCCCATATTATCTTACATAGTCAAGCTAAATACTGGCTGAATTGGAATAATAGGCGTGGTACCTCCAAAGTGAAAAATTATTATCGTGTTTATGGATGGATGTAGCGAAGCGCACGAGGGATAGCTAGTTGTTAAATAAATGTAATTGGCGCGTTATGGGACTTAACTTTAGACCTCCGGGTTTAGATATCTGATTTTTTTAATTTTTCTTTACTAATACAAATTGTTCCAATTAATATAAATAATTACATTACTAATCCGTATTTAAACTTAAAGTCAATATTTCATGAACATTTTTCACGAAATATTTAAAAAAAATGATAATAATCCGATATGACTATTATGGAGAAACCATATTTATATCGCTACAGCTTAACTACCATTGCTCATCAGTATATTATTCCCAAATTACCGAATAAATTTAATTCAGCTTAATGAAACAGTATAGATGTCAAGCATAATTTTCTAAACAAGAAGCCGTAGTAACCAACCATTTAAAATTCAATAATAATTGTGCTATTCTAAAAACTATAACTATCATTGATGATTGTTGGTGTATTTTATTGTGTATGTGGCAACTATTATAAAAAATTTAGTCAAATAAGCTTTATAATGAAACCTAGAATAGCAAATTGTTGTTCTTGTCACAAATATTTTTAATGGGTGATTTTTTTGAGGTTAGGATTTTCATGCATTAGTATTTGACATATCACGTGAGATTTCAGACATGGTGCCAAAGAGAAAGATGCTCAGTATGCTTTGACATTTCATCATGAATAGACTTACTAACGAGCAACGCTTGCAAATCATTGAATTTTATTACCAAAATCAGTGTTCGGTTCGAAATGTGTTTTATCGACAAATTTTGTTCAGGGATGAGGCTCATTTCTGGTTGAATGGCTACGTAAATAAGCAAAATTGCCGCATTTGGAGTGAAGAGCAACCAGAAGCCGTTCAAGAACTGCCCATGCATCCCGAAAAATGCACTGTTTGGTGTGGTTTGTACGCTGGTGGAATCATTGGACCGTATTTTTTCAAAGATGCTGTTGGACGCAACGTTACGGTGAATGGCGATCGCTATCGTTCGATGCTAACAAACTTTTTGTTGCCAAAAATGGAACAACTGAACTTGGTTGACATGTGGTTTCAACAAGATGGCGCTACATGCCACACAGCTCGCGATTCTATGGCCATTTTGAGGGAAAACTTCGGAGAACAATTCATCTCAAGAAATGGACCGGTAAGTTGGCCACCAAGATCATGCGATTTGACGCCTTTAGACTATTTTTTGTGGGGCTACGTCAAGTCTAAAGTCTACAGAAATAAGCCAGCAACTATTCCAGCTTTGGAAGACAACATTTCCGAAGAAATTCGGGCTATTCCGGCCGAAATGCTCGAAAAAGTTGCCCAAAATTGGACTTTCCGAATGGACCACCTAAGACGCAGCCGCGGTCAACATTTAAATGAAATTATCTTCAAAAAGTAAATGTCATGGACCAATCTAACGTTTCAAATAAAGAACCGATGAGATTTTGCAAATATTATGCGTTTTTTAAAAAAAAAAAGTTCTCAAGCTCTTAAAAAATCACTCGTTACTATCACAACAAATTATTCGAGAATAGAACTGTAAATATTTTATAAAAAAATTTCATGAAATATAATAAATATTTCATTATAATTATAGAGATTTCAAAGGAATTAAGCTTAAATAAGGATTATGTCAATTATTTTACGTTATTATTATATTTTATAATTTAACTTGTTATTTTTTTCTTTTCTTCTTTTTTTCAGTTTGAATTTTAATTAATTATAAAAGCTTATTTTTTTAGACTCAACAATTGATTTGTGTTGTGAAGAAAACCCTCCCTAAAAAACCTCAAATCCTACAGTAAATTACTTTAGTTTTGTTTTGTTTTATTTTTAATTAGTTAAATATCTTTCATTGCTTTTCAAAACACTACTTTGTGTTGTATGCCAGTTTGTTTTGAATTTTCGGAAATCAGCTACAAAAATTTTAATTTAAAAAAAAGAAAGATTAAAAAAACGAATTCAGACGTAAAAAACGAAATATTAGCAAACTCTTTGTGTTTGTTTTATTTACACATAGTTTATGTTTGGCTTTTTAAGTTTAAGTCAAACAAATAGATTTCATCCATTTAAATATTTGTAAGAAACAAAACGAAAAAGCAAGATAATTTCTTTTGCATATTAAAAAATCAACTATTTATTTTCGTAAATAATGGCGGCCTATTTGAATCGAACTCTTTCTGTGGTTACTGGAAATGCTGGAAACACCGGTAACACTTCAAAATCAAACAAATTTAATTACGACCCCACTTCGCTGATGTCTGAAAATCGTACAATGCACATCAACGTCGATAAATCACCTTTACAGGTCTTCGTTAGAGCCAAAAAGAAGATTAATGATATTTATGTGGAAATCGAGGAATATGTCAATGAAACGACACAATTTATTAATGGTTTGTATATTGAATCAATTAAGTTTAAATATTTTAATGTTATTGTTTATAGCCTTACATGCTGAAGCTGATATTGTTGACAAATCTGAACGTGAACTTTTTGAAAGCTATGTGCTGAAAGTATCCGGTATACGTGAGGTATTGGCTCGCGATCATATGAAAGTGGCTTTTTTTGGTCGTACATCAAATGGCAAAAGTTCGGTAATCAATGCTATGTTACGCGAAAAGATCTTACCCAGTGGCATTGGTCATACAACTAATTGTTTTTGTCAAGTGGAGGGCAGTGATAGTGCTGAGGCTTATTTAATCAAAGAAGGTTCAGAAGAAAAACTAAATGTAGTAGTAAGTGCCTTTTTTTTTTGTCACAAAGGGACCACTAGGACCAAGTGAGTCAGTTTTCTGGTCTCTGATAACAAAATCGGCAACCAATGCAACCAAGTGCCTTTTTTAAAAACATCAAAAAATTTAATTTCATATATATGTATTATGTATATACAAATTTATAATTTTAGAATATAAAACAATTGGCCAATGCGTTGTGTCAGGAGAAACTTTCTGAAAGCTCCCTGGTGCGTATTTTCTGGCCACGTGAACGTTGTAGTCTATTGCGCGATGATGTGGTCTTTGTCGATTCACCCGGTGTCGATGTATCAGCAAACCTAGATGATTGGATTGATAATCATTGTTTAAATGCCGATGTCTTTGTTTTGGTCTTGAATGCCGAATCAACAATGACCAGAGCCGAAAAGCAATTTTTTCACACAGTATCACAAAAGCTATCGAAACCCAATATTTTCATTCTAAATAATCGTTGGGATGCATCTGCTCATGAACCAGAATCGCAAGAATCAGTAAGTTATTTATTTTTTATATTTTAGCAACTTTTAAGTTTTTAATTTGTAACATTTGCAATTTGTTTTTTTTAATGTTTAAAAATTTTACCCAAGGAGCTTGAAAAGGTAATAAAAATAACCTTTATGCTAGCTTATTTTTCAAACAATTTTTATTTTGCTCTTGGGCTCTTAGGAATATTACTTGTAAATAATCTTAAAAAATAAATTTTACTACTGTCGTTTTAGGTAAAAATCCAACATACAGAACGTTGCATTGATTTTCTTAGTAAAGAGTTAAAAATCACCAACGAAAAAGAGGCTGCTGAACGTGTTTTCTTTGTTTCTGCCCGCGAAGCTTTACAGGCTCGCATTGAAGAAGCCAAAGGCAACTCTCCAAGCCAGGGTGCTCTGGCTGAAGGATTTCAAATACGTTATTTCGAATTCCAAGATTTCGAACGTAAATTTGAGGAATGCATTTCAAAAAGTGCCGTTCAAACTAAATTTGAAAAACATAGTTCCCGTGGTAAAACTCTCGCGGGAGATATGTGTTGTATGTTGGATAATATTTACGAACGAATTGCAATATTCCGCAATTTAAAGGTAGATCAAAAGACTTTACTCACTGAACGTATTCAGGGCACCGAAACGGAAATGATGAACGTAACACGTGAAATGAAATTGAAAATACACAATATGGTCGAAGAGGTCGAACAAAAAGTCTCGAAAGCTTTGAATGAGGAAATATGGCGTTTGGGTGTTTTAATTGATGAATTTAATATGCCTTTTCATCCTGAGCCGTTAGTTTTAAACATTTACAAAAAAGAATTGAATGGTCATGTTGAAGCAGGCTTGGGTTCAAATCTTAGAGCCAGATTATCTATGGCTTTGGCGATGAATGTTGAGGCAGCACAACGCGAAATGACAGGTAAGTGGAAAAATGTAATGTAGTTTTTTTTTAATTTCCTTGTTATGTTCGTAAAGAGTATAATTAAGATAAATCGAACACATCTTCCCTCCATATTTTTAAGAACACTTCATTCTGGAGCAAACTGAATATATTTAGAAGAAAGAGAATTCCTAGAGACAGTCTTTTTCTTACAAAAAAAAAAAAAAAAAAAACGAATGTGAATTTTTTATCAAATAGAAAGGATATTTTGATATGAAATCCAGATCACTAAATAATTTTATAATCTGTTGTTAAGACTGAACTAGTTTGTTCCATTTCTTTAGTAACTGTTTTAAGAGCAGGTTGTCACTAAGGCTAGTTACTCTAAAAAAAAATTGTAAAAAATCTATTGCATGATTACACAAAATCACGCATTTTTCGATTAGATTTCTGTCAAATTGAAACTGCTCTACTAGTTAATATTAAACAATCATTAATTTGCTTTTATCCGGAATACGTAGTTATTTATTTAAAATTATATAAAATAAGCTGAAATTAAAAATAGTGTTTTTCTTTCAACTCAAACTACTTCATTAGCTTTGCATATGTTTCCAGGGTTGTCAGACATGGCCATTTCTAGCCAAACGTGTCGATTTTCAATCTTATTTGGCGGTCAAATTTTGGATTTGGCGACATGGCGATTTTTAAAATAGTTGGTAATTTTCGTTCAATCCTAATCTATTTTGCGTCGTCGACATCATCGTCAATTTTGGGGTGACATCGCTTTATATCGACTTCGTCATCAATTCGATTATAATTTGGTATTCCCTAACAATATTATAAAATACCAAATAAAAATAAACAGTCATCGATAAATGTTGATGTCGACAAAGGGAATATCAACCTGAAGAGATTCCAGAGCTGCCACTTCATCCAGAAAAACCAACGGTTTGGTGTGGTTTGTGGGCCGGTGGATTCATCGGTCCATATTGCTTTACAAATGATGCCGGTGCGAACGTAACCTTCAATGGCGACCGTTATCGTGTCATGATAACCGGCTATTTGATACCTGAAATTGAAGCTCGTGATCTTGTCGACATTTGGTTTCAGCAAGACGGCGCCACTTCCCACACATAGCTTCAGTCATTGGATTTATTGAGAGAACATTTCGGTGAGCCCATAATTTCACGTTTTGGGCCAGTCGATAGGCCACCAAGATCGTGTTATATCACACCGTTAGACTTTTCCCTGTGGGGATATGTAAAGTCTAAAATTTATGCGGACAAGCCCGCTTCGATTCAGGCCTTGATAGACATAATGTTCTTTCAAATAATAATAAACATTCTCCATTAAATTTGAATTTTCTGTGTTTTTTTCTTTAAAAACAGTAGGTAACCCCGAAATGGATCACCCCTTATAACACTAATATTGAAAGTGCAGGAGTAAATAAAAGATATTATATAATTTCATTCTCTTCTCAACATTGTACTCTACAAATAACGTTAAATTTCAAGTTGAAGCTTGGCGATTAAGACGGGAGATCCGTGTATCCTACATACAAAGTAGTAATCCTATATCTAGATAACTGCAATAATGACACTCTAAATTTGACATTGGCTTCTCTTTATTCAAAAGTGTTCATTTTAATTTCGAGGATTGGGTTAGTGAAGCGCACCGGGGATAGATAGTTTTTAGTATTATTAATATTTCATTAGTAATTATTTTTCTTTATCATTTCATTATTATACTGCAGCATACTCCATATTTAATAACGAAAAATTAAACTTAAAAATCGACTCAAAGACCATAACTTTTTTCATAAAATTATTTTTCTTTAACTTTTTAATTTTTCCTTTAACATTTTCATAATTCTTTTTTAAATTTTAATCTTATTCCATAATTTTTACCACCTACAGCACGCATGCATGCCTTGGTACCCAATGAAAAACTTACAACTCCGACAAAAATTGTTGCACGCGCCCAACCATTCGAAATGTTGTACTCCTTGAATTGTCAGAACTTATGTGCTGATTTCCAAGAGGATTTGGAATTCAAATTTTCCTGGGGAATAACAGCCATGATACAACGTTTTACTGGCAAAGTGCGAGAGCGGAATAACTACAAAAAACAACCAACCCTTATGCATTGTCAAGGAATGACCATGGTTCGTATTAATATATGCAAAAAATAAATAAAATAATTATAATTTATTATTTAAGCACAATCCTATATCACCAATATCGCCCACAAATGATACCCCATTGTGTCTTATACCCACACCAGTGGGCAATATAACCCAAGAACAATTGTCGATAATATCACGTTTTGCATTGACTTCAATTGGATCCCAGGGCACAGTTGGTGGTCTTATAGTAGCTGGCGTTGTACGTTTAAGATATTCATACTTAACTATTGCAGAAAATTTAATTTCAGTTTTTTTTTATATACTTAGATGCTTAAAACTATTGGGTGGCGTGTTTTAGTAGGGGTTGGTGCTTTATATGGTTGCATATACTTATACGAGCGACTTTCATGGACTAACTCAGCCAAGGAAAGGGCCTTTAAGGCACAATATGTACGCCACGCTACAAAGAAATTAAAAATGATTGTGGATTTAACATCAGCCAATTGCAGTCATCAAGTGCAACAGTACATTTTTCAATTATTTGTTTTAGTATCTTTTAATTATAAAATGTTTTTCTTTAGGGAATTATCAAGTACATTTGCCCGCTTATGTCGTACCGTTGATTCAGCTACCACCGATATGAACGAAGAGTTAAAAACTTTAGAAGCTCAGTTGGCAGTCTTAGAATCCAATCAAAAACAAATCAAATTATTACGCAATAAAGCCAACTATATACAAAATGAATTGGAAATATTTGAAAATAATTACATTGCATTAAATTAAATTAGCCCTCAACCAACAACTCTACTGAACTAAGCTTAAACATAAAAAACATATTATTTACAAATTTTGTAAAACGAAAAGGGATATAAAGGGGTTATTTTATAAGCATTATTTAACACGTATCATGTAGCGGCTGGAAAGTGTTAACGAATACACTCTAGATAATCTGCATGAATTTCGAATTAAAGTAACATTAAGAAAAAATGAAATAAACAAACTAGCAATTTTACGAAAAGAAACATTTTTAATTGTTATTATTAAAAGCTTTATTTTAATTATTTAAACAACCATTACGTACATATATTAATTGTTTTGCTTCATTTTATTACATTGTGTATTATTTTTATTTAAATATTTGCATATTTAGTCCTACACAACTTGAACAAATTACCAATATTTATAACAAATAAAATATAATTGAAATTATTTTAGAACCAGTTTTTCATAGAAGTTTTGTTCTAAAATACATTCAATTAAGTTTTATTTATTATGAATATGGGTATAAGTATTAAAAGCACATGGTCAGAAGCCAGTTAACATCATGAGTTATACATATATATTTCGTAGGATCATTTTTTACAAAACAAAACTTGAATTGTTTTTTTATTTATTTTACATTTATATTTGCATAAAATGATTGTTAATTTATTTTTATTGATTAGCCCTTAAAAATAAACCATTTATTATTAAAGATTTAATACAAAATTGCTTTATTTCGTAAGGATAAAATGGATTACATTATTTTTTGATAATTTTGTTGCTGGTGCAGATAGTAATCGAAATGGAAACAAAACAGCTGGATGAAACTAAAAACTACTATATGAATTTTAACAAAAGGAGGTACCTTAGTATCTCGGTTCAATTATAGGACACTTTTTCCTGTCAAATTATCTCTTTTCAAGAGAAATAAGAGAAAAAGTAATGAAGTACGCAATTTTACCGATTCAATGGTTCTGCAAACTTGGCAGCGAGAAATTTTAAAACACTTTACAGAACTCTACAAAAATTGAAATTTTATATAAATTTGAAGCACTATGAAAGTAAGTCTTAAAATCTGGTGTGGATTACTTTCAAAGCAAAATCGAACTGGAAGTATTTGTATGTAGTTGGTCAGAATTCAGAGTTTTAATTTAAAACAACTTACAAGTAAACAATTATTTATGTAAAGAAAATATTTATTCGAAATACTTTTTCGTTGCGATTTTACTTCTTCCTTGGGTTCTTTAATTGAAAAACTCAAAACGCTTACATTAATTTTAGTGTAATGTCACTTTATTTATTCAGCTATGTATTCTATTAATCACACGGTTTAAGACCATGTTTCACTATCATAATCAGTAGTTCGATCTGGAAAAAAATTCATGTGTGCTAAAAAAGTATGATAGTGTGGATTAGATATTTATGTGTGTCACAGACTTTGTGACACGTCTGTACAATTTGATAATCTTTGGAAAAAATCCATAAAATATTATTTTTCCATACCATCAAAGTTGTAAACCTTTTTTGTGTGATAGCGTGGCATCTACAACAAGGACCGGAAAGTTTTTTTTCGTTTTGTACAAAAATATTTATTATTGAGGATGAAAAAATATGCTAAACAGTAGGAAAACAATCACCCATATTCTGCATTTTGATTCGAATCGCAATTTTCTCCGTTTGTCAAATTTGGTATTCTACATTCCGTTCAGTTTCGTTTCAATTTGTTTTACGATCGAATGTATTCTGCATTTCAAATGTAACTACGTTTTTCCTAGTTGATAATTTGTTAATGGAAAGTTTTTCGATTTTTGTTTGTTTAGTTTAAAAGATGTAAATAAAAAGAAAAACATGTACATAAATATGAATAAACACTTTTTAATTATTATTTGCTTTTGTACAAAAATTTGCAATATTCATTTAATTTATTGGTCGAAAACAGCAGCACCTAAGCATAAGGAAGACCTAGCGAATTAAATGGCAACGAAGGATATTGCGTTTGGATCTAAAAAAACAAAGAAACTTTATTTTTGTGCTATAATGTTTAATAAACATTACCCCCGGCGCTGCAGGATTCTTCGCACTGGAATGCTTTGAGAACAATTACCTCTTAATAATGTCGTGGCTTTTTTGTCTTTCCGTAGTTTAATTACTTGTTTAATAATTAATGTTTTCACAATTTTTTCCACAGATTTTTCGAAGGAAATTTAAATAAAAATGAAAAATTTAATTTATATTAAAATGACAAACAATTGTTTATTTTTCTGATCCTATTTCATTTGTTTCATAGAAAAACATTTGTTTTAAACATACTCTTCTTCTTTTTCTTTCGATTCAGTTTTTTGTTGGAATACCTTTTTTCGATTTGTGCGTAACTGGATGAGGGAACGTAATCGAAATGCAGAATAGGGGCAAATATATAAAACATATAAGGGTGAATCACCCTTATAGTGCATTTCGATTACGTTCCCGCATTCAGTTACTCACGAATCGAAAAAAGGTATTCCAAACAAAAACTGAATCGAAAGAAAAAGAAGAAGAGAAGAGTATGTTTAAACTAACTGTTTTTCTATGAAACGAAAGAAATAGGAACAAAAATATAAACAATTATGACAAATAGAATTGTTTATTTTTTAAATTCTTTAAAAAGTAAAATTTATAAATTTAAATTTGTTACATAAGGCAATTATGCTGAACGTGTTGGTGTCGGTGCTCCCGTATATTTAGCTGCCAAAGAAAAAAAAGCTGGAGGTGATATTTAAGATTTGTATGCATAATTGTATAACAAAAATAAAGTTTTAATTTATGGATCCACCCGTTTATTTAAGAATATTTCTTTTTCATTCAATTCGCCAGCTTTTCATACTGGGGTTAGGCCCGCATTCGATATCGAGTAAACTATCGTATCGAATAACAAATTCGATACGAGTCGAGTAAGCTAATTATGCCATTCGACATGTACCGAATCGTTATTTATATCAAATTGTAATAGATTAACAATAAGTCAACAAGTAAACAAGAAAACACGGTTTAAAAACATTTCCTTTCGAATGAAATTACGATACTTTTTATTCGATATCGAGTGCCATGATACCAAAATGAAAAATTACGAGAGATTTTATTCGATATCGAATGCGGTGATTAGACCCCTGCTCATGTGCCGTTGTTTTCCACCAAGAAATTAAATAAAACTAAAATTTCAGTAAAACAGCAATTAATAGTTTAAAAAACTATTTATTGTATTACATATTAACATCTTTTATTAATTACACGCTCTCTTAAACTAATCAAACAAAAACCGAAAAACTCTCCGTTAACAAATTCACAACTTACAAAAACGTAGCTACGATCGTAACGCAGAATACATACAATCGTAAAAAATTAAATGAAACGAAACACAGAATACCAAAGTTGACAAACGGAGAAAATTTCGATTCGAATCGAAACGCAGAATAGGTGTGATTTAAATAAATATCCGTAAAGTTGAAAAAAATAAATTTTTCAAAATAAAAAGTTTTCTTAGGAGAAAAAAAAAATAAAAAACGTTTTTTTGTGTTCCTTGTGATTGTGTTTCGGATTTTTATAAAATACAAAAAAAATTGAAATTTTCAAATAAAATGGGGTGTTTAAAGCGATATAATATAGAATATCTCGCCACAACGGGTCCGGAAAATGTTTGTTGTGTAATAGAGTCCCTAAAGCGCACATAGGTAACGTGAAACGTCATTATTATTTTGTTAAAAAAAAAACATTTTTTTGATGAAGAAAGCGTTTCTTTAGAATTTGCACAGTCTCCTTTAAAGAAACCAAAAGTTTAAAACGTTATATAAAACGTGGATATAGAAAAATAAACAAAATGAATCGTAACAGAAATGCACATGCCACTCCGAATTTTTGATAACTATTATTTTCAGAACCTGTTGCAATAATGGACAGATGCAATACAGATTTTGTATTAGCAGTTCCTGCTACCCAAGTATCTGTGGAACGATCTTTTAGTGTTTTACATATTGTTATGAGGAAGAACCACCGGAATTTAATACTGCTTAAACTTAATACAACACTAATTGACAAAATGTCTATTTAATTGCAAATATTGTTTGTTTATGTTTTCTGATTTTATTATATTTATGGTTACTAGTTAAAAAAAATATCCTAAAATAGCTTTAAAAACTTATATTTTTCAATTAAAATACATTTTTCAATTGAAAGATTTAAAAAAAATTGTACATTAAAAACGTTTTTTATTTTTTTTTTTTATTTTATTAAATTATTTTGTACGTTAAAAGTAAATATCTTTTGAATTTTTATTGTTTTGTTTTTGAATTAAGTAGAAAAGTTTTAATATATTGTACGCATGTGTTTTTTATTTTTTTTTTTATGAAAACTTAAAAGTTTTAGGTTTTCAGTTTTTAATTTCTGGTGACTGATCTACAACGCTATTTTAAAACGATGTATTGAGAACAGAATTTTGTCAGTTTTTTTGTGATTGAATCGTACGATTGTGAAGGATAGTGGATCCTGGCCTTTAAGCAAACCCACTAGACTTTCAAATTAAGACTGCAAATACAAAATAGTGAGTTCAAGAATGTTGTACTAAAATCTGTTCCAGATGTTTATAATATATCGCTGCTCAAGATAATTATTCACGACGGCAATTTTAAACCACGTCGTTTTTTATAGTTTGTTGTAAATCGGTATTCCAGTTGTCAATATTGCCATTTATGTGTTTTTTATTTTGTAATGATGTAATGTAATGTGGCGTTGATGTTGCCGTAAATAGGCTTTGATATTGTCGTTGTTGTTGTTGTAACAGCTCTGCTGCTGTCGGAAGTTCTTACCTGAAAATATTTAATTTATATATATTAATTATTGTAAATATGGGTCACATGGGTGGAACTTGAAGCTGGAGAAATTGTGCCAACTCAGTCGGTCTTAGCAATAGGTCAATGGGGCGAAAATCCGTTGGCCTGTTAGGACAATTAAATAAATGCACAGTATCATGTCTGACCGGCAGTATCTTGGCCTCCTCATGGAAATGAGCCACATTGGTCATCTTGACACATCCAGTTGCAATTCGGAGTGCATTATTTTGGGTCGTTTGCAAGACTCGCCATTGGGTGTCGCTTAGAAAAGAGGTCCATATCGGGGCAGCGTAATTTAAAGCAGAGCGGCAAATCGCCTTACATTTCGCTAAAATTTTTTCTTTTATCATGCCCCAAGAGGTGCCAGCGAGAGCTTTAAGCATCTTATTTCAGGATTTCACTTTTTGGCTAATATAAGAGGCTTGCGAGGAAAAGTGAAGGAGATTGTCAAAGACCACCCTAGGATTTTTGAGTTGTTAACCGTAAGGATACGTCTGCCTTCAACTGAGATGTTAATTTCCGTCCTTACTTCCTTCGTCCAAGAAGTGAAAAAGGACACCGACGACTTTGAAGGTGATAGCTGTAGTTTACATTCCTGCAGAAATTCCACGATGGTGGCTATATAATTGAAATCCTGGCACTTATTTCTTCAACCAGATGAGTAGATTGTGCAGCCATCTGCATAAGAAACCATCATGGCATCTTGGGGTGGTGCAGGAAGCTGGGCAAGATAAATATTGAAGAGTAAGGGTGACAACACTCCTCCTTGTGGCACGCTCATTTTTATCTTGCGGTAGCTTTATTTTTGGCCCCTAAACTTAACAAACGTTTGTCTGCCACATAGGTAATTAGCAACCCAGCGTTTGAGATAGTTGGGAAGAGTAGATTGGGTAATGTCATTTATCAGGACAGTGATCTACCGTGTCAAATGCCTTGGATAAATCTAAGGCAGCAACGATGGTTCGTTCACACGGCCTTTGCTGATTGAGGCCATTAGCGCTTCCAAAACCTTTGCTACAGGTGATAACGGGGAGATCGAGCGGTATGAGTCTCCATTTGTAGCGGGTTTATCTGGTTTTAGAATTGGAATGATACGGGCGACATTCCAAATCTCTGGAATAACCAATTGGCGCATCGAGAGCTCTAGAAGGCGTGTCATATATTCCAGCGATACTGTACCAAGTTTCTTCAACATAAGCATAGAGATGCCGTCAGGTCCAAGAGCCTTAGAGGGGTTTGCTTTGGAGATAATATTACTTACTTCACTGAGAGTGAAGCAAAACGTCTCAGAATCTCGTTTGAGATTTTTGGTTCTCCTTATTATTGCTCTTTTGGACCGATTCTGCAGAATAGGGTGTTCTATAAATTGTCTGCAAAAGAGTTGTGCGCATTTTCTTATATTACTATCTCTTTCTGGTTATAGCTGAAATTTGACATTTTATTGTTTACAAAATAATTTGTGAAACTGGTGGAAAATTTTAATAAAATTTGATTTATGTGTAAAATTAATTGTTTTATAAATAACTTTAAAATAATTTGTGGCAAAAATAAAATTTGAACAAATATCATTCGAAGTCATCCAAATAAATAAAAGGAAACAAAAGGAATCCAACAGGTAAAAAATGTAAGTATAACAAATGTTTTCTATTCAAATTAATTTGTTTTTAATAAAATTATTTTTCAGGAGTCGCCGATGCATAATGGGCTGTCCAAAAGGGGAGAAATTTCTTCAGTTCCCGAAAAATCCAACCAAGTGTTCATATTACTTTTGTTAAATTTTAAAGTGAAAAAAGACAATTGGAATTATTTACATTGATTTATGTAAAATGATATGTTACAAAAATATCGTCTTGCTCGATTAAAATATGTCTTATTTATAATTTAAGCAGGTGCTTACATTGGATAGATAATTACCCTGTGTTGGCAGGTCTGTTTTGTTAATGGTGACTAAAATCTCAAGGTAAATAAATATGTTACAAGTTTCGTTTTAGTTTTTCAGTCGTATTTAAATCTAACCAAATTACCTATTGGTGACATTCCCTTAAAAAAAAACTGGTGCTGGAAACGATAACATGTATCTTTTCATTGTAATCTTCTTTCTTAACTATCTACTTATACTAATAAATTAATAAATTGCTACAAATATCTCCAACAACTGCAAACTATTATGTATTACGTTCACCATTTTGAAATTAGAAACAAAACATTAATAAGACCAGAAAATAAAAATGCACAAATTACTTTATTTAATATGTTCACTTAAAATCCAAAACTATATATGAAAACTGAAAATAAATTTTCTATTTAAATTCAATTAAACTAAAAATATGTATTTTTATGTAATTTAGTGCAGCATCATTTAATAGTAATGATTACGTGGTGGAGCAAGCTATCATGTTGACCGAATGTTGGTACGAATGCAACGTGAACCAATCCCTTGGCATTTTCGCTCCTGCTTTTTTCACAAACGAAACGAAGGCGTATTTGATTTCATATTTTAAGAATAGCGAGTAATGGGCCAGTTAAGTAAAGCTTTCGGTTTCTATTTCAGGACTTATATCTCCCGCAAAAACATTATGTGAACTAGTTATCAGAACTAGTGGCACAATTTACCTAAAATTAAAATGCAATTTATTTTCCGTATATATAACAGTATATTCAGATTGATTTGCTTACCTTATTTTCTTTATCGTAGTTGATTAATAAGATCAATAACCATAGGGATCATTGCTCATGTAAAATTTCACACACATTTTCGGTTGTAGATATAAATTTTTGTAGCAGATTTTTGCATTTCTTTTACTAATCTAGTATTTTGTTCGATTGTAGATGATTTAGTTCTTTCGCTGACAAACACTCTTATTTATATTTATGAAATATAGTTGTATACTGTTGTAGGTTTTCGTTTCTTAGGTCCTCAATTGCACACGAATCCCTTAAAACGTTAGATCTGGTTTGAAATAATATTATAAAGTATCATTATATAGGGCATCGACAGAATAATAATAATAATAATTATTTCTCACCGCCATTATCATGTACAAGAACATTTCCTTATGTTCTGGTTGCTAACGTGCACTTCGCCGGAGAACCATTCATGTAATGCACATAAACATCTATGTATATTGCACAACCCTTATGAAGTCACATACATGTATAAAATTGTTTACCATAAGGAATCAAATAATTTAGACGGGATTCCTCCGCTTCCAACTGCATTTGTGTCCAAATTTTCCTTGAATTCTCTTTAACATTGAGACTTTTTGAACAAATGCCACTTAAATAACTATTATTTTTTTTCAACTTTATGATCATGATGTATTTTTGTAACTTTTAACTGCGCTTTGCAACAACCGTAATATATTTTAATAACTTTTAAAGAAATTATTGTACCAGTTTATTTTAAATATTATTAAGAAAATATAATTTTTGTTAAAATTTTGTTTCCAATTTTTGTTTAATTAAGTGAAAACATATGTGTGTTAGTAATGGCAACATTTAGCTGGTGTACTTCTTACTCATTGCTTAAAAAAATTTTTTTTTTATTCACTTTATCGAAAGCTGCAAGTATAAATGATAATGTACTTTTTTAAACGTCACATCTGGTAATCTGGTTAGTTATCTGTGATTGAAATCACCAAGTATTATTTGGTTATCACCTGCAAGAGGTGAGATATGCTCGGGTGATAACTGGCACCTATGCTGTCAACGAACGGATATATACATTGGTGATTTCAATATCAATATCTCCAGTATTTATTGAAATGCTCATGACTTCTAGAAACGGGTCAGGTATGGGAGAGATTGGGGGCGCAAGCAGCTTATAGCTAACATTACGTTTAATAATAAACGCAAGCCCTCCACCGTGGTCTCTATATTTCCGAATAATATAATAGTTCCCAGAAGTTGAGAGTGAACAATCACTGGTCAGCTTTGTTTCTTATATGGCGACTGTGGGTATTTTATGATCATGCATATATTTTGTGATCTCCACAATCTTGTTTCGCAGACCATTACAATTTAATTGCACAATCTGAAAAGATTGATGGGGACCATTATTGTGCACTAGCCGCCGGTCAGGGTGTTGAGTAGGGCACTGAGAGATAGTTGCCTGGGGTACTGGTTGTTGTAGCTGTGGTGTAGTCGGTCGAATCTGCGTAGTACTGCTATAAGGTGTTGATGGAGTAGTTATTTGTGGGGTACTACTTGTTGCTATGATGTTATTAACGCAGCAAGAGGCTAAACACCTAATAGTCCAATCTTTATGCGTGCGTAGGTTCGAATGTTTTCTCACGTGACACCATTGTTTGCAACCATTGCACTAAACTGATGTAGTGTTTCTGCGAATAATACCTCGGCATATTGAACATGCCCACAGAGACCGCCGAGTTGTGTTATGTCCTACAGACGGAGACGGGATGTGATTTTGTTGGGTTATTATTGAAGAACCAGTGCTGACATTGGGCGGTTGCGAGCTACAACAACTTGCTACAAAGCTTGGGGACCAGATGCGGTGGTTGGTGATACCTGAGTACCTTTTCAGGTGGCACCAGCTATTACAAACTGTGCACCTGACTGAGGCTACATTCCGGGTTATGTGGGTGAAAAATCCAAATCTGTGGGCCAGGGTTTTGCTCTAAATTGAAAGTAAATTGAGCAAAGTTGCTGGCATATTTTGCTCACCTGGGAAAAAATCTGCTGGTTGATACAGCTGTTGCTGAGTTGACAATCTTTGGCCGAGTGTGACTCAGGTTGTTCCGAAGAGAAGATCCAATTGTCATGGGAACGTGATATTGTCGTCGGTAATTTTGGTGTCGTGTAGAAACAAAAATATTGAATATTACAAAATAAAAAAAGGTTTAGTTTTTTAATGAGCCTTTATATAAAACTACAAATTTTGTGAACAATAGACAAAAAAGAAAAGAAACCTTAGGATAAAAAAGTATTATCCTAATAAAAGTACAAATCAAACAATAATTTTATTACAACAATTTGTTATTTATAATTAATTATGTATAATTAATTGTTATATATAATAAAACAAATTAAAAGCAGAATTACATTTACATATGTAAATATAATTTGTTGTTAGTTCTAATGAAAACCCAACATACCATATACATACATATGTATGAATGTCAGAAATATTTAGTCCCCGATTATCGTTCACAACATTAATTACACTACTTCACAAAATTTCAACAAAGTCGTGACCAAATGAATCTGACACTTGATCTGTATGTAAAATTGCTCACTGAATCCGAATATGAAATCAAAATGGTCAAAAGTAGAACAGTTTTCGAGATATTGCGTAATAACCGTTTTTTGCGTTTTCTAAAAAGGTTATGTCACTATAGTGAACGTACCTTCAAAACAGCTTGGCGGATTTTGAAGGTCTTTTTTGCCGTTGAAAGACAATAAAATTATCAAAACAATCACGGAACGCTTGCAAAAATTGATTAAGAATTTAGAGTTTTACAGTTGACCAAAGCTTGAACTTCACGAAAATTTTAATGATTTTTTGAAATTTTGCTGTTTTCAACTTCTTTTTTTTAAACCAAACAATAACTTTTTCTTTAGTTTCATCACTTACGAGATTAATTTATTTCAATACAAATATTACGGGTCCAATAAGAATCAGATCGGTGCAAAAATCACAGAGTTATAGAAGATTAATTGAATTATCCCATTTTTAGATTTTTATAAAATTAAAAAAATGCATGTAGGTATAAATTGCATTATTAATAATAAATATTAAAAATGACTTAGAACTGTTGAATTGCTTTGCCTATTGTAATTATTTTCTGCCTCTCGCACAAGGAACCAACAATAGTCGCCCAGCATCACCTCATCATACACCCCTTGGTACCGACGTTCCATTTCTTGTATTTGTTGGTGAAAACGCTCACCATGTTCGTCACTTTCATCGCCGAGGTTATTTGGGAAGAAATTTAAGTGCGAATGCAGAAGGTGTATTTTTAAAGACATATTAACTCCTTTTTAAATAAGATATAAAAATGAGTGTTAAGTAAAATTCTTCAATGAAAAAACGATTTAAAAACCGTACCAATTTTCTCATAGTTTTTTAGCAAATCACGAATGATGTCTTCATAGTTTGGATCCCTGAAATTGCCCAAAAAGCCTGATACAGCCAAACCAAATGATCTCCATGCCTTTAACTCATCTTCAGACAAAATCGAATCAAATTTTGAATCCTTGAGTAGCTTTGTAATTTGTGGTCCCACAAAAATCCCTTCTTTAATTTTGGCATCTGACAAGTTGGGAAAAACGGTTTTCAGGTATTTAAATGCGACACTGTTTCCTCTTTTTACCAAAGATTTTACAAAATTTTTGATTAAGCCAAGTTTTATATGTAACGGTGGCAAAATAATGTTTTCCTTTTTCACGAGAGCTTTATATTTGACATTGTCTTGACCAAGCGTAAAATTTGTTCTATCCGGCCAATCTTTTTGGGAATAGTGTTCCTGATGCGCTCGGCTATCCCATTTGCACAAAAAACAACAATATTTTGTGTACCCTTGTTGCAAACCAGTCACCATGGCAACAACTTTTAAATCGGCACAGATTTTCCAGTTATGGACTTCATAATTTACAAGATCGAGCATTTGAGATATGGACTCATAAGATTCTTTTACCTTTACAGCATGTGCCACTGGAACTGAAGGCTTTTTATTACCTTTGTGTAACAGAACAGCTTTTAAGCTTAACTTGCTGCTGTCAATAAATAACCGCCAATCGTCTGGATTGTGTGTCTCCCCGAATTGACTGAACAAGCCATTAATATCATGGCAATAGCAAATACCATCTTTTTTCGAAAAGTAACTAGAAAAACTTTCATGTCGGCTCCTGTAATGCGAAATTCTCACGTCAGGTGTCACAAAGCCACGTTCTTTCATTCTTGATGCTAACAACTCTGCCTTTTTCTTCGGTAACTCCAAATCTCTAACCCAGTCATTGAGTTCAGCTTGTGTGAGGGGCATTACTGTTTCTTTATTTTCATTTAAATCACTGTCGTCACTTGAATCATATGAATCGGAGTCATGCTTCCGCTTTGGACAAAGGGGATATTGAGCTTCAGGCATATGAGGAATTGGTTTTATAAAGGAGTTAACATCTGCATATTCAACAGACTTATGACGTCCATTTTGCTTTACATTGGCTAAGCAAAAATAACAGTCGATTTCGTGGTTTTTGGGTTCATGCCAAATGGCGGGAACATCAAATGGCAAATACCGACTACAGTATAGTAAATTAGCTTAAGATTCTGAAGACATATTTTCTAAGAACAAAATTAAAAAACGCATACTCACTCTGCACCCGACATCCACATAGTTAAACGAGTTTTGCATGAATTACACAAAGTATTCGGGGTCCAAGATTTCAATATGTTTTCCGTATTGACTTTGAAATACATCCGAAATGCTTTTTGCAATTGGTTTGAAAAATTTGACGGCTGTGCAAAACTGTACACTCCACAAGCATAGCAAAACTTGTTTGGATTGTTCTTGCAAATAAATGCCCGTTTTGCCTTACGCATTTCGTTCTTGTTATCAAATTTCACGTTTTCTTAATTTTTTTTTTCGCAAAATTACGATTTTTTAATATTTAAAATGTTTGTTTTTCCTTTGGGCACTTGATTTAAAAATAGCGAAAAGTGGCTAAATTCACTTAATCTTCTGTAGCTTTGTCACTTCTGCACCAATCTGGATCATGTTGGACGCAAAATATTTCCACTTAAATATACTAATACGCTATGTAAAAATACATACAAATTTTTAATTGTTTGGTTTAAAAAAAAATGATTGAAAAGGGCGAAATTGCTAAAAATTAACAAATTTTTCATGAATCTGAAGTTTTTTCCACCATTACTCTGTCATTTCATGACCGATCTTAACAAACAACCGATGGTTATTTTAGTAATTTTATTGTCTTTCATCGGAAAGAAAGAAATGTCCGAACCGACGGACATTTTTGAAAATATTTTATTTTAAGTGCCATCATCTTTTTTAAAAACACAAAAAACGGTTATTTTGCAATATCTCGAAAACTGTTCTACTTTTGACCATTCTGACTTCATATTTGGATTCAGCGGACAATTTTACATATAGATTAGGTGTCAAATGCGTTTGGTCAAAAAACTGTTCTCTAGTGTTATTTTAGTGTTGTTTATTTTAAATTGCGATTACGATTTACAACACTTATCACATGTGTCACAATTTTAGTTGTCTATGAAAATTTTCAGCAATTATTTTACAACATGTATTTCTATGTGTTGTTACGCACATCAAAATATTACAACTGTTTATTAGCTGTTGTCTTGTCGCGACAAGTTGAAAAACTACAATGTAGAAGGATTTATAAGTTTTTTATTTTTTATTATTTTTGCTAGGCTTTTATAACCATAACTTAAAATATTTCTTAAAAAACAACAAATTAAAAGCAGATGGAAAAGCTCGTAGAGGTGATGCAACTTAATCCAGATATTGGCCGGGGAAACCTGAACTAACAAAATGCAGCAAACAGCTGGTTGCGAAACCCGAATATTAAAATCATTGCCGCTCCTTTTTTGAGAGCTTCTTTTAGCAAAAAATCTAAGTGGGTTACACAGTTTTAGAATCGGCGGAATGGTAGAACATCGGGTTGGTGGTTTTAATAAATTGTTTAGCAGCAAAAACAAAAAGCCATCCTTGTTTATACGAAAAATTTTATACAAATGTAAAAATAGTATGTACAGTGTGTCACTTTAATAATTACATATGCACTTTATACCTTTCATTAAATTAATAATTTTTCCTGTTTTGCTTTCAATTTATTTAATTTTTTTTTTATACATAACTTAACTTATAACTATTAAACAAAACAAAATTTATAACTATTATGACTGATTCCGTTATTTTATTTAAATAATTTTCCGAGAAACCGTCTGTTTTTATAATCACAAAAGTAAGTAAGTAATGATCATTTATTAGTTTGCCAGTTAACATTTGAGAAGAAAGATGCTATTTTTAAAGATTAAAACCAATCTAAATAAGTAAAAAAACTTATTAAGTAATTGAAATCAATTTTGATTATAATGGCACCACGAGGAAAAGAGCTATCCAAGGATTTAAAGGACGCAAATATAAAATTGTACAAAGAAAATAACTTACAAAGAATAATAGCTAGCATTATGAACAAAAGTAGTGCAACTATGAAAAGTATTATAGAAAAGTCCAATTCTGAAGATTTAACAAAAACAAACCTTGTTTGGGTAGTCTCAAAGTGTTTACTAATCAAGAAACTAGTACGAAAGCTTAAAGCAGATCTAAAAAATTGCGCTAAAAAATGCAAGCGGAAATAAAAAACCAAGTTGGAAAATCCTGCAATCCAGAAACTAATAGTCGCTTGTTATACAAAGCTGGATACAATGGTCGAAGTATAAGACAAAACCCATTTATAGGCACAGAGACCCAGCAAAAGATAGTGGATTTCAGCAAACAGTATATAAAAAAGAATATAAATCAATCGAAAACGTTCTGTCTGACGAGACTAAAACAATCACTTACGAATCTAATGGATGTGTTAAAATGTGGCTAAAGCCAATTTCCGATTTCGAATTAAGGCCCCGATTATCGTTCACAACACTGTTGTTTTTAGTGTTGTAATTTTTAAATTGCGATTATGATTTACAACTGTTGCCGGCCCTGTTGTAAATTGAGTTGTCTATGTAATTTTACTGCGATTATGGTTCACAACATATTGTTACGAAAGAAGAATTTATTCATTATAAGCTCTGAACCACAATACTCCCGAACAACAACAACATTAATGGTTTGTTTTCTTACAATGATGAAAGAAAGAAACAAACAATAAAGAGTAACGCCTTAAACAATCATTCGCATATACACACACACATTAAATAAACACTCATCAGTTAAATACACAGCCACATACATAAATACAAGCATAAACAAATAAACAACACATACAGGTATAAAGAAATAAACCGCCACACATACAGGTATAAAGAAATAAACAACCACACAAACATGTATAAAGAAATAAACAAACAGAAAACAAGAGCAATAACAATCGAACCTGCCAGATATAGGGAATAGAACATTCTGGTGCTTTTTAATCACCTATATAAGCGAATCGTGCTGGCGAGTAGTATGGCAGTATTAATTTAAAAGTCAAAGAGTTAAGTTGTCGAATTTTAAGAGTTTTAACAGTCTGCTGTATTTTTGAACAGTGGTGTTAAATAAATAAAGTGACTTACAGTAAAAGTAATAACAGTGTGTATTTATTTTGCAATTAAAAGAACCCAACGTAAAGTAAAAACGTAACAATATGTTTTTATGTGTTGTCAGCACTGCCAAAAATCTACAACTGCTTTCTACCTGTTGTTGTGAGTTTTATTACCGGAAAAAATTCAAAATTTAAAAAATGGAAAAAAATTTGTAAGTTTTTTGTTTAATTTTATTAAACTTTAATTAATAAAAAATATTTTAAGAAAAATAACTAATAAGAAACAAATGGAAAAGTTAGTGGAGTTGATGACCGAAAATCCTGACATTGGCCGCGGAAAACTGACATTTGGATTCAGTAAAATGCAATTTAAAGAAAAATGGGATGCATTTACGTTGCAGCTAAATTCTTTAGGTCCGCCAATTAGAACACCTAAAGAATAGCAAAGAGTAAGTAGCAGATTTTTCATTATTATTTATGATATGTATTTCATTAATTGTTTTTAATTTAGGTTTGGACACACCATAAGGCTAATTTTGCTGCCAACAAAAGAAATTTTCAAGCCACTGGTGGGGGCCCGTCGACTGAAGTAAGTTTAAGTCCATTAGAGCAGAGCACAATCGAGCTAGTATCAATGCATTCGCAAATAAACCCAAATGGGCTAGCAATGGGCCTGCAAAGGCAAGAAGATTCTGATTCGGCAGAATCAATACTCGTACAAGCCCAACAACATTCTCCGGTTTTAGGAAGCAGCAAGAAGCAACAGACCCTTAAAAGCCGTTCAAATGCAAATAATAAAATTGAGGAAGAGCGTTTGAAGATTTTAAAAGAGCAGGCAAAAAACCAAAAACTGATGTTGAAATGTCTAAGACGACTGGAGAACAATTCATATAAAAACTATCAAATAAATAAGCAATTGCTTGAGTTAAAGCAGAAGAAGACTGACATGCAAGTGGAGCTAATGAAGGCCAAATTAGAACTGACTCGTTTGAGAATGCAAATATAGAATATTTTTGTTTTAGTTTTATAATATTTTCTATTTTATTTATTTTAGTATTACTTAACTGAGATGTGAAATATTATTTTTGTTTTATAAATTAGTGAATATTTTATTTATTTTTTTTTTTAGTGTTAAGAAATGAATTAAAGACTGAATTTTATAAAAAAAAGTATAACAATTATTCATTTAAAATGGCCCGCATTAAATTATTTCTAATTTCTCGTGCAGAGTTTTCATTCTTTCTTTCTGCAGCAACTCCATCATCCACATCTTCCTCTAATGGAAAAGGTATTTCGTCCTGATGTTCCGTCTTAAAATATAGACTCAAGTTATGTAATGCACAACACACATTTGTGATTTGAGTCGCTTTTTCAGGGGAATAATGTAACCCTCTAGCAGAAAGCAAACATCTAAATCTACTTTTGAGAACACCAATTGTCCCTTCAACTATGTTCCTTGCTTTTGCATGAGCTGTATTAAAACGGCTTTCTTGTGAACCTTCAGTGGCATTTCGAAAGGCCGTTATTAAAAAAGGTTCTAGTGGGTATCCAGAGTCACCTAAATATGTAAAAGAAATAAACATATATTAGGTATTAAATATTGCAAAAACAAACTTTATCTAAAATCCAAGTGTTTCCCTCTAGTGTCTGCTGCAAATATTGTTTAAGCTCACTCATATTCCACACGAATGAGTCGTGGTTTGAGCCAGGATAACGTGCATCAACATATCTTATATTCATTTCTGAGTCGCATAACTATAAAAACATATTTACTAACAAAAATTAATATGCTTCCAAAATACTTACGATTATGACATTTAGGCTATAGTATGCTTTACGGTTCATGTACAAATGTTGTACTTCGTTTGGAGGTGATACAATTCTCACGTGGGTTCCTATACATCCAATTATTCCTTGAAATCTTGTCCTTGCAAAAAAAGAGCTTTTGTTTTTATTTATTTCTTCTCCAGTAATTCGAGCAATTATCCATTTTTTACAGATAATTTTTTCAAAGAATTCAATTATTTCTTTCAAAATGCAACAAACAGTTGGTTGCGAAACACCTTCATTAAAATCGTTCCCACTACTTCTCTGTTAATTCCATCAGCAAAAAATCTTAATGCACAAGCCAACTTGATAACTGGTGGAATTGCAGAACAACGTGTTGATGGTTTTAAAAAATCGGACAGTTACTGAAGCAAAAACAAGAAGCCATCTTTGTTTATGCGGAAAAGTTTAATAAAACTGCAAATTAAAATATTAAAAAATTGACAATTTAAAACGAAATTTACTCACTTAGCAATTGGAAGTTCTAATGGGTTAGAATTATCCCGAATACTTTTTCGGATACGAGCCATATGCGTTTTTTGCATGCTGTCATCATAGTCATCAAAAAATAAGTCGATATTTATATCCATATTAATATTACTTATTTATAATAGTTTATTTAAGTATTAGATTGTCGTAAATTTTAATTATTTTCTATTTAAAATTGCTCTTATTTGTGCGCATGTATGCATTTTTATGTAGTATTTATACTGATAATGAAATACAACTCTGTTACATACACAACATTTGAATGTTGTAAACCATAATCGCAAAAAATATTAACGTTGTGTTATAGACGAAACAACACAACATTTAAGTGTTGTAAACCATAATAGGGGCATAAATCAACGGTTTAATTTAGCAACGGTTGTAGCTTTAGCAGCACCACCACGAGAAGCAGGTCTCGGTGCCTTCTTGGATTTTGATCAAAGATTACACACAGAAGTTGAAAGCTTAAAGCTTGCTCGAGGAATTAAACCAATATCAATGCCTTACTAAAACTATTCACATTTTTATATTTTTTTTATATAATAATAAAACTATAGATAAATTTGAGCGATAATTCATTTATATTTGGTATTTTTTTTTCACAATTATGCCATTGGACATGTATCGAATCGGTATTTTTATCAAATTGTCAACAAGTGAACAAGAAAAAATGGTTTAAAAACATTTCCTTTCGAATAAAATTACGCTACTTTTTATTCGATATCGAGCGCATGATACCAAAATGAAGATTAACAAAAGCATTAACCAAATTGAATTACAGTTGGCTCAGAAAATGAGCATGAAAACATAAAACTGAAAATTACATTTAAATTTGTTGTTAAGTAAATATAAAAATTATAATAAATAAAAAGAAAGAATTTCTTATTTAAATAATTAAAGCAAAAGTAAAAAATACTTAATTTTGAACTCCATAAAGTAAGTGCTCACTTGAAACATCAATCTTAATATTTGGTATGAGATCCTTTGGTCCTTATTATTGCTTGTAGTCTTCTTGAAATGGAGTTTACTATATGTTGTGTCACGTCGCGCGGAATTTCGGACCATTCTTCCTGCAGAGCATTTATTAAATCTTATGTCTTATTTGCCTTTCTCGAATTTTTCTATCCAAAGATTCTCAATAGGATTAATGTCGGGTGATTGTGGGGGAGTTTCCATCCATTTTGGTGTGTTATATAGGAGCCAAAACTAAGTATTGAACGCAGTATTCTTTGGGTCGTTATCCTGCGTAAAAATGTAGTCTTCAGCAATTCCCAATTTTTGCACGCTAGCAAGGAGATGAGTTTTTAAAAAATCTATATATTTCTTATGGTTCATTATTCCGTCGATAATATGTAAATTTCCTACTCCAGCTGCGCTCATACATCCCCACACTAGTACTGACCCAACTGCATGTTTAATGTAGGACATACATTTTTTTCTTCAAACTATTCACTTAGGTTTCTTCACGCTCTACATTAATCTTCCAGCTTTGTCATAGATGTTAAATTGGCTCTCTTCCGTAAAAATAACTATTCAAAAAGCCCATTTTATATTTATTTTAATGTTCCTTGACGTATTAAAGTCGTTTAGCATTGTTAACTTCACTTGTATAAGTTTTTAACGGGCAATACGACTATTACAACCAGCTTCTTGAATCACGTTTCGGACTATATTTGGACATACGCTTCTGTTGCCGAAATTTCTGAAATTGTCTTTATATCACAAAGTCGAGATCTTTTTTCGAGTTGTCCGCATCTTGATTAATTGGTGATATTTTTTAGTTTTATTGTATTTGTCGACAATTTTTTATGGTTGAATAAAGTGTCATGGGCTCCCTCTTCTATGATAACGCCGTGCAATAATTTTTAGAACTGCAGCTGGTAGGCTAATATTCCTAGCAGGATGTTTAAAATAAGGAAGCAGAATAACAAAATTAGGAATGATATATGTGATTCAATAGCTGAAAAGAACATGGAAAAATCTAGAAAGAGGACATGTTGGCTTCCCAACAAGGCTTCTTGTTGGGAACCAAACCTGTTTCCGTCTTTTTTCCTTTTTGGGTTTCCGGCGAGAAGATGTGGCTGAGGTTTGGTGGAGAAAAAAAAGCAAGAACTTTAAAATCGTCGAAGAAAAACTGAGATAATCTCCAAGAAGTATATCTTGTGATAAAATCTAAAAATAAAATACTAATGTTTTTTTCGTGCTTTTTATTAAAACTTTTATAAAAAAACACAAATACAACAGCAGAAGCTTAACAGATTTAAATTTAAAATCAAAAAAAACCAAACAAATTTAAAGTACGAATAAAACAATAAGAAAAGTAAATCATAATAAAACTAAACCCGGAACAAACCTTCAGCAGCAGTCACATCCAACGGGGGACAAAACCGCAGCATTTTCAGCAGGCACCACCAGTCCTAGATGGTGCAGGTAACTCACATCAAACTTTTATACAGAATCTACAGACGACCTACTTAAAATCATTAATTTATATATATTTAGCTTGGTAATGTTTAAAATTAGGGAACACATAATTTATTTACCGAAAGAAAATCCAGTCCTCTGGTAATAAAAACCAGGAGTGCGCGTGCGTAGGGTGAGCTCAGGCCTATTAGCATCCGTTTTATCGCGTCAGGGATCCCTTGCCCTAAGTTTTATGAATTAGTCTTCCTTAAAAAAGAAAAACATATTATCGAAGTGTAATATATATGTAAAATTATAATTGCGTGAACATACCGTAAAAACCCGTACTTAGACAAATAGACGGACGGACGATCCTATAACCACCAAGAAGCGGCTCGGCTTCCAAGGCGAAGTACCTGTACATATCCAAAAGATGAAACTCGCAAAAACCTGAAAATAGAAGAAACCTGCAAAACCTGAAAAGAGAAGATAAAATTGTAAAAAACAGGAGATTAATTGAATAGTTTAATTTGTGTCTTATTTAAAGAAAATCTTAAGATTTGCGAATTTACTTAATTAAATCCCTTTAGTTAGATTTATTAAATTCCTATACAATTATTGTAATTTTTGACCTTTTGAATAATTTTATAGTTAAGTTTTAACGCTCTAGGTCTTTTTTATAAAAATATTGTAATTAATTTTATTTTTATAATCGATATTTCGCTACACCATTGGGTAGCATCGTCAGGAATTAAAAAATAGTTATATAAAATTTTTAATTGAATGAAAAAATTAAAATGATTGAAAAAACTTTTTGTCAATCAAATTTAAAAAATTAACATTTCAAAAACATTCAAAAACAAAATTTTTAAAAGCAAATAAAATGTTACTACGAATGATAAAAAACATTTTTAAACCTATTGATATTTACATAAAATTTCTTATATTAAAAATGTTTAAACAGTTTTTAGAAAAACCAAAATAATTTCACATTTATACATATATGTACATAAATTACACCGGAAAAGTTACAAAGAATTAAAGATTATATTATGCTATTATTTTTTATGTACTAAATGTCTATAATTCTGTGCAACATTTTCTGTATCTGCTTTAAAATTTATTCTTTTTTCAATCGGAACGTTAATTATTTGTAACATTTCTAACATATAACGACGTTTATAATTATTTTCCAAATTTAGAATTGATACATTTTCAAAGTTGGGATAGTGATTACTTTTTGAACAGTGGGAAGACAATGCTGTTTTTTGTAAACTGATGTTATCCCTGTATCTCTGGTCTGATTTATGTCCAGCTATTCTCGTTTTCAGTTTATTCTTCGTTGTACCTACATATACTTTATTGCAGTTCTCTTTGTCATTTCCCTTACAAGGTATTTTATACACTAAATTTGACATATCTAATTTTTCTATTTTATCTTTTGGCTTGCTAAATAATCTATTTAATGTATTATACGTTCTATATGCCATCTTGTATTTAACTGTATCAAATATTTTTGATTTTTCCAATCGTTCAGATAAAACCGGTACATAAGTTATGGATTTATATATCTTTGGTTCTCTCTCATTTATTGTATTTGGTTTTCTATTACTTTTGTATTGCCTTATTAATCTATTAATTAGCTGAATTGGGAAATTGTTTTCGCTTAATATCTTTTTAAAAGGTAACAAGATTACACAATAAGAAATTTAATTGTCTTTATGAACAACAAAAAAAGGAATTTGGAGTTAAATTTAATAAAAAATGGTTTGTCAATAAGACTGACTTAGACATTCCAACGGACGTAAAATGGATTCTTTCATTAGGACATAAACATGCTTTACCTACTAGAAAGGAAGATTTTCCAACATTAAAAATGATTACAGATGGAGAAGATTTAATACAGACACTTCCAAGAAAAGAAGAGCAGGAAATAGCTAGAACTAAATTAACTACAATAATAGATAATCATTTAAATAAAATGAGTTTGACAAATAGAGATAGGTTCGTTTTAAATAAAGTAAAAGAAACAGAAAAGTTTTTAAAAAGCAATAAAGACATTCTCATTCTAAAAGCAGATAAAGGTAACACTACAGTAGCTTTAAATAAAAAGGATTATGAAACCAGAATTAAAAATATTGTAGAAGATACTAAAAAATACAATCTAGTAAATAAAGATCCTACTAACAAATTGCAGAAGACCAATAATGATATAGTAGAAGAACTTTTTAAACGTAATATTATTACAGCTATTGAGAAGAATAAACTTAAAACAAATATAGCTACTGCACCTAGGTTATATGGATTGCCAAAAATTCACAAAGAGGAATTTCCTTTACGACCTATTTGTTCCTTTGTTAATTCTCCATCCTATGAGTTATGTAAATATATTACGAACATATTAAAAAAGATTATGGAACATTCAAAATACAATATTAAAGACTCGCTTGAATTTAAAAATAAAATAAGAAATTTAAATATAAAAACTGATGAAAAATTAATTTCATTAGATGTAGTATCATTATTTCCAAGTATACGTGTTGACTTAGCAATTCATACAATAGAAGAAAAATGGGATATTATAGAAAAGTTTACAAAAATAGAGAAATCCTTATTTTTACGTATTCTCAAATTTTGTATAGAGGATAATAGATATTTCCAATATAATCAGAAAATTTATAAACAACAGAAAGGACTTCCAATGGGATCTCCTGCTTCACCAATTGTAGCGGATATAGTTATGGAGAAATTGCTAGATTCTTGTGTTGAAAAATTAAGTATAAAACCAAGTATAATAACCAAATATGTAGATGATTTGTTTTGTGTAATTTCTAAACCAGCTGTTAACAATATGCTGCAAACATTTAATGAATTTGATAATTGCATTAAATTTACAATAGAGAAGGAATGTGATTCAAAACTTCCATATTTAGATGCCTTAATAATTAGAAAGAACAACAAATTGATTATGGATTGGTATCAAAAACCCACAGCTTCGGGTAGAATTATTAATTATTATTCTAAACAAAATAAACGAATAATTATAAATACAAAATAATTATAAATACAAAAAATTTCATAGAAAGAGTGTTAACCATTAGTGACAGAGAATTCCACAGAAAGAATATAGATGAAATTAAAAAGATATTAAGCGAAAACAATTTCCCAATTCAGCTAATTAATAGATTAATAAGGCAATACAAAAGTAATAGAAAACCAAATACAATAAATGAGAGAGAACCAAAGATATATAAATCCATAACTTATGTACCGGTTTTATCTGAACGATTGGAAAAATCAAAAATATTTGATACAGTTAAATACAAGATGGCATATAGAACGTATAATACATTAAATAGATTATTTAGCAAGCCAAAAGATAAAATAGAAAAATTAGATATGTCAAATTTAGTGTATAAAATACCTTGTAAGGGAAATGACAAAGAGAACTGCAATAAAGTATATGTAGGTACAACGAAGAATAAACTGAAAACGAGAATAGCTGGACATAAATCAGACCAGAGATACAGGGATAACATCAGTTTACAAAAAACAGCATTGTCTTCCCACTGTTCAAAAAGTAATCACTATCCCAACTTTGAAAATGTATCAATTCTAAATTTGGAAAATAATTATAAATGTCGTTATATGTTAGAAATGTTACAAATAATTAAAGTTCCGACTGAAAAAAGAATAAATTTTAAAGCAGATACAGAAAATGTTGCACAGAATTATAGACATTTAGTACATAAAAAATAATAGCATAATATAATCTTTAATTCTTTGTAACTTTTCCGGTGTAATTTATGTACATATATGTATAAATGTGAAATTATTTTGGTTTTTCTAAAAACTGTTTAAACATTTTTAATATAAGAAATTTTATGTAAATATCAATAGGTTTAAAAATGTTTTTTATCATTCGTAGTAACATTTTATTTGCTTTTAAAAATTTTGTTTTTGAAATGTTAATTTTTTAAATTTGATTGACAAAAAGTTTTTTTTAATCATTTTAATTTTTTCATTCAATTAAAAATTTTATATAACTATTTTTTAATTCCTGACGATGCTACCCAATGGTGTAGCGAAATATCGATTATAAAAATAAAATTAATTACAATATTTTTATAAAAAAGACCTAGAGCGTTAAAACTTAATTATACAATTTATTAAATTCCTCTCACACTAAATACATATGTACTTTTTTTTAATCTGAATTAAAATAATAATCGATGTAAATTTGAAATCGACTCTAAACAAAAAATAAAACCCTAAAAATGTTCCAATTCAATATGAAATAGAAATTTTTACGGTTTTTTGAATTTTAATATGACGGTTTAGGTCCAATATAGTGCGGTAAGTAGCGGGAGGTTGTAAGGCAGTTTTTGGGTTATCTAAAGCCTAATTTAATTTATAATGCCACGGTGAGGCTTTCCTTTAGCCTCAAGAGAGTGGGAACGATTTCTGGCAGAACACCAGCCAGGATGATATTTTGTGTGTGTGTGTGTGTGTGTGTGAAAACGAACGGGAATGGACAAACTTGCTTCGGGCCTCATTTATTTATTTATTTTTCTGTAGCAGCAAATAAACCGGATGAGTTGGAAAAGAACCATCCCAAGACGGCGAGCCCTAGCCGGTGCTTAACGCCAGCATGCTAGCGCGGCCAACCATCGGCAACATACTTAATTTATTTTGCGACAGCTGCTGCTGCAAAAGTCATATAACCATTTCTCCAACTATGCGAAGGGAATGGTTAGCTTTTCTTACATTTATGATAATTTTTCGTTCAGATTCTGTGGTTTCTTTACGGTTTGGAGCCATACTGATAAATTAATCAAAATCGTACCACTTCTGAAAACAACTGTTACCTTAATAAATTTTGGACTTTATCTTTAATGTTTGAAAAGATTTTTTGCCAAAATAACCAGTTATTTTTTCGTAAACATAAATTTATTGTCACTCAATTATTGAAGGTAGAAGTCAGTATTACATTTATTTCTAGTTTCTAAGTCTAAGTTTGAAAAAGAAATTACGTGTTTATTTATAATTTTAATAAAGTTAATATAAGCTATAAAAAATATGATTTGATTTAAAAAAAATCATGTTTCATTTTAATTAAAAATGAGATTTACCGTAGTACAGCTATTCGAGGACGCCAATAAGCCAGTGTGAAAACAAGACGCAAACCACTCGAAGGCCGAAAAACAAGGACAACTGATTGACTTTAAGCGATAATGACAATGACGCACGCACGTGTTCCCCGACCCAGAGCTACTTTACGACTGGTGTTTTTAGTTAAGTTTTAAGTACTTGATTGTAGTGTAGCCAGATCTAGTGTAAAGAGCCATCTATAAAGGGTTAGTTCGATTGATCCAAAATTTGACGTGGACGTAGCAGAGGAGTGTCTGAGCTTAAGTTTAAAAGCTAGGAATCTTTCACTTACCAGTGGCGGCGCTATGTGGCCTCAAAATTGAAAACCTCACACCTTCAAATTATTTTTGGGGCTTAGCATTTTTTCAATTTTTGTTCGATTCTATAAAATTTTACATAGTCTTAAAGATCTATTTAGTATTAGTACATTTTTTCAGTTTTTTTTTTCGTTGAGTTAATAACAAGATGATTTTCAATTGAAAAACTTCCAATTTATTGCATTTTGTGTATTTTAACTTAAAAAAGGGCCATTTATCTCTTTTTTAATAAATAAATTCTTAAGGAATATATAAAAATTTTATATTTTAAACTAAATTTCGTGTAAAAGTGATGGAGGTCCATCAATTTGATCTATTTTACATCGAAATTTTTACATTAGCCTATATGTTCTAAAATACCAAAGGGATCGGAAAAAGAAGACTGTATTGTATAAGTATTTCATGAACCCTAGTCCATATGTGGACTTTATGGGCCAAAAGCCTAAAAGTTTCAATTTTGATATTTTTAGTATTTATATTAGGGATTGCGGAATTTGATTTTCGATGACTAATATCCTCAGAAAATAAATTCAAGGAATCAAGATCAATTATCATCACTTTAAAATACCCTAGTATTATAGTTTTAATTAGCATCTTTTAATGTCGAGCTACTGTATGTATTTTTTGCTTCTTTTTTTCCTTAATGTCAAATGTTGGTACAATATTTGCTAAAAAAATGCATAAAATAGTATTTTTCCATGCGATAATAGTTGCAAAATGTTTTATTGTATTATAGTGAATTCTTTCAGATTTGTTTGTGATTGAATCTTACGATTGTGTAGGATATTAAATCCTGGCCTTTAAAATGATGTTCCCTCAAAATCGACGACGATGTTGCCGTCGCCAAACAAAATAAGGGTGATTGTTTTCTTCCACATTTGTACTCCAGAATGATAGAAGAAATATTACGCCAAGGCGAAAATAAATTGAAATTTTCTGCGTATGTCGGGGTAGTGACGTCGCGATATTGGCTAATAATTATGGTTAAGAGTATAAATAAAAATTATTAGATTTTCAACATAAAACACAATTTTTTTTTTTGATTTTATTTTACAATTGCCAACATTAGTAGGTTATATTGCCTGGGTCTATCAACATGTAGATAGTCTTTTCCGGAAAATGCAGCCAACCTGTACCTTTAAAACGGAAATAGACTCACCAGAGTCCACTCCTAGATTATATTTTTACTGGTACTACACCACGTCAAGAAGTGAGTTTACAATCCTCACTTGCGATTTTTAATTTGGTCCTACACCAGGTTATATCATCCAATTGTGTGGTTATTTCTTTATTACCACGTTTATACGTAGCCTATTCGTAAATAATTAACTCACTGTTTATGCGGAAAATTGCACTTAATAATAGTTATATATTTTTTTAAAGTTTGTGTTGCTTAGTCCTGTTTTTTCTTAAATTTTTAATGTTGGGATCGAACATAATAATTGTTTTTACAATTAAATTAATGCAATGTGTGAGCAAATTTTCCATTAATTCCCACAATACATTTTATATTTAAAAGAAGTGGCAACGCCATAGGGGTTATTTGCAAATAGTGTCGTTAATCAGGAATTGATTTCGTGAATTAACTATTCGCAAATAAAAAATTATTTCACTGTTTATACAGCAAATTTTTCTACTTGCAATATTTTTATTTGTGAATAAGTTTTGCGTATAAACGTAGTATATACCAAGTAATTTTTGAATTTTTATTTGATCTCCACCAGGTTCTTTGATCTACTTTTTTAAAAATGTTTTTCTTCTCGTAATATCTTACTTCTCGTTGTTTTTTTTTTCCTTTCTTTTAACAGATTTTTTCTTCCAATTGTTAAAATTCCTTTTGTGTAGTTTTTTGTATTTTTTTCTGGTGGTGAATGCTGAACCTCTTTCTCAGGTGCTCTTCAAGGGTACAATTAAATCTTTCGACCATGCTAACAGATTGGAAAATGGACTTTCTCTTTATTTTGCTAAAATTAAATTTTTTTTAGAAAATGTTAATTTTTAAATACCTATATCTTTTTTGTTTTAAAAGATTTTGATAAAAAATAAACTCTGTATAGTTATGTAACTTATACGCTATTAGTTCCCAAAAAATTAAGTCTTTGTGTCTTTCAATTGTAGTATTACTTTAATTTCAAAATGGGGATGTGATGGATCTTCTGGTCAAAAGCAGTACAAACAATGCAATGTCGAATTCATCAGACGCTAATTATTGGTATCTTTTGTTCCATTGCGCTTGACAAAAAGTTATACCGAATTACGTCCATTAACTAGTAAGGCAACATAAATTAATGTATGGATAAATGAAATTCCCTCTTTAACAAAGCTGCAATACTTTGTTAAAGAGGGATGCCATAAACGAGGAAGTTCAAAAAATAAAAAATCAAATTAGAGAACTTCAACCAGTTATATTTAAATTGGATGGCCGAGACATCGAACTAAATTTTAAAATGTGTCTTACAATGATTGATGGGAAAGTTACACAAGCTTTAACTCGAACAAAGTCACCGACAAGTTGCATTATATGTCAAAAAACATCAAGTCAATTAAGTCAACCCCCACCACAAGACGATAGTTTTAAGGAAGCGTATAAATTGGAATTGTCCTCTCTTCATAAAATTGTCCTCAATTCATAAAATTTTGTACCATGGGGAACAAGTAATTCAATACAATATGCTACCAATAGGAGATCTATCTAAAGAAGCGCAAGAAAAGAGGAACAAAGACTACAGATTCTTTCGCGAGCACAATACAAGAAAAATGTCTAGATGTTGTACTAATGAAGACCCTATCATTATTTTGTCGTGTACTTCTGACCCATATATGTCACATATCCCACAAAAATGGAAATCTACCTCTGTTGAATCGGACGAAGAAGCTAAAAAGCTTCTAGAAGATGAAAATCAAGGCTATTTAGAAGAAATATTTATGCTACTAAAATTGTTTAATTTTAGTAGCATTGCAGTTCACTTAGTTATACTTGTTTTTATATAGATAACAGCTTGTTCTTGATTTAAAAATTTATGTTAGTTGATGATAAATTTACAATAATTTGATATGGAAATATTTGAATAAAAAATAACTAAAATAGAAATATACGACTTTTATATTAAAACTTCTCTATCTGAGGTAATTTTGAATCAATTCCAGGTGTTGATACTTACATCAACATAATTATATTTTGTTTATTATTTAATTATCATTATTAAAATAATACTTACTGCCAGTCCCACGATGTCGATCGTTTGCACAACTACATTGAAAACAACAACAAAATTTTTGAATTTGTTTTTGTTTTAAATATTTTTGTGCAAACGATCGACATCGAGCGACATCGTGGGACAGGCCGTTAATTTCCGTTTTTAAAGTTCCATTATTGTTGACTAAACATTTTATTTTATGACCTAATTTTGTATTAAGTTTAATAAGCGTTATTGTTGACTAAACATTTTATTGTACTGTTATTTTTGTTTTAAGTTCAATAGAGTATCTTACGTCTCACATTAAAAAGTTCAGCGTCAAGCCATTACCAGCAATCAGAAAAGACACATTAGAACTTCCGTCAACTAATCCATCTGATCATGAAGTATTGTCGCCTTAAGGTAAAGGACTAGCTAGGAGACTAAAAGCTCGAATGACGGCCTTAACACGCTTAATAAAAGGGCTATCGTTGGAAGAAGAGGGTCACCCACCACAATTTTATCAGATGAAGAGTGAAACCATAAAAAAATTGTGGGATCAAATTCAAGAATTTTATGATGAATTGTGGTACCAAGTGGAAGATCCTACAATACTGGAACTTGATCTGAATGAGTATCATAAGTTGGATGAATCTGTCCAACATTATTTGATAGAATTGGCGGTGCTATCAGATCAACACAAACGGCAGCATATAGATGGTGGAGTACAGTTGGGAAGCAATCTAGGAGTACATAACTCATTACCTCTACCAAAGGTTACAATTCCACAATTTAATGGAGACTGTATAAAGCGGTGTCTACTGTTTACGGATATGGTTGATAATGATATGGTTTGGTAGAGAAACGTACGAAAAATGTGGTACCTCAAAACAAACGTCTCAGGAGAAGCCGCAAAACTTATTAGCCATCTAACGCTATCCGAAGAGAACTACAAGACAGCATGGGCACTACTTCAGGAGCGGTATGATAACAAAAGAGTCATAGTAGCGACTTTAGTAGACAAGATCCTTAACCAACCAACAGGAACCATGTCTTCTAGCGCTTCAATTAAGACTCTTCATGACACTACCATGGAATTTTTGCTGGCGTTAAATAACTTAAATGTTAACACTTCTTGGGATGCCATAATCATACAACTAATGATCAAAAAACTAGATATTCGATTTATACAATCACTAACTAAACCAAGAGATGTGCCGACAGTGAAAGAGTTATTCTCCCTTCTTGAGATTCAATTTCAGTCAATGGACTCACTTAGTTACAAGGAGAAATTAACTACCCATCAAAAGGAAAAGATGACAGTGTCATCTGTTGCATCTATGGATAATAATAACAATTGCAAACTGTGTACCACAGGAAATCATCCTATCTATCACTGTAAGAAATTCTTGAACATGACGGAATCAGACAGGTTAAGGTGGGCACAGAAGCAAAGACTTTCTGTTAACTGTCTCAAAGAGGATCACATTACAAAAGTTTGTACCTCCAGTGGATGTAGAAAATGCAACAAGAAGCATAATTCATTATTACATTTACCACAGAACCAGAAGATATCAGTTCCACATACTCAACCCACAAACAAAAGAGGAGAGACGATTACAGTCGCATCTACATCTTTGAAGCCAAAGATATTTATTAAGGCCGCAAATGGTATCACACACGAATTTCGAGCAATACTAGAATCAGGTTCACAAGTAAACATTGTGACTGACCGGCTTATCAAGAAGCTATCACTTTCTCCAACGGAAGCGTTGTTATGCATTGATGATGTGGGAAGCATTAAAAAACGAGCACAGCACCGCGTGAATGTTGAAATGTTCTCTACAAATAATGACTTTTCAACAAACTTAGAAGCGATTGTCCTACCAACTATCATTCCGGCACAACCAAATCAAAACTTTAAGGTTTCAACTTGGAACATTCCAAGTAACATCAACTTAGCAGACCTCAGATTCTATCAGCAAGGAAAAATCGATGTTCTACTTGGCGTAGAATTTTATTTTAGTCTTATGCAGCCTGGGGCAATAAAAATGAGTAATTGAGGTCCAACGTTACAAAACACGTTACTTGGCTGGATCGTGGGCGGCCTTGTACGACAAATCGTTTCTCATAGCTCATCACCACCACCTACATGTGCAGTATTTGGTGAGGAGGCTTCACTAGAACAAGCAGTCGAGAGGCTATGGAAACTCGATGAAGTAGAACCAAACGAAAGGACCTTGTCCCCAGCAGATGTCCAATGTGAAGCTCATTTTATTCATCATACTCAAACTAACACAGATGGTCGTTTTATCGTAAGTCTTTCGTTTCGGGAAAACCCAACATCATTGGTTGATTCGCATGCCATGGCATACAACAGATTTGTTAGTTTGGAGCGACGACTCCAAAAGAATGAAAATAACAGAATCCAGTACACGCAATTCATGAGGGAATATGAATAGCTTGGACACGCTAGATTTACATGGGTAAATCTAGATGACGTACTACATCCAAGATTTTTTATTCCACACCACTGTGTCTTAAAACCTGATAGCAACACAACAAAGCTTCGGGTAGTGCTCGAGCATCAGCAAAAACATCAACTGGATACTCATTAAATTACTTAATGTATACTGGCCTGGTGGTGCAAAGTGAACTATTTTCCATTTTAATTCGTTTTCGAATGCCAAGGTTTGTTTTTACAACAGATATTGAAAATATGTATAGGCAAATACTAATCAACCCAAAAGACCATCAATATTAACTTATTATGTGGAAGGAAGCCCTATCATCACCACTTGCCTATTACAAACTCAACACAGTAACATATGGGACACGTGCAGCACCTTACCTGGACACAAGATATCTGCAAAAAATAGCTAATGAGAATTCTATCAAGTTTCCGTATGGTTCTCAGATGCTGAAAGACAACTTCTATGTAGACGACGGCCTTGGCGGTTCAGACAACCTCAACGTAGCAGTGGAGACGCAAAAAGAACTCATCATCATGTTAAAAAATATGGATTCAGTTTGAAAAAATGGTGCGCAAACCATCCACATTTGCTCAAAAATATTCCAACCGGTGACCAAGAGGTTAACTTAGATTTCGATAAAAACAATACTAATTCAATAAAAACCTTAGGATTAAATTGGTTACCTAAAAGCGATCACTTTTGCGTTAAAATCAAATTAACCCAACATCAGCAAATCTCGAAACGAACAGTAACTTCTGATCTCGCAAAACTATTTGATCCTCTCGATCTATTAGCTCCTGTTATTGTTAAAGCCAAAATATTTATTCACCACCTTTGGCATCATGAATTAGACTGGGATGAACCATTAAATAATGATCTATGTGCATCTTGGAGCACATTTAGAAAAGATCTAGAAAATCTTAATAATTTTACGATAGCACAACATGTTTTCCAAGGCAAAAATCCAGTAAAATCACAACTACACGTATTCGCAGACGCATCTGAGAAGGCCTTTGGAGGAGTTGCATATATTCGCGCAACTCTTAAGAATGGGCAGGTAATCGTGCGAATCCTCTGTGCAAAATCAAGAGTTCCACCATTAAAGCAGCAGACTAGATATGTGTAGCAGTTCTAGCAGCGCAGCTTGCTCACAGACTAAAGATTGACCTGAAGTTTCAAAACCAAGCTACATTTTTATGGACTGATTCATAAATAATATTATCATGGATTAATGCACAATCATCTTCATACAAAACCTTTGTCGCTAACAGAGTATCAACAATTCAGTCACTAACTCTAGCCAAGCAATGACGTCATGTACGATCAAAACACAATCAGCCGATGTACTATCCAGAGGATTTCGTGCAGTAGATTTGCCAGCATGTAGCTAATGGCTATATGGACCAGTTTTCCTTCATAGAAGAGAGGATTCATGGCCATCAAAATACGTACCGCAAGAAGGAGCCAATGACCTTGAGAGAAAAAAGGTGATTCCTGTTACAGCAACTATGGTATCAAACGACGGTAGTCTTATATACGGAATTCACCACCGAAATTATTTTACAACTTTACAGAAGGTGTTGGGTTACGTACCCAGATTCATAAACAATTCGTAAACGCACAATGAATTTCGACCAAAACACATTTCGCTGAGCCCTATATTATAATTATTCAAGTAGTTCAGATCTCCGACTTCAAACAATTAGCAGCTTATCTCCATTCCTAGATGAACATAACATTTTACGGGTTGGAGGAAGATTGGAAGCTTCTAATCTATCATATGATGCAAAACATCCCATACTTCTACCCTATAACGACTCGATTTCAAACCTTATACTCACAATGTTGCATGCAGTTCTGTTTTTGGCGTTGATAAGTGCGGACGTGATTTTTTTTCGCTCGCATTAACAAAAAACAAAACATACATTGAGTGAATAATTTCAAACAAAAACAAAAAAACAAACCTGTTTTAATACAACAACAAAGTTGTCTGTAATTTTTTTTCTTTCTTTCTCTTTATTTTTTACAACGGCATATTGAATTGCTACTTTAAAAATAAAACAAAAACAATAAGGGCTAATGAGCCTCTTTAATTTAAGCAAAAAAAAAATGTAGACAATATTGTATTAAATAAAGACAAAAAAACTGAAAATAATTTGTGTGTAAATTCTACGCCAGTTATAGGTGCCCAATCTTGTTCGTCGCTTTTGCTAAGCGATGACAATAATATAACTACAAACAAGTCGCCTTCTGAACACAGTGTTACCAACAGTAATATGGATATTGCAGAAAAACCTAAGACTCAAGTGGGAATGGACAGATATATAACTGTGTTGAAAAGAGGTCGAAGCCCTAAATCTTCGCAGATTGCACCAATATCCAAAGTACTTAAAGATAAGCAGGCTAACGGAATAAGTTCCCAAAATCGTTTTGCTATTTTAGATAAGGAAACAAGTGAACAAAAAACGGCACCCAAGTCGTTTAAACCACCACCAATTTTTTTAAGGGAACAAAATTTCAATGAATTAATAAATAAGTTAATTTCAGTTATCGGGGAAAATTCATTCTATGTAACTCCAATCAAGCGTGGTAACATTTATGAAACAAAAATTCATTTTATAGACGAAAGGAGTTATCGTAAAGCAGTAAAGGAGTTTGAAAGCTGCAATAAGAACTTTTATACCTATCAGCTGAAGAGTAGCAAAGGCCTACAGGTAGTCATCTAAGGTGTAGACTAATATGTTAATCCAGTTAAAATCAATGGCTATATATTATATGACACTAAAGACCCCCGTGGCAGAGCATGTGGTGGTTCAGCAATACTAATAAGGGCTCGAATTAAACATCATTTACTGTGTGATTTTTGTGAGGACTACCTTCAAGCAACAAACATCTGTATTGAAGAATATCATCAAAACTTTGTTATTTCTTCGATTTATTCACCTCCTAGATTTAAAATATCAGAGAGTCAATATATCGACTTTTTCAAATCACTAGGTCCCTGTTTCATAGCATCAGGCGACTACAACGCTAAACATACGTTTTGGGGATCACGCCTAATAACTCCAAAAGGTCGTGTTTTGTTTGATACAATTTCAAAAATGCGTCTGAATGTGATATCAAGTGGACAACCCATCTATTGGCCTACTGATCGACAAAAAATACCTGATGTTATTGATTTTGGCGTGACTAAAGGTATTTCGAGAGAAATGATTAAGGTTGAAGCGTCACTCGAACGATTCAACAAACACACAGATTAGTAAATGTAATTAAAACGACCTTTGAAGAAAAAAAATACTGTTCTGCGCTCTTTATCGACGTTTCTCAAGCATTCGATAAGGTTTGGCACGAAGGCCTAATATTTAAGCTAAAGCTGAACTTGCCCGAAAACTTGTATAAGCTCTTAAAAGATTATTTAACGAATCGCACGTTTTTACTAAAAGAAGGTGACTTTTTAAGCTCGTCACAGCTCGTTGAAGCCGGAGTTCCCCAATGTAGTATTTTGGGACCAATTTTATATTTACTGTACACATCAGATATGCCAATTAGCACCCTAGTGCACACATCAACTTTTGCAGATGACACAGCTTTTTTAAGTATTCATGAAAGTGCCCAAGAAGCATCACAAATTTTACAAGACCACATACTCAATTTGGAAAAATGGCTAGAAAAATGGAGAATAAAAGTGAATGAACAAAAATGCACTCACATAACTTTCACACTGCGCAGGGACTCATGCCCTCCTATTCGCAGAAATAACCAAATGATACCACAGCTTTCAGACGTTAAATACATGGGTATACATCTTGACCGTCGCCTTACTTGGAAAAGCCACATTGACTTCAAGTTAACACAAATGAAACTAAAAGCAGTACAACTAAATTGGCTTATTGGCAGAAACTCCACCCTGAGCTTAGATTGTAAACTTCTACTGTACAAGTCGGTCCTCAAAACAATTTGGTGTTATGGGATTCAGTTATGGGGCATTGCCTCAGCTAGCAATATAGAAAAAATTCAAAGGCGCCAAAATAAGATTTTACGTATTATTACATCTGCTCCCTGGTATATAAAAAATTCGAACATCCACAAAGACCTAAACATGCCATCAGTTAAAGCAGAAATAGCGAAACATGCAGTCACATATCTAAAGAGGCTTGAATCTCATCAAAACCCTTTGGCGCGTAACATGCTGAATGAACCTGGTTACATTCGACTAAAAAGAAGAGATACTGCTCTTCTTGGCCGTACATTAGAGGGATGACACGCAAATAATTTCAAAATCCGTGAAACAAACTTTATTTTTGTCTAGGACTGGCTGGACTTAAAAAGAATATTTTATTTTAGACTTAAGATACGAGTAATTATTGTTAGTTCAAAAATATTGAAGATACAATAAATAAATTATGAAAAAAACAATGTTGCATGAAAAAAACTATCATTGTGGCCCACAATCATTATTAGCTATGTCCAGACAACAATATTGGATCATCAAGGGTAAATCAATGGCAAGAAATATAGTTCAAAAGTATGTACGATGTACAAGAGCAAAACCGAAATTATTTTCTCAAATAATGGGGGATCTACCAGCAAGCAGGGTCACCCCATCACGCCCATTTATTAAATCTGGTGTTGATTACTGCCGACCGTTTTGGGTTCACTACAAGATAAGGGGTAAAATCCCTCATAAGCTTTACATAGCTGTTTTTGTTTGTTTCTCAACGAAGGCGGTACACATGGAAGTTGTTACTGACTTGACAACAGATGCATTCATTGGGGCCCTCAAAAGATTCCTATCATGCCGAGGGTGATGTCAGATCATTTATTCAGACAATGCCACAAACTTCCTTTGTACACGGAATCAACTAGAAGAACTAAATCAAGCGATATTCGACAGTAAGTCACAAGAAAAAATCTTACAGTCATGCAGTAAAGACGGCATTGAATTCAAATTTATTCCACCTCGAGCCCCTCACTTTGGAGGCTTATGGGAGGCAGCAGTAAAACCGCTAAGCAACTTTTATTACGAAGTGTTTCAACAGCGTCACTAACGCACGAAGAGCTTGAAACAGTAATCATCGAAATAGAAGCCATATTAAACTCCCGTCCGCTAACTCCGATGCCACCTAATCCCAATGATCTAACTGCATTGACTCCAGGACACTTCTTAATTGGAGAACCACTCACAGCTCATGTGGACAATAGTGCAACCAAATAATTCACTCGCCACGAGATGGAAACTTATCCCAACTTAAACATGAGTTCTGGAAACGCTGGTCAACCGAGTATCTACATCAATTTCAGGAAAGACAGAAGTGGAAATCATCATCTGAAAACGTGAAAGAAGGACAGATGGTTATTATAAAAGAGGACAATTTACCGGTTATGAGTTGGCCACTTGGAAGAATTCTTCAAACACACGAGAGCAATGATGGCAAGGTTCGGGTAGCAGATGTTAAAATATTATCAGGAATAAAAAGAAGACCTATCCATAGATTAGCTCCGCTACTTCAAGAAGACGAATTACCTGCAAGTGAACTATCCAACCCTATTCACCAAATACCTGTTGACGAAGAATATACTCCATCCACCAAAAAATCAAAGACTATTACTAACTCAATCGTACTCACCATGATTGTAGCCATACTTATCATTCCAGCTGTTATGGGCAGTCACGTAAAGATAAACAACTTTCATTCTGACCTGGAAGCGTGAAACTGGCAACAGCTGAATGGAAACTCGTGGTATACTCTGATCTAGCACCTTTCTTGTCCAAGCTAAAGACCTTTTAATCTACACACTTTGCAGCATTTATGGTCATCCATCAGACATCAGTCAACATGCAATATATTGATAAATAATTTCAATCAAGTAAGAGAAGAGTTGCTGGAAGAGAAAGAACTATTCACCACTAGTAGAGTAAAAAGGGGTGCATTTAACATTGTAGGAAATGTAGCAAGATCATTGTTTGGAGTACTGGACTCAGACTATGCCAATGAACTGTCAGACACCATTAAAAAGGCGAAGGTCGAAACAGACTATATCTTCGAATAATTAAAAACCAAACATCAATTTTTGATTCCACTATTAATATAATTAAAAAAGACAAACTCAGCACACAAAAACAACTAACAGAAATTTTTGGAAGAATTAATAATGAAGCAAATGCACTTGCTAAGGAATCATCAGAAATTAGCCAAACACAACTAATATCACTTCTTTCCAATCAATTAACATTAACAGCACTGAACTTGCAAAGGGTAGAAAAGGAGATCATCGAAGTACTAACGGATGCGCACCATGAACAAATTAGTCCACTTTTAATATCACCTCATCAGCTAAGGACTGAATTAACCACAATAAAAGCACATCTACCAGTACAACATATGCTTCCAATTGAAGACGATAGTTTTGTTCAACTGTACAAGCTAATGAAGACGAAGTCCTCTTCAAGATTAGGTTGCCACTGATAGCTCAACAAGTCCTAGAACTCCTGAAGATAACTCCGGTCCCAACTATAAGAAATAACACTCTATTAGCCAACAAATCAGATGTACCTTTTCTAGCAGTGAATCCCCACAAAATTTATTCCATTTACAACCGACGATTTGTCAAGCTGCACTATAGCAAAAGGAAATACATATGTATGCCACAACATACAGATTAGATTTAAAAAGGATACAAATTCCTGTGAAGTTAATATCCTCAATAGTCTAAACACAGCCAACTGTAACCTTACCCGGCTGATAGATAACACAACATGGACGCAATTGAAAAATCCAAATAAATGGATTTTTGCTACCACAACAAATATAAATTTCAGCAGTTTGTAGCACTGAAACCTCTCAAGGGCTAATAAGAGGCACTGGGATAATGCAAATAGAACCAAATTGCATAATTCAAAACAATTTTCGCACTATCCAAGGCCACTTTGATGCATCAAATAACTTGCACACTTCATACGTTCAATTCAGGCACATTGATAAAATTAGCACTCCACAAGAAATTAAAAGAATTTTTAATACTAACAATCAATGGGTTTCAACCATCTAAATCAACTGAATAACCTGCAAAAACAACTTGATGAGTCAACTATTGTACGATTACCAGAGCTAATCAGGTCCCAAAGCCAACATCACCACGCAGTACGTTACACTGCACTGTCAATTTCACTAATCATTTTAGTAGCTATTATAGTCAAGCTATACTCAATATATAAGAAAAGAAAAAATCATAAGATCGTTCAACCGACACCGCATCCAGTTCCATTACCTCGCCCTGTTGCCATCGACATTGCAGATATCAAACCAAATGAACGTTTGTCACCAGTGACCGTTGGTCAACGCGGGGGAGAATGTTAATACTTACATCAACATAATTTTATTTTGTTTATTTTAACCTTTAACCTATTCTTTCTTTTCTTCAAATCAAGTAAGCAACAATTGAAAAATAATTTGAAACTTCCAAATATCTTGCAACAAAAGTGAAAGAGCAAGTTCAACAACAAAGCATTTTGTGCAAACCTCAACCAAAACTAGGTCGTTCATTTTCCAAAGGATTTATTAATAAAGTAATTAGTTTCTATTTGGATCCATGTAATAGTAGGGAAATGCCTAGCATGAAGGATTTCGTTAGTGTTGTAGAGGCTGGAACACGAGTACACAAACAGAAAGGGCTTGTTCTCGGGAACCTTAAAGAGTTACATGGCAGATTTAAAGAAAATTTTTCAGAATTGAAGGTCTCGTTCTCAAAATTGCATGTTTAAGACCAAAAGAGTTTATATTAGCTGGATCATCAGGAACTCACGCCGTTTGTGTTTGCGTAATTCACCAAAATTATAAGCTGATGCTCTTAGGAGGAAGTTTTTGCGGTTTGGAATTCAAAGGGTCAGTGTTAAAATCATACAAAGAGTTTTTATCTGCCATTAAGTGTTATTCATTAACGGAGAGCTGCCATTTACGAACTTGCTCTGAATGCTACGATAAAGAAGAATTAAAAAACGTCATCGTCAAGTATTTTGAGAACAGCTGGGTCGATAATGTAGAACACAGACAGTGGATACAAGTATGTAGTTGCAGTTTAGAGGTGTTTAGAGGTGAAGCCAGTAATAAAAATTAGGCCAAATTTCGCCACATGACTTCATAGCAAAAAATAAGCAGAATATTTGATATGTATCAAAGAAAATTGATCACCTACAGAAATCGTCGTTATTGCTGATTTTTCGGAAAATTATGCTTTTGTCATCCAAGACAGCCATCCAGGGATGCATTGGAATAGTGCACAAGCAACAAAAAATTTCGGATGAATTGAAGCATATTACTACTTCCAGACGCTTTTGATTGATTTTTTAAAAAAGAAGGTTCCATTGCTTAAACAAATTATCAATATGTCAGACGGTGCAGCAAGCCAGTACAAAAATCAGTACAACATCTTAAATGTCTGTTTACGCGAAAGAGATTTTTCAACATGGAATTTTTTGCTACTGCACACGACAAAGGGCCTAGTGATGGATTATGCGGCAAAGTCAAAAGGTTAGCATCACGGTCTAGCTTGTAAATGCCATTGGATGATCAAATTCAATCACCAAAACAATTGTTCGAGTACGCTAACAAAAATATAAATGGAATCAATTATTGTTAATCTTCAAAAGATGAAATGATAGAGACAGAGTATCTCCATGATGAAAAGTTATCACGCCTGCATACCTCAACTGGATGGAACAGCTTCGATAAAAACATACTCATTGTCGGAAACTGAGTCAAACATAAACATCTTGGGCGATCAATATTTTTTGAAAGATACTGAAGAGAACAGACAAGTTGAAACGGGGTATGATAAAATGAAATGATGAATTACTTTTCAACACTGACTATTAACACATTTTTGCTACAGGTCTAGGAAAAAACGGAGGAAATAAAAAGGCGCATAGACACACTGATGAAAATAATAATGTGGTCAATAAAGGTCTGCATCAAATAAGTTTTTGTCGACATGCAAAGCTCTAAAATCAAGTTCCTTTTTTATGCAACGAGTAATTAGATATTATTTTTATCTGTATAACAGGTATGTTCTGAATTCTACTTTGAAGTAATTCACTTCAATTTGTCTCTTTGGTGTTCTGCATTCTACTTTTCATTTCTCTTTTGTTTTCGAAAAGTAAATCGAAGTGAATTGCCATGTTCTATAAACTATTTTTACACAAAGAGTAGTAGTTTAAAAATACTTTTAAATTCCATTGTGAAATGGAAGGCCTTCACAGAAATATTTTTATTTATTTATTTATTTATTTATTCATTTATTCAATTCCTATACAACAAGATTTAATCTTATATTTAAAGTACAGGAAAGCATGAATCGTTAGTTAGACATATGTAAAGACAATTAGATACAGATTTGTAAAGATAAAAGTAAATTAAATTAAAAATTATTTATTTTTGAGAATAATGATTTACTGTCGTGCAAAATAATTAAACAAAAATTTCTTAAAACTACATACGTTGCTATTAATTTGCTGACTATCAGGAAGACAATTCCAAAGGCGTACCGCATGAATGAAGAAGTGCCTTTCTGATACAAGAAACCTGTGTAAGGGAATTATAATCTTTTTACCTCTAAGTGATCTAGCAAACCTAATTTTATCACTAAGATATCGTGGAACCTCAGAATAAATAATTTTATGTAACAGTAAGAGTACACGAATATTAAGAAGATTGTTGAATGAAACACCGTAAAGCTTGGAGGAAAAAAGGGACACATGATCATATCTTCCCAAGCCATATGTATATCTTACAATATTATTATATATAACATTCAGCTTTCTTTTGCTAGTAGAATCGCAATTTGCAAAGAGTTCACAACCGTACATTATACCTGGGAGAAGATATGATTTTGCAATCACTTGCCTTATATTTAGAGGAGTATAATATTGTGTCGACCAAAGACACCTCAGCTTTATATACGTTTGGCCTACAAGTGTATTAATATGATTTTTCCAAGTTAGGCTATTATTGAAAATAAGCCCTAGGTTTTTGGCAGCATTCACAATATTGATCTTTTCTCCATTTATTAAAATGTCTAGACTGATATTAGAGTCTAGTGTTCTATTCCGAATTACTAAGCACTTTGACTTATGAGGGTTTAAACAAAGTCCATTAGCCGTTGCCCATAGGTAAATTTTATTTAATTCATCGTTGACCCTCACAATATTTTCAGTGACAGATTTTACTGGACTACTTAAGTATAACTGCACATCATCGGCGTACATATGAATTTTACTGTGCAAGAGTTGGTTTGGCAAATCATTTATATAAATTGTAAAAAGGAGTGGTCCAAGAATTGACCCTTGAGGTACACCTCTAGATAAACCTAATGCAGCTGATTGGGCATTTTTCGATTGAACAAATTGTGAACGATTTAAAAGGTAAGATGATAAAAGCAGTGTTGAAGTTTCAGAAAAATTAAAAAAACGCCTAAGCTTCATGGTAAGCATGCTGTGATCAACCATGTCAAAAGCTTTTGAATGATCAAGAAGGACCAAAAAGTTTACTTTACCGTCATCTAGTTCGCGTCGTACATTTTCAGATACATCCAATAGCGCAGAAACACAGCTATGATTTCTACGAAAGCCTGATTGTTTATCATTCAATAAATTATTTTCCCTAATATATGATGAGATTTGAAAATGAAGTATTTTTTCCAGAACTTTAGACAGGTAACACAGAATAGCTATTGGCCTAAATTCAGAATCAATTTTCGGTATCGGCACTATTTTTGCATATTTCCATTTCGACGGAAAGGTGCTAGTCATTATAATACTGTTAAATATATGAGTTATATAAGGCAAAAGTACAGGTAGCAACATTTTTATAAATCTTGGGTGAATGTTGTCACAGCCTACAGCATTAGACTTAATTAAATTAAAACATAAAAGGACTTCTGATTGACTCACACAAGAGAATTCAAAAAGATTCAGGGATTCAGGATTATTAGAACTAAGACCTGAAAGGCTATAAAAACTGCTATCAGTTGGTATTAGAGGTATATTTGTAAATGCTCTGTTAAGTTCTTCAACATCTAATTGGCAATTGTTTACACTCTCTATTCTACCAACCCCGATTTCTCTAATATATTTCCATGTTTGCCTAGAGTCTACCGCTGAACCAAAACGTCTAGAGTAGTACTCAGTTTTTGCAATTCTGATGCCAGTATTGACATCTCTTCTCGCAGCTTTAAATTCAGCCTTCAACTCCGGTGTTCTAAAACGTTTCCACCTCGAATAGGCAATGTCTCTTTTATAAATTAGGAGCTTAATTCGAGCAGAAAACCAAGGTTTTGTTCTAGGGCTTATTATTTTAGATTTAATTGGAATAATGTCATCATACAGACCTTGTATTTTATTTTCAAAAAAAGAAACTTGCTCATCAACATTAGGCATGTAGTACAGAGGAGTCAAATCTATAAGTGAAATTCTCTCTTCAAGGACGTTGTAGTTAACATTTTTGAAATCACGATAGTAAATTGTAGATTGTGACGTAGGAACGTTAAAGTGATATGTTAAAAAAATTAAATCATGTTTTGAAAAACACGGAGCAGATATTTGGTCATATAATATTACGTTTGACATATCTGCAACAAAGAAAATATCAAGCAAGGTTCTATTGGTTTCTGTATGGTGTGTTGGGTTAACTGTATTAGTGGGAGTTAATCCAAGAGACAACATATTGTCAGTTAAGTTTGATTCTATAAGCAAATTCGAGTTAAAATCACCTGATATAATAACATCATTATAACCAGGGGTCAGTGATTCCAGGGTTGTGAAGAAATTTGATAAGCAAATCCTTTTATTTGGCCTATAAACGCATCCTACTAACATTTTCTTGCCATCAGAGATTACTTCAATGAATATAAACTCAACGATCATTTGAAATTAAGAATTTACATATTTTAGTGAAAAACATAACAATCCAGACTTGGCAAAAATATTTACTAAAGAAGGCCATATAAAATTGGAATACCCCCAAGGTAGTGCACATTTTTTTCTTGGACCAGCAATCATGAGTAGGGGATGACTCATGCAATACATTGTGCCAGATCTATGAAATTAGGTTATGGGAAGGAGGAAAGAGGGAGTAGTGTTTGTGGACATTCGATTTGAATTTTCCTATATTGAAAGTGACAGGAAAGACCTCTGGAGGGAGTTTATTCCACATACGAACAGTTCTGCTAAAAAACGATTATTCCCTGTAATGCGTAGTGCGATTCACTGGCCATTCGACCACAAATGGATGCGCTCTAAACGAAAAGCGTGTTAAACGTAAAAATGTGCGGGTATCGGGAACAAGTACCCTAATTTCATTAGAGCACATACCATTGTAGTAACGATAAAACAGTGATATACACCCCACATTGCGTCGATGCTCAATTGAATCAATAGAGTTGAATACCATACTGTCACCAATGAGCTTCTTGGCCCGCTCTTGTACGCGGTAGTGCAGCTCCAAAATAGACTTTGGAGCGCCGCACTGTGGTCAATATTTTGAGATAGCGGCCAAAACTCCTTTTGGTTTTTGTTCTCCGATTTTAAAGTTATTATACTCATATGAAAGTAAACAGTAGTAAACCTCGGGAGCCAAAAAATTAGAACTCTATTTCAACTATTTCACTGAGAACAGGGTGGTCCAAAATGGGCTTTTTCAGAATTTAGTAAATTTATGATATTTTTAGTTAATTTTTAAAGTTTAAATGATCATAACTTTTTTGTTTTTCAAGATTTTTGGACGAAATAAATTTTGTGTTGTAACTTAACTTATTCCTATTACTGGTAAAAAAAATTGAAGCTCCACTGTTTTCAGAACAATTTAAATATTTTTTTTTAAAAAGGTCAAATTTCTCGAAAATTTCCTACTTCATAGAGCACAACTCCTGTGAGTCAAGCTGAGTCAAAACACAAATTTACTATTTTGTAGTCCCAACTCTCCCCTACATTCCTATATATACATATCCATGCATCGGGACTGCACTTTTTGAGCTACAGCAATTTTTCTGACCCAAGGTAAGATATTCGGTACAAATGCACGTCATATTTTTTGAGAAGTTATTTGTATGTGAAAGTGGCTATTATGCATATATTTTGATGAAATTATGTACAAGAGTTCCTATTGACCCAAAAAATAATTCTATTGAAATTAGGAGAAGTTGGCCCATATTTGGACCTAGTCCACATAGAAGGGTGTATCAAAATTTTGACAAAAATGACAATAGAACTCTCAAATTATGTGGTATCTGGCAATTTATTTCGAAAAGGTAAAAAATGATTTTATTGCCATCTAATATTACACAACTTAAATACCTGAAAATTGCAAATAAATTTATAACTAATGGAAATAACTGGTAAAACCAACTACCTGTTATATTATTGCCAGTACCTGTTAACTCTAAATTTATGTGGTATCTAGCAATTCATTTGGAAAAGGTAAAAAATGATTTTATTGCCATCTAATATTACACAACTTAAATACCTGAAAATTACAAATAAATTTAAAACCAATGGAAATAACTGGTAAAACCAAGTACCTGTTATATTATGTTTCAAAGAGGTAAAAAAGATCATGTTGAAACTTCGAGCAATAGTATATTAATCCATGCATTCATTTTTTTCTTCATTATTGTTTAAACAATGGCTAAATTCAGTTATAGTGTTCTATCTGATATATATTTTGAACGGAAAGATGAAAACGACATTATTTTACATATAATGAATAATCCATTCTTCAAAATATGCGACAAACAAGAAATTAAAATTCATAACTTAAAAATAAAAAACTTTTTAAATACTTTAAGAAAACGGTACAATCAATGTTCCAGAAACAAGAAATTGTTTTACTCACGCAACCAAGAATGGCTAAGAAATAAACTTATTTTTAAAAAGCCATCAGTAACTACCACGGAAACTGGAAAAGGTGGTCGACCAGCAAAGCCAATTGATAATTGTAGTGAAAGATAACGAAGACGCAAGCTTAAACATATCAATGAAGAAGTTTCTTGTAGCAACATAAAGGATTCATTTCTGCATCAAATTCAACCATCGAAAACTAAAATGAGTAAAATTGCTATCATTGAAAAAATAGTGGAAGCAAGCCCCAGACGCACAAAAAGGATTTTAGAAAGTATGCCGACACCAACTGAAGAAAATAAATTTACTCCAGAAGAAGCATTTGCACTATTTTTGGATTTGAAAATGACTAAAAACCAATATACAGAATTGCGGAAGCGAACCAATGAAAAAAATTGTGGAATTTTTCCATCATATCGAGATATAGTTTCTGCCAAAAAAGATTGCTTACCTTCACCAACTGCTATTAGTGTAACTTCAAGTTCAGCAGAAATAAAATTGCAGGATCTTCTTGAACACACTGCAGAACGATTACTAAAGACATTTGATGCTGATTATTTAAAGAAGTTTAAAAATTGCAGCATGACTTTAATTTCTAAATGGGGATGTGATGGGTCCTCTGGCCAGAAACAATACAAACAATGTAATGCGGAAAATTCATCAGATGCCAATTTATTCATGATTTCTTTCGTTCCATTACGTTTAACAAAAACTTATATTGGTTCAGAGCCGTCAACTAGTAGAGCTGCAGAGATAGATGTATGGAAGAATGAAATTCCCTCGTCAACAAAATTTTGTAGACCAATAAAGTTTGCTTACAAAAAAGAAACTAAAGATGTCATAACTGAAGAAGTTGGCAAAATAAGAGATGAAATTAAAGAACTTCAACCAGTGATATTTGAATTTAATGACCAATGCATCGAAGTTAACTTTAAAATGTCACTTACAATGATCGATGGAAAAGTTGCACAAGCTTTAACCGAAACAAAGTCTTCGTCAAGCTGCACCATATGCCAAAAAACAACAAGTCAATTGAGCCAACCACCAACACAAGACGATAGTTTTAATGAAGCATATGAATTTGGAATGTCACCTCGTCATGCTAGAATTCGTTTTATGGAGCATATTCTTAAATTGGGATACGATTTGGAATTTGGCCCGTTAGGCGAAACAGTGAGAAACAACAAAGAAAATTTGGAAAAAAGAAAGCAAAAAAAAAAGATATTCAAGAAAAATACCGTGAGATAGGCCTTATAGTTGACCAGCCAAAGCAAGGAGAAGGAAATTCTAATGATGGAAACACAGCAAGGAGATTTTTTTCCGATCCAGAAACTGCAGCTTCTATAACTGGAGTAGATTATGATTTAATACGACGATTCCAAATCATATTAGAAGTTATAGCATGTAGCAAAAAGATAGATGCAAAAAAATTTGGTCAGTATGCTAATGAGACAGCAACACTTTATAACCAAAAATATTCTTGGAGACATATGCCAACCACAGTTCACAAAATTTTGTTCCATGGGGAACAAATAATTCAGCACAATATGCTTCCAATTGGAGATCTCTCAGAAGAAGCGCAAGAAAAAAGGAACAAAGACTACAGATTCTTTCGCGAGCACAATACAAGAAAAATTTCCAGATATTGTACTAATGAAGATCTAATTAATATTTTGTTGTGCACATCAGACCCATATATGTCCAGTATTCGACAAAAATGGAAATCAACCTCATTGGAGTTAGATAAAGAAGCTAAACAACTACTGCAAAATGAAAATCAAAGCTATTTGGAAGAAATTTTTACTAATATTGTTTAATTAATACTAGTTTAAAGATTATAATTTGTTTCTAATTTTAGTATAAATTTTTATTAATACACAATTTAAAAAAAAAAAAAAATATTATAAAACTTTTTCCATTTCCTGATGATGCTACCCAATGGTGTAGCGAAATATCGAATATAAAAACAAAAGTAAATTGAAATATTTTTATAAAAAGACCTAGAGCATAAAAACTTAATTATAAAATTTTTATTAATACATTTAAATAAAATATATGTGCACTTTAAATCAATAGTAAAAGTTTACTTAAAATTTTATCGATGCTGTGTTCTGTATATAATATATCCAAATGGTATTGATATTGTTGGGAATTTCAGTATTATTTTTCAGTTTAATCCACACAGGAGTTAGCTTTCTTCCAAAAAAAAACAACCTTTGGCCCCTGTGAATATTGAGACTAAATAAATGTCAGGGGCCAAATGTTGGCATTTTCTGACACAAATTAAGTTTAAGAATAATAAATAAGTATTGGTTGCAAAATACGATTGAAGAAAATAAGAAATTATAAAAAAAAATACCTATTTAAAATGTCAAAATATTCAACTTTTACATGGAAACTCAACAAAAAATTAAAATGCATTTTTAACTCCACATTACTTACGTTCCTATCAGTCGATTTTTACGTTTGAACACGCAAATTGAAGCTTAAAGTCCCTCCTATTGAATAAAAAAAATCGCGTAAAAAAATACCAATCCGGTCAAAAGTTATAGAGTTTTGACCGCTATCTCGCGAAATTGACCACTGTGCGCCGGCATATACATGAGAGTTGTATTCCATTTTTGGCCGGATATAGGTGGTATAAATAGTAAGAAGATCGGATGGAGTAAAATATCTTTAACACCGTTTTAGGAAACCGAGGCACTTGAAAGCTTCTTTAGAGACTTAAAAAATGTGTTTAGTCCATCGAACATCACACTGGATTTTCATGCCAAGAACATCAAGAGCTTCCGCTTCCTTAATTTCTATATCACCCATAATAACAGATCAAGCATCATCTGTGAACGTAGGCCTATGCGTAAGCATGCAACATTGTGTATTACGGGCATTAAAATCGACTCTATTCACACGACCCCATTCGGATATTGTTATGAGACCGTGCTTTGTCTTTTCGACCGCACCTCCAACTGGTTCGGTCTAATACTAAATGCATACAAATGGCAAATGGTGCTGTCATCTGCGAAAGAGCAGATAGGGTTGAAAGTTTGACAAAGAAGGTCATTTAGAAAAATAAGAAATAGGGTAGGAGAAAGAACAGAGCGCTGAATTAATCTTTAACTCGTTTGATGAAATCCCATCTATAACAAATCGTATAGTGCGATTCCTGAGAAAACTCGATATAAATCGGGAGAAGTTATCACCGACACGAAAAGCAATGAGTTTTGACAGGAGTGCATCATGCCACACTCTATCCAACGCCTTGAAAATATCTGGAGCCACCACCTTACTTTCGCCGAAATGATGTATAGATTTTTTATTGTATCTTCAATATGTTTGAACTAACAATAATTACTCATATCTTAATTCTAAAATAAAAAATAAATACACTTAGTAAGTCCAGCCAGTGCTAGACAAAAAATAATGTATGTTCCACGATTGTTGAAATCATTTACGGGTCATCCCTCTATTGCACGGCCAAGAAAAGCAGTATCTCTTCTTTTTAGTCGAATGTAATCAGGAGCATTAAGAATATTACGCGCCAATGAATTTCAAGCTTTTTCAAATACGTTACCGCATGTTTCGCTATTTCTGATTTAACTGTTGGCACATTTAGATCTTTGTGGATATTAGAGTTTTTGATATACCAGGAAGCAACTGTGATCATTCGTAGAATTTTTTCAACATTGCTAGCTGAGGCAGTGCCCTATAATTGAATCCCGTAGCACTAAAATGGTTTAAGGATCGACTTGTACAGTAGTAGTTTGCAATCTAAGCTGAGGGTAGTGTTTCTGCCAATTAGCCTGTTTAGTTGGATTGCTTTTATCTTAATTTGTGTTAACTTGGATTCTATGTGGCTTTTCCAAGTAAGGCGCCGGTCAAGATGTATACCGAGGTATTTGACGGCTGAAAGCTGGGGTATTATTTGATTATTTATGCGAATAGGGGGGCATGAGTCCCTACGCAGTGTGAAAGTTATATGAGTGCATTTTTGTTCATTCACCTTAATTCTCCATTTCTTCAACCATTTTTCCAATTTGAGTACATGATCTTGTAAATCTTGTGATGCTACTTGCGCGCTTTCATGAATACTTAAAAAAGCTATGTCATCAGCAAATGTTGATGTGTACACTTGATTGCTAGTTGGCATATCGGATGTATCATAGGTATCATAGTAATCAAAGAAATCTACCACTTTGTAGGAAAGTACTCAAGACGTAAAATGGCATTAAAAACAAAAAGAATAATTTTTTGGGCTATACGGGGCAATTCAAATAACATCTTGTTACTGATTTTATCAATACCAGGAGCTTTCTTAGAGTTTAAATCAGTTACTACCTTTTCAATATCTCGAAGCTCAAAGCTTAGGGTAACTGCCGGACTAAAATCGATAGGTGGGAGCTCAGCTATATCCGTCGAGACAATTGGAGTAAACACGTTTTTTAAATGATCAACAATCAGATAACCTTTTTCGGTATCATTTCTTGCCCAGCCTCCACAAGAAGTTCGCAATGGAGGCTTACGTACGACTGGTCTTTTGAGGTTTCGACATGTACGCCATAATGAATAATCTGATTGTGGAGTTGGGTCCAGATCTTCCAGGTAATTTTTCAGAGATGCTACCCTTCGAGATTCTAATAGGTCTTTTACCCGCTTCGTGCAATTTTTAAGTCTAGTTTTAAGTTGAGGAGATCTATATGTTTGCCACCCTCTACGAATTTTTCTTTTTTCAGTCAAGAGCCGCTAGACATTTGCATAATAAATGTGATTGCATCTGTCTATTTGCCGGGTTGCAGTTGCATGTTGAGCAGCTAATTTGATGAAATCAATTATACACTGCTCTACGTCTTCTGGTGTTCTTAGCGGGATGTTTTCCGAGCAATGCGTACTGAGATATTTTCTATATTTCAGTCAATTTATGCTTGTCCTGGTTGTTGGTGATACGATATTTTGTTAATTCCATATATAGACAATATTGCGTGAATGATCTGAGGATAATTCTAGTGATGCATCAGCTTTAATAATTTCTCTTGAAATACCCTTAAATACGCCAAAATCAATAACATCCGGTATTTTTTGTCGATCAGTAGGTCAATAGGTGGGTTGGCCACTCGAGATCACATTGAGACGCATTTTTGAAATTGTGTCAAACAAAACACGACTTTTTGGAGTTATTAATCGTGATCCCCAAAATGTATGTTTAGCATTGTAGTCGCCTAATGCTATGAAAGAGGGACCTAGTGATTTGAAGAAGTCGCTATACTGACTCTCTTATACTTGAAATATAGGAGGTGAATGAATTGCAGAAATAACTAAGTTTAGATCAAATTCTTCAAGGCAGATATTTGTTGCTTGAAGGTAATCCTCACAAAAATCACACAGTAAATAATGTTTGATGCCTTTATAAGTATTGCTGAACCACCACATGCTCTGCCACGGGGGTCTTTGGTGTCATATAAAATATAGCCATTAATTTTAAAAAAGCTATTTGTTGTTAAATGTGTTTCTGCAATCAGCATAACATCAATTTGTTGGTTTTTGAGGAAGTATTCGAGTTCATTTTTATGTTGGCGTAAGCCGTTTGCGTTCCAGAAACATATTTTTAAACAGTTCATGGTTTGTTAAGTACTGCCTGCAATATCGAAGATTGCATTTTTAACATTTCCTGCATCATATTACCCATAGAGCTCATAAAAGTGTTTAGCGACTGTACTAATGTCTCAATGGTTCGTTCCAGACGACTATAGTTGATTGACATCATTTTTCCCAAATGAAAGCTAGCAAGTCACCTATAGAGCGCACCCTACGGAAACCATACTGTCGGTCGCTTAGTAAGCTGTTGGACTCCAGATATCTCACCAGATGATAGTTAATCATACTTTCCATCACTTTAGAAAGTGAAGAACAAATTGCTATTGGGCGGTAATTATCAGGGTTGTTAGCCTCTCCTTTTTTTGGGATCGGCGTTACATTAGCAATCTTTCAACATTTTGGAAATTCACCAGCATGATACAAAGTGCTGAAAAGGACTGCTAAAGGACGTGCTAGCGCCGAAGAGCACTGTTTCAAGACCAGTGCTGGAATCCCATCCGGCCCAAGAGACTTGTTGATGTTGAGATCTGCTAAAACCTTTTTAACCGCTCGCGTTCGAAAGAATATTTTCGGCATAGTAACGGATACTCTATCGAGTTCGGGTAGTGGATGACTGCTTTGCGGCAAATAAGAATTGCTTGCAAATATACTAGCCAAAATGTTAGCTTTATCAACCGGGTCAGTGAATATTTGGTCATATTTTAAAAGTGTCGGAATTGAAGAACTCTTTTAACAAATGACCAAAAGGTCTTGCTACCCCGAGGAGCAGCAAGATGACGCTCCTCGTATAGATTTTTTTCGCGTCGTAGTACTTTGGTACACGAAGATCTCGCTCTTTTGCGTAGCGAATATGTATCTGCGTTTTTGTTTCTACGCCAGATACTGAATGCTTCTCCCTTGATCTGACTGAATTTTTGCACATCTGATTAAACCAAGAGTTCATTCTGGTTTTAATCGAAATTACTCTAAAGGGAATAAAAGTTTTCATTCCAAGCAAAATGATGTTAACAACCATTCTCGCTATGGCATCGATATTATCTAGGAAACATAGTTTCCTATTGAATTGCCTAAAAAACTCGTTGAGCTCAGCCCAACGAGCTTTTTCATAAATATATTTTATACGTTTCTTGGCTATTTTCGAAACCCTGTGAAGCTCTGAATATAAAAAGGTGGCGGAGATGATGCAGTGATCGGATTTACCGAGAGGTGCGCAAACGAAAACAACATACTGGCCTTCTATAGTTGTATGGCTCGAATGGCGAAGCCAAGAACAGTTGTGAACATTGAAATCACCAGCAACAACAATTTCACTGTTCTGGCAACTATTGAGAATCTTCGATACAGAATCGGAAAGGAAATCAACTAAAGTTTTATCCCTTCCCGCGTTTGGACTTATATAGGGAAACCCTAAATGCAAGAGGTGCGACCTGATTTTGAATTTAACCCAGATGCAGATAAATTCAGGATCACATGTGCCTAGTGATTGCTGGTACTGGTACACAACTTCATTGCGTATGTACAATACAAGGCCCCGATGGAAATTAAAAAGTGATAGAAGATGATACCCAGGTAAGTGAAAATCCTGTGGATCAGCATTTTCAGACACCTGAGGATCACATAAGGCGAAAATATCCGGATGATGGAGACAAACGTGAGCGTATACAGAGAAAAAATTCGCTCTTAGTCCGCGTATGTTACAGAAGTCGATTTTGAAACGTCTTGTCATAACTATAAGCAATAAATTAAAATCTGATTGTCCATTTTACCATACTAAAACCAATGCCGAAACTTATGTATTTGTGACTACTCAGTGACCAGTTTTATGCCTTCGTCACTAAATAGTCCAACAATAGTTAAAACATTGGCACTAGTAAAGTTTTAAGTTTAAATTTATTGAGCCTTCTTCCATTTCTTTTTATAAACAAACTTAAAATTATTACAATATTAGGAGAAAAAACTTAAGACTAGAAAGTAATATCTTAATTTACAGAAAAGATTAAATCACCATGCTTATCGGAAATTTGTTAATTAAAAATTAGTTTAAAACAATGCAAACAATTATATACACTTTTGCTCCCGAAGCTATCATATACGAAGGAAACGTAATCTTAAAAACTAGTATTAAACAAAGAAAAATAAATAAACAAAATTAACAAAAAACATTGTTAACTTCTATGCGTACCAGGTATGTATAGTCCTATCATAAAACTCACAACGAATAGATTCATTTATATCATTTATGTAACCTAAAGGTGATAAGTAGTTAACGTTGGACCAATTATAACTTGTTTGAGTGCTGTATATTATATTTATGTAAATCTTATCATGGTGCAAGACTCTAATTACAAATCGTTTTATCAAGTAACAAACATATAAACCGACAGGAGTAACTTTATATCTTTATCTTTTATTTGCTGAAATGTAGTTTTTCCCGATACAACATGTTAAAATCTTCCTTTCAAAAATTTCAAATTCTTTAAGTGTAGTAGGATAAATATTGAACCAAATTGGAAAGGCATATAAAAATACCGGTCTTATACTTTTTTTATACAAAAGAAGTTTTGTTTTTATTGGTAAATTTTTATTTCTTAAAATTCTGGAAAAAATTCCCATTATTTTATAAGCCTTTCCAAGTGCAATACGAGCATGTTTATTAAATTTCAAAAGATTACCAAAATTTATGCCAAGATATTTTATTTTTTTATAGGAATTTCCACCCCTCCAAGATAAAGTCGAAGTAATTTACTCTCCGGAACTACGAAACTTCTGCATTCTTCTGCATGCTTCGCTTTTTGAAGTATTTATTTATATTCCCCAGTCATCGTGAAATGCTTTGACGATTTGACAAATGAGCGGTAACTTTTTGAAGTGCTCTGATGGGAGATTCATCGTGTGCATATAATATAGAATCATCGGCATATAATAGACCTGTGAGGAAAGTCATACATGAAGATGTTAAAAAGATGTGGTGCCAAAATAGAACCTTGTGGAACTCCACATTTAACATCCCCTTGATTGGATAATTTATTATTAAATAAAAGTTGAAATGATCTGTTAGTGAAAAAACTTTTAAACCATTTTATAATAAATCATCTTATAAAGAATTCCGTTGTGATATAAATGATCAAATGCTTTTTCAATATCTAGGGAAATAGCAACGGTACAATGACTTTACGAAGATTTTCAACCACATCGTTCTGAAATTTGAGTAAAGCATCTAAGATAGAATGACCGTGCTTAAATCCAAATTGCAAATCAGGAATATAACTGCTATTTATATTTAAATCCATTTTCTCTCGAATTATAATTTCAAAAAGTTTACCTAAATTAGTAATGAAATCGGTCGAAGAGTATTTAATTCATTGTCAGCACATTTCTTGCGTATAGGAACAATTTTTGAGGCTTTCCAAACGTCAGGAAAGTAGGAATTATTTAAGCAGTTATTAAATATAATAGTTAGAAATTGAAGTGCTATTAATGGAAGTTTTTTTAATATATAAATAGAAATATTATCTAAGCCGCTTGATTGTTTATTGTTTATAGAATTCACATAAATCGCAACCTGGTCTAAGTTAACAAGATCATTAGAATTTTGATCGTTTAAAGATGGAAATGATTCAGAAAAATGATATTTATATTCTGGGCAGTTGGAGATGATATTTTGAATACTGCCATCAATAGAGGAAATATCACGGTTTAAAGTTTTCTCACTATAAATTTCAAAAAAAAAATATTTTTAATTTTCTAAGTTTTTGAGAATCATCTTCTATTAGAACTCCATTATCAAAAATTTCGTGAATACCTACTTTTTTCTTGTAACCTATTAAATTATATATCTTCTTATGGGCAGTTAGACCAGGATTAATATTCAATATTTTATTTTCAAACATTTTCGATTGTTCCAATTCAACCTGTCTTTTTATTATAATATTTAGTAAGTGAATTTGCTTTGATAAGAGTAAATAATCAGATCCGTAGCGATTCAAAGTACGATGATATATTTTTTACATACAATGAAATTTATAATCAAGCTTAAATTCGTTTTTATTCTCTCTAAGAAAGAAATTACAAATTAGGTGATAATATTAAAGAAAAATTGGGAAAATTTAATTTTAGACACCAGCACGAGTGGAATGCACATTTTCTAGACAGCCACGTCCGTCATCAGCACTACTTGTATCTAATCTACTTAGGGTAGTGTTTTAGTTGTAAGCATCATCTATTTAACCAACCAAACCCAGATAAAGGAATACGAGAAAACTTGTATTCAATTATCAATCGTCAGTTGGTGAGAACGAAGTCTACCACTACCTTAAGCTTCCCTCTTGTTGAATATTTTTACTTTTAATATTTACCACCTATATTTTGTTGTTCCTTCAGCGAACCTTCGGTTAGCAATGAAGTTACTTTTTGTTTATTTGTTTTACTTCCAACATTCGTTTTTTTAGTTAACACTAATCTAGTATCAAACCAAACTTTGTTGAGTAAACAAGATTGCGTTGATTAAATAGATGATGCTTACAACTAAAACACTACCCTAAGTAGATTAGATACAAGTAGTGCTGATGACGGATGTGGCTGTCTAGAAAATGTGCATTCCACTCGTGCTGGTGTCTAAAATTAAATTTTCCCAATTTTTCTTTAATATTATCACCTAATTTGTAATTTAATTAATTCTTTCTTAGAGAAAATAAAAACGAATTTAAGCTTGATTATAAATTTCATTGTATGTAATACATCAAACAGTTCGACTAATAATAATTAAAATTTTCAAAAAAAAAAAAAAAAATAATATATTTTTTTTAAGATCTCTTTGCCAAGTATATTTAATTTTAAATAATAATTTTATTTTGTCTGAGATCAAAAACTTTCGATTACCAACGCTTATTTTTCTGAATGTACGACGGAATTTTTATTGATAATAGAAGAAAAGTTATTAATGTGATCATCAATTTCATGTAGTTAGATTTCTGTTATAGTTTGGTAAATTTATAATGATATTACGCCGGACATCATGACGAAAATTTTCCCAATTTGTATTTTTAAAAGAAGGAGGAGGGAATTAATTCAAAATTTGGAAGCTTTATATAAAGTTTAATTGAAAAGTGATCAGAAAATGTAGGAAGACTTTCTATTTTAAAATTAGGGTTTATCTGATTTACACAATTAGGGCTCACAAGAAAATGATCGAGAAACGAAGATGAACTTGGATATGTCGGCAAAAGGTTGGTTAAGCGAACAAAATTCATTGAGTTTTGTTGCAAGAAATTAAAAAATATGTTGCCATTAGCATTAATCATACTGTCGCCCCATGAAAAGTGACGAGAATTAAAATCACCACCGATAAAAAAGGTATCAAAGTCTTGTGAAATAGTAGCTAAGCGGTTTAAACCAACATTTAGTTGTGAGGAATTATGGTTACAAGGAATATAAATTGATCCAAGTAATATTTTTTTAATAATAAGATTAATTTTTACTTCAATATATATGAAAACATATGGAAAATCTAAATCACATACAACCCTCGTAAACTTAATTGATTTTTTATAGCTACACCTTGTGAGCTTTTGTCTCTTATAAAAGAATAGTCATTTAAAATGACTATGTGTCTTCCGCTAAGATGGGTTTCCTGGATAAAAGCTATGTCTATATCATATCTTTTTAAGGTATTTAAAAGATCTAATCTTCGACTTACCTCTACGAAGGATCGAACATTAAATGTTACTAATTTAAATACATTATGGATCATAAGAATTTTTAACTTCATCCAACAATACATACAATGCTTTTTAACATCCTCTTTTGACATTGATCTATATTCATGAATACATTTTTCAATTTTATTTTCCAGTGAAACTGTTTCAGGATGGCAAATGATTTTGGCAATTTTAAGGAATTCTTCTATTATCGGCGAATTTATTTTCTTATTATTAAATGAAGTTTGAGAAATTTCCTTAAAAAAACTTGCAAACAATCTATTTGAATGAACTAAATTTGAATGTTAAACAACTTTTAAAACATTAGAAGTAGCTCTTTGTCTTTTCTCTTTGTCCGTCTCCCTGATCTTTTTCTTTATTTCTATATATTTTTTGTATGTTATGCAACCTCTAAAGTTGAAGGGATGACCACGTTGCTTGCAATTAACACAAAATGGTAAGTTTTCCTTACTCGGCATAATTTGGCATTCTCCTGAAGCATGATTTGATTCGCATTTGACACACGCAAATGGTCTATTACAATTTCGGGAAGTATGTCCCCAATGCTGGCAACGCCAACATTGAATTTATCTGAACTTAACATGTGGCAACTCCCAAGTAATCTTCTGATTTAGAATGTATTTAATACTCCTAATTATTATAAACAAACCAGTATCAATACAATTTCTTTTTGAAAATGTTGTGGAAAATTTCAAGACGTTTTCTACCGCACCGGGTAGCTTTTAATTAAATTTAAATCTGTCTTATAATATACCCCACGTAAAACCAAGCTAATGCGTTTTAATTCATTCGGTGTATAAGAATATGACTAAATTTTTTTGTCTTTTAACAACTGCGTCATTTCAGCATGAACTGCTACATCTTTAACAAAAAGTTTGCTTTTGTATTTATTTTTATTGACAATCTTATAATCAATATTTTTCGAATTAAGTTGTTCCACAAGGTTTTCGATGTTGACGTTAAATAAGAAAATTGGAGCTCAAAAGGGTTTCTCTTTTTTTAGGATTAAGCTTTCCTGAAAATAGCTTATTACTGTTAATATTACTTTGATCTCTTTCAAAGTCTATTTCACATAATATCGAAAACCTATTCTGTGAATTTTGTGTAAAAGTAATTTCTTTAGATTTTTTCCTAATGTATTCTTTGCTTACTTAAATCTACCTTAGCTTCCTTTCTTTCAAACTTGCATAAATTCAGCTTCGTCTGAAGATATTCATAGCATTGATACTTCATAATTCATTTGTTTATTCATACTCAATTTTGGTTCAGGATCAGCAAGAGTTTAAGGACTAATTGCAACATGATTGTTGTGAATTTGAACGTTTTCAATTGCCTTACCTTCCGAATTCAGCGATTGGTCTCGATTTACAGACATTGTATGAACAATATCGCTCCTATATGCATTCGAGAGAGAGTACTTGGTTTTTCCTTAGATGAAAGTTTATCAGGAGGCAAGTTTTTACGCGGATGAATAATATCCCAAATAGGTGGTGAGGAATCCATATATGATTCACAAATAATTAAATTTCAAAAGTTTTTTATAAATTCAAAAATTCAAAATTTTATATTTTTTTTTAATTTTTAATTAATTATTATATTTTTCACCCTGACTACTCAGAACCAAAGCTCGAACTTTTTATCACTAGTAAAGATGTGTTCAAGATTAACGTGGGCTCCTGCCACGGTGGCTTTATCCCACGGTGCACTTAACACCGAGTGAAATAAAGACGTAGACTAGCGCCCCCATTGTGTATAACAACACTTTACGATTGCCACCAATCGCAATTTGTGTGTATACAGTCACAATGAGTAGCAATTTATACAATATGGCAAGCCTTTCCAAGGCAAGCCTAGATCCATATTATAACCTCTTGCTTAGGGGTTTGGAGACTATCCAAACTCCTTCTGTTGAGAGTGCAACAGCACACTTGATCGACCGTGCACCACATCTACATAAATCGATCTTAAACCACAACCACCACGTGTACCCCCAAAGGGGACCTCAAAGAGGCCATCGATTCCCGTGGTACCAGTCCTTTGGGCACTGGTCGGGTCTCGAAGAGGACCCGTGTTAAAACAACAGACCTTTTCTTCCAGATTTAGGCTCTAGGAACCCTAGCGTCTGGTGCCCCTATTTTCCCCGAAAGAACCGCGTCAAAGCATTTGCCATTACTGCAGTGACAATTGGAACCCCCGGGGGTATTATCATTAATGGTATTATGGATTGCAATAAAAAGAGCTATATAAGCCCTGATCTGGAAGCGGCCGGTTATATCATCACTGTTTAAATAAGCTGTACTGATTTATTTATTCCTTTTATTATTGCTGCTTATGAACCGTTTAATTGTTTGCTTTTGAGTTTTATTTTTGTTGTTTTGTTGAACAATTTGCACTGAATTTTGATTGAAATCAGCATTGCACTACCACTAATAATGCAAAAAATTTATTGCACAATTTTTTTTGCTGTTTAGTGATAAACTTCAAATCTTCACTAACACTCAAGAGATTTTAGTCGTAGTTCAAATACTTGCACTATCACTAATCGCAGATTCACTCACTCAACTAGTGCAAAATTTGTACTTTTAATAAATAAAAAGCTTTTACATTTAACAAACTCTAACTAAATTTAAAAAAATGTTTTTCAAATTTAGTGCAAAATTCCTACGTAGCACTCAAACTAGTGAAGAAAAAAAAGTTGCAATTCATTTCAGATTGCATTTTTTTAAATCAAATAATTAAATTTTAGTGCAAAAACTTTTTAATGCGCTATCACTACTGTTGATTGAGGCTGCAAACTTTGAAATCATCACTAGAAATCAAAAATATTAATATTAACGCAATAAGTTTTCAATATGACTTATTGTGAGTGAGGATTGCAAGATTAGAGGTTACTGTCAAATTGAACAATAATGGTCCTCCAACAGGGATTACTTCTAATTGGAAAAATGCAAGTTGCAGTAATCTAATAAAATGAAAAATGTAGCGGGAAAAATCTCACATAATAGTTCAGAGGCTGCTTATAAAACGGAGGAAGCTGTTGGTTAATTGTTCGTACAAAACGAATTCAAAACATCACAGAGACAAAATCCTGAGGCACTTCCTTAATTATATTTATGTTGATGTGTACCAACATGAGAATCCCTATTGCGTTTATACAAAAAATACAATAGCGGAGTTCACTGTTTGATGGTAATGGTCTTACAAAAGTGCAAGTCCATAATATCATTGCTTTTTTGTGAAATGCAACAACAAAATACAAAATTTTCTTGAAAATTTAAAAAAAATTTATTTAAAATTTTTTTTTTTATTTCAAATGAACAATGTAAAACCAAATTACTACGTTTGCAGAACATCAAAAAAAAAAAGAGTATTTAGTTTTTGAGTGGTTTTCCTTACCATGGAAAAAACTGGCAAGCCTCTGTAGTTAGCAGTGTGGTTTCCACCGCAATTGCTACATTTTTTTACTTTCGAATCATCCCTTGCTTTGTCGCATTGGGCGGAACAATGTAGCTCGCCATATACAACGCAAACCGGAGGCAACTTACAGTAAGCCCTAGTATGACCATATTCTTGACAATTTAGACACTGGACAGGTCCTGGGCGCTTATGCGGCTCCTCTACAGTTATGAAAATTAAAAAAAAAAATCCTAAATTTAGAGGAACACAAATTAAAAAAGTATTTGTGTGAGATAAGGAATTTTTAAGGATAAGAAATAGAGAAGCTGAACACAGCAGACACACATATTGATAAGTGTTAAAACATGCTAACAAGTGAAGTTACAGATAGACAAGAAAATATATAAATATTTGATTATAAAATTTCATTGTATGTAATACATAAACAGTTCGACTAATAATAATTAAATTTTCAAAATTAATAAATATTTTACACATTAGGAAAAATAAACAATCATTGAATTTTGATTTTTGGTTTTTGTTAAACAGAAGCGATATGTGATAAGAATGCTAAAGAGAAATTTTGGTTTTTATTTTTATTTAATTCTTTTGTATATTTATAGAACACTTAAATGTTCTGCATTAGAGTGATTCTCATGCTATAAATACTTTATTGGTATTTTTATTCATTATAATTATTCAATAATTTAGAGTTATCATAAATTTTAAATCATGAATTTATATTTATAAAATGTTTTTAAGATTTTTAAGAAGAACAAAGTGCAATTGCAGTCAAATACTTAAATTGCAAACTCGGTTTGTATATATTTGGGAGCGTTAAGATAATTTTTATGTGGGGCAAATAAATATGTTGATAAGGAATCTTTAGCGTTTGGGTTTGATGCAATGGTTACATTTCCAATGTTATGATTGATTTTATAATCAAATTGTTCATTAAAATTTTATTTTGAAAAATTCTAGTGTACGGAAATTTTCTTTTTTTATAAAAAATTTATTTGTGTTTAGTCGTTCTTTTATTCTTAAAGGAAGAAGTTATATAGAATATTTAACATCCAAAATTTTAAATAAAAATAATGCAAAACTCCAGGATGATAAGAAAATTAATTTCGGATCTCATTTTAATTTTCTCGGACGATGTGGATGAACAGGGATCATCAATAAGCACCTTTTCTTTCCAAGTAGAGGAAGGAGACATCTGTGTATCGTTGAGCTTTAATAGTGAAAGCAGTGAGGCGAATTTTGATATCCCCAACAACCAGATGGGATATCATAAAAAATACTTCGATGACAAAGTTTTCGAATTCCTCTATGATGATGAACGGGACAATATTATATTATCTGTAAAGGACTATTACTTTGATGAAGAAGACGATAAATAAGGAGGGAAATTAATTTTTAAATTAGATTTAAGATTATATGTACTTAAAAATAAAAATAAAAAATAATTTATGAATTGATAAGAAAAATATATATGTATAAAATAAAATTAAAAAATCTTGTCTTTCCTTACTTTAGTTAAATAAAATTAGGGTTATAATAATTTTTTCTTTTATAGTTTCATAACAAAGCATTACCTATATATGTAAATATTATAACACATTCGAGTATATATCGATTTATTACGCAAATTTTATATAAATTCTAAATAAATTCAACAAAGTTCTATAGTCTACTATAAATTATACAACGATGAACACCAACGCGGAACTAATTGCATCTTTTAACAAGTTAAACGTAAGGCAGAGGCTTAGCATCAAGGATATGATGGAATTAGAAGACTAATTGCATCTTTTAACAAGTTAAACGTAAGGCAGAGGCTTAGCATCAAGGATATGATGGAATTAGAAGACTGTCATATAACAACAAAATATGCAGAATCTGTTGTGCTAGAATTAGGGATTCGCTCAGCGAATCTCTTAGGAAGGTATAAGAGATTCGCTGTGCATATATGATAGCAAAATTTACCTTGAACGATGATAAGGATAGTTCATTCTGCAGGTTGGAGTTAAAGCCAGTTCCTCCAATGAGAGACTATTATCCTTATAATACATTTAAATAAAAAAAATTAAATAAAGGAAATTAAAATAAAATCAAAAAGAGTTTTTTTATTTACAATTTTAATAAATTCTGACTATAAGAGTTGACTATGGTTAATCCATTTATTCAGTATTAAATGAAATTTTAAACTAGAAGGATAAATACTATTGAAGAGTTTCTACAAAAATTTGGAAATGAAATTTTCGAAGAACATTTACAAGAAATAGGAGATTTTAAAAATAAATATGTAGATTTTAGTAATTACATTATACCTTGTGGCCATGATAATTCAAATGGAGATGTAGTTGGAATGTGTGGATGTTATTTTCATAAGAGCAAACTAAAAGTGATGAAAATTATTGAGCAGTATAAAAAATTATATAACCTATTGTCATCAACAACCGAAAATCATAAAGAATAATAATAAAGATGAAGTTTGTTTCATCAGACAATATCTTTTCTTCAAGACACTTATAAAAAATTGGGGGATTTAATTTTAAAAATTTTATTAATCTTGAAAGCGAAAAAATTATGAAACCGGTAATTATGCTGTATAATACAAGAGTGATTTTTATTCTTTAAAACTGGTTCTTAAAAAATACAGTTTTATACATTTCCCTAGCTAAAGTTTATTATGCTTGTTGCATAGTTGGTTAAATAGCTAGTTACACTACACTTAGAAAAATTAATTTTGAAAAAGGATTTGTAATTCATTTTATACTTAACAAAGAAAATATAATAATATAATAATAAACTTTAAATACGTATTATTTCTTTAATTTCACTTTTCAATTTAATTCAAATTTAAATGACTAAACATGCCGGCCGCATTGAAGACCGAAGGTTTTAATCTATTGGAAGGATAGCTATTTTTGTGATTGGGCGCTTAAAGGTCCCGTTCTTCCCCTTCACTTGCACTACGCGAACTTTCCTGTCTTTGCCTTGGAACACGGCCGTTATCACCCCTGTTAACCACTGTAGTGGAGGCAGATTGTCCTCATGAATGACCACGACTTTTCCGACGGTGGCGTCTGGCTCTTCTTCGGGCCACTTGGTTCTGCCCTGCAGACCCAGGACGTAATCTTTCGCCCAGGACCGCCAGAATGTCCGCTTGAGTGCGGAAATAAGTTGCCATCTCTTCAAGCACGTTAGCTTGACCGATTCTTCTGGCGGCAATACGCTGGGCAGCGCTCGAAGGCTCTCTCCGATTAATAGGTGAGCTGGTGTTAGGGCCTCGCCGTCGTTGGGATCGCTGGACAGTGGTGCTATTGGCCGTGAGTTCAACACGGCTTCTATTTCGGCTAGCATTGTTAACAGTTCTTCTGGCGTTAGTAGTGTGGTGCCAATTGTCCTGAGCAACAGCCCTTTGGCCGACTTCACGGCTGCCTACCAAAGTCCGCCGAAGTGCGACGCCCTGGGGGTATAAAGATGAACTCTGTTTGCATGTTGGCAGCGAACGATGTTACGGGTTGCAGAAGTTCTTCCCTGGCGTCTTTGAGTTCCCGACTGGCGCCCACGAAGTTGGTGGTGTTGTCGGCGTACACCTTCAGTGGTTGTTCTCTTCTGGCGATGAACCTTTTAAACGAGAGAAGAAAAGCATTTGATGTTAAATCGGATACCAGTTCTAAGTGAACTGCCTTAGAAGTGAAACAAACAAATACTGCGATGTACATCTTTACAGGAGGACGGCCACGAATTTTTAACGTCTCGTTACTTGGGCCGCAAAAATCTACACCACATATTTTAAATGGTCTTAAAGCTCTTACCCTATCTGCGGGCAAATTTCCCATAATTTGACTCATCAGCTTTGGTTTATACTTGAAGCAATGAATGCATTTGCGAACTACTGCATTCTTCTTTAGCATTTATAAGCCAAATCTGATCTCGAAGTAGAGCGACCAACGCCTTTGCTCCCGCATGGCAGTTTTCAAAATGAAGGTTGCGCAAATAAAGTGTGATAAAATGAGATTTTTTTGGCATTAATAGGGGGAATTTAGCATCGTATGATAATGGTGCGTTGAGCAATCGTCCACCTACCCTTATTAAAGAAAAAGAACGACTTTGTTCATTCAACTCATGAATAAACGGATTCAGTTTTTGTAAATTCGGTGTTAACATCTGAGATCTTTTGAGTTTCTTAATTTCATCGGAATATGCAACTTTCTGAACTACTTCAACTAGCTTTAGAAATGACCACCGCATCTCCCTTGATGTGGGAATTATGCAGTTATCAATTTTAAGTTTTCGAGTGAATAAAGCGCATTATAAAAGACATTATTCGCATTAATTTATAATAAGAAGAGTGTTTGTTGATCAAATCAATAACACAATTGGAAGTGTCTTCAACAATGAGAAACACGTTAGTTTTTCTTTTTTCTAATGCTTTTTGATCTTCAGTTAGAGAAAAATTTGTGTTTTACGGCCACATATCTTTTTCTTTGGATAAAAATTTAGGACCATTAAACCAAATTGATTTACATAGCTCATTAATAGTGCAACCACGTGATACGATGTCGGCTGGATTATCTTTTGTCGGAACATGACGCCAATCAACTCCGTCTAAAAGGTCCTGAATATCTGAATATTTGTATCTATTAGATACAAATGTCGCTAAAGTTGAAGAATGACTTCGAATCCAATGAAGAGTAATTTCCGAATCAGTCCAAAAGTATACATTCGAAATCAAATGAAAACATAAGTTTCACCTTGGCCAATAACTGTGCTGCGCATAGTTCAAGTCTGGGAAGCGACTTTGTCTTTAGAGGAGCAACCTTCGACTTTGCCGTCAGTAAACGACATGAAAATGTATCTGCAACACTACTCCTTATATATAAGCAGCAGCCGTATGCTCTAATATAAGCATCTGAAAATCCATGTATTTGACAGCTAGAATCTTTTGACGTTAGTACATATCTGGGAATGTGGATCATGTCAATTTGCAGTAAATCTGACTTAAATTTATCCCATGAATTATTCAGATGAATAGGGATTGGTTCATCCCAGTCTAACTTTTGAAGCCAAAGTTCTTGCAATAAGACTTTGGCCTTAATTATCAGAGTGCACAATAATCCGAGTGGATCGAATAATCTGGCCGAAACTGATAATATATTACGTTTAGTTGCACTTAATTCCTGAAATGATTCGTCCAATTTATACTTGAAAATATCATCCTCTGGAAACCAGTAAGTACCTAGACCTCGAGTGAAATCTTTAGCACACCACTTTGTAAGTGTAAACCCTGCTGATTTCAAAATTTCGATAACTTGATATCGAACTGTTTCAAGCTCTTCAATTGAATCGGCTCCAGTCAGCAAGTCATCTACGTAAAAATCTTTACGGACAACTTCAGCTCCCATAGGAAACTTTTCTCGAAATAAATCGCTTAAATATATAAGACATCGAATTGCCAAAAATGGAGCAGAAGAAGTTTCATATGTGACGGTATTTAATTTATATATTTGAAGATCAGCTGACTGTTCGGGTCGCATACGATCAACTGAAAATCTCTATCAGCCTCGTCGATTAGAACTTGACGGTACATTTTCTCAATGTCAGCTGTTATTACGTATTTATGCAAACGAAAGCGAATCAGCGTAGAATACAATTCTTCTTAAATCATTAAGAGGTCGTTAAGAGATAACTGTGTAGACGTTTTACTTGACGCATCAAAAACTACCCTAAGTTTCGTTGATGTACTCTGAGGGCGTAATACACACTGATGTGGTATAAAATAATGGGATTTAATTAGAATTTCTTCATCACAAATATTCATGTCTCCAAGCTCAATGTACTCTTTCATAAAGTCATTGTACATCTCCTTTAATTTTCGATCTTTTGCTAATCGACGTTCAAGTGATAAGAATCGTCTTTTCGCAATGTCGAATGAAGCACCTAATGCTCCTGGATAACATTTAAAGGGAAGCGACACTTTAAATCGTCCAGCCGGTAACAGTTTCACTGACTGAATAAACTTTTCCTCACATTGTTTATGTTCAATAGATAGGACTTTGTTAGTCGTTGGAATCTCAGACATATTACACTTTCCCGAAATAACCCAACCTAGAAGAGATTTTTGTAATGTTGGAAGCTTTGGGTTTTTCCAAATTTGGCCAGCACACAACAGTTCAAAGAAAATCTCAGCGCCGATCAACATATCTATTTTCTGAGGTTTGATAAAATATGGATCAGCTAATTCAATATTATTTGGGATGTTCCAGCCAGATGTTGAAATGACCTGGTCTGGTTGATATTTGGAAATCGATCGAAGAATCCAGAATTCAGACGAGAACTCATGAGAATTTGTTCGAGACTTCACAGTAGCTTGAAGTTTGAATTTGGCAGGAAATTGCTGTTTCCAATGCCTATGAGACTAAGATTTCTTTTTTCTTTTTGTAGTTGCAGCCTTTGTGAAAGTTCCTCAGTTACGAAATTGATTTGTGAACCAGAATCTAGAAGAGCTCGTGCCAATATGTATTGGCCACATCTGTCTTTAACTTTTACTAAAGCCGTAGCCAACATCACGTTGTCATTGCAAGACGAAGAGTGGTTTACATAGGCTATAGAAGTCGAAGGCTGGTTCGGATCAGAACACAATACAACTGCTGATTGATCATTACTTACGTTGTACTGATGTAACAAGGTGTTATGTGATCGATTGCATACTCTACATTTGGTTGAAGTACATTTTGTAACGGTATGACCTTTTCGTAAGCAGTTTATACATGCTGGAACACTTTTTACAAGATCAAAGCGCTGATGAACAGACAAAGCTGCAAACGATGGGCAATTCGACACGTAATGGTCAGCAGACCTACAAAACAGGCACTTAGAAATGTTTAGTTTTGGCTGAGCTGGACAAGAGAATGACCTTGCTTTCTTTTTTGTGTCATTGTTTAATGTTTTCGGGACGCTAGACTTTTGCTTTGAACTACAAGCTTCATCGGCTGAGATGTGCTGATATCTTCTGTTCAAAGCTGTTTCGCAATCACTCCATAGGGGCAAACTTTCATAATTTAGTTGCTCTTCCCATTTAGTACGAGTGACAGCGCACAGTGGGATTTGTTCATACAATGTTTGGCAAAAAATATAAGGAGTGCCCGTAGAATGTTGAAATTTTGCTCTGAGATTTTGGTTAGCTCAATTTAGAAACCACCACCGCACAGTGGGGTATTGGACTCCCAAAACGGAGATCAATTAAACTACTTATCCGATTTGAAAAATTCTTTCACTATAAGAATGATACGTTATCCCTGAGTGACATATGATACAAATTTTTTGGAAAAGTGGGCGGTGCCACTCCCCCGTATTAAAAATCGCTCTGCAGGCCATAATAATAGACCGATTGTCATGAAACATTCCCAATGTGGTACTGTTGACCGTGTAATAGTACTTGGCTATACTTGGTTGTGACTGGATAAAGGGGCGTGGCACCGCCCATATAACCTAAAAATTAGAACGGTTATATCTCATGAACTATCAGAGGTAGGAAGATGAGATTTGGTATATATGTTGATCGTACTGTATGAATTACAGTCAAGGTGGATTAGGGCGGTGCCACGCCCCCTTTGTTACAAACAAATTTACCTAATGAAAACAATAAAAAAATTTAAATAAAACTTTGAAATTTTAATTCTTCATTTATATTTATAAACAATTTCATCAAAAGTAAATGGTTGTATCATCTGAAAAAAATAGACATTGTTATATATATTTTTAAAACCCATATAAAATATTATGACCTGATTTTCCATTCAAGTGTTATTTAGTTTAGCACTGTAATCGGAGCTACAATCCTCTAGTTCCTCAACATGTTTCATCATCACTATCATCAGATCGAACAGCACTTACTGAAATAGTTGGCGGAAAAAGCAATTCTACTACTGATTTTGGTAGGGCTTGAAATTTTTTTTTGGTAACTTAATTTTGCTGCTAATGATCGGATCGGAGCTCAGTAGCAACCTGTTTAAAATGTCTTCATTTGATTTCTCACGGTTACATTTACGTGAAACGTGCTCCCTATAGCATTTGAAGTCCTTGTTTCTAGCTTCTTGGGCTTCCTCTGAAAGTTGTCCGATTGGAAGAAGTGCATGCGATACAATTTCAGGGCCATGAATTAAATATTTGTGTAAAGTGGTAGGCATTTTATACCATGGATACAATTTAACAAAATGTCTGGCAGTGATGTGACAAAAATGTTTGAATTTTTCAGAATGTATTTCATGACCTGAAGAAACAGTTTTAGTATCACGTGCATTTACTTGATTAGTTCTAAATCGATTTTAGTAATATCTGCAGAAACTTCAGCGTTTTCAAAAAATCTTCTGGCTGTATTACCATCGTTAGAATTTCCGAAGCCAGGCTTTGGTTGGTCAATAATAAATCCGGTTTTGACTCAAAATTCATTTTGAATGCGTGCTTTAGTAGAATCTATAATTTTTTTATCATCAGCCGATGAAGCTTTCCACTTTTTTATAGGCAATTTGTAAGAGATGTGTATGGTACATTCGAAAAATCTAATCCATCCATGTAATATAGACAAACCAAATTCTAAGGTTTCTGTCTTAACAGGTTTTCCTATCATTTCGTCAATAGAGCTAAACTCTTTAGAAGTGGAATTGCAAATATAACACCTTTGGGATGATGTCGTTTCTGTGATTGCATTGCAAACTTTTCCGTCAACTATTACTAACATTAGTTTATGGCTTACTTTTACGAGCCTTTCTCCTACTGGCATTTCCAGATCGTTTGCTTCCTCATCAACTCGTTCTTTTTCTCTTACCAATATACTTGCAGTCTCTTTGGTGAATTCAATTTTTAATGGCCTGCAAAATCGGGTTGATGACGGCCTAGGGTTTTGCCAAACAATTTTATCATTACATACTAATCTGAGTGGAACAATGGACGTTATTAAAACAGAAGAGTCGCTAGCGCCTGGGCCAAAAGCTTGCTTATATGAGCTATGCCCAGTGCTTCCATCGAAGCCCCACTTAGTAATTAAAGTTAAATTTAATATTTCTTCATTATCCAGGGTGTCAATAACATTTTTTTTGAAGCAGCACAAGGCGTTCAATCCTATGATCCAGAAGGCCCTGTAATGATACCTTAGCCGAAGATTCGGAAATTTGCATAGTTTCAACCTTAGGATAACATTTCTTTTTCGCTCTTTGAACCAACGTGTACGAAGGGAATTTATCAGGAGCAGCTTTTTGTATAACATTATATTGTTCACGTGAAAGCTTTGCTTCAACAAAACCATAAGCGCTTCTTCAGCAGTCAACTGTTTTTCTTTTACACAAGTTACTTTTTTTTCTAAATTTAGCTGCTCTCGAAGGGAATGCAGTTATTTCCTTGACAATTTTTGCTGCTTCTGTTTGACCACTTGCTCACAGACTTATTTGGGTAGCATAATTCAAAACAGGCAAGGGAACATTTTGTCTTAAATTTTTACATTTTTTAATTTTTGTTTTTTCGGAACACTCTCGAAATCAATTTCTTTGCGACCTCTTTTAGTTGTTGTAGTCACAAAGGCTATTGAAGAATCTAACCAATTTTGATTTTTTCTCAAAAATCGCTCCTCATGTTTACTTGATTATGCCAGACAAAACGAGAAAAATTCAAATTAAAGTCTTCCATATCCTCTGGATTCGTTTGTCCTATCAATTCTTGCTTCAATATATTCAACTTCTCCATTAATTGCGAAGCCTCAGCATTTTTAATAATACTGTAAAGTATTCGCCGAGAAATCAATCTTTTTGAGTTTATTCCTAAAATATAAAAACTGTATTCAGAATCTTTGCGCAATATTTCTTGTATCAATTACCAAAATAACAAAAAAATAGCAGCACGTCATTGACGTTGTTATTGTTGTAACCCGAAATATACGACCACTCACATCGAATTGTATTCATATAAAATAGTTAATGTAAAGTAACACTACACACTTATTTTATACATATTATCTGTTATTTAAATTAAGTTATACAAAATTGTCTAAGAACACGAGCGCTAAGACAAAATAAACTTACCCTACACTTTAAATAAACCAAACAACACAATGAACAGAACATACATATTATTTTTGGGTAGAGTGCATACTAATATTGCAATAAACAAATTTAAATAACAATAACAACAATATATGATGATGATAACGAAAGCGAAAGCAAAACAGAAACTACAGCCACGGTTCTTCTCTCACTTTAGACGACATGGGTTTTTTACAAAATTTGTTAAAAATTGAATTGGCGCAAAAACGCGCAAAATGTTTTTGTTTATTATATTAGTACAGTTTCTAAACTTTAAAAATATATAAATTTCAGAACACGAAGTTGGCCGGTACCACTTTAAAACTTTACATACTTCTCAAGAATGGCTAAAATTTAGACCTTTTTTCCATAAATGATTAAAATTAGTTCTAACAGGTAAATGTCGACCGGCAACTGCTTTTTTGTTTGAAATTACCTGAACTTGAAGGATCCATAATAATATTAGGCTTTTTTATGGCAAAAATAGAAAAACTGGCACTTGAAAATACAAAAAATTCACTTTTTGTAAACACGCGAAAAAATCGAAAAAATTACGAACTTTGAGACAAAGCAAATATTGAATTAAGCAACATATGTTATCGATGCTTTTGCCTAGTGATGGAGAATTTTGTCTACAATAATCGGGTATAAAACATTAATCGGATATCCCAATTTTCATTCTGCAATTAATCTCCGCTTTGATGATCAAATACCCCAATGTGCACCGCCCGTAGAACCCAAAATTTATTTTTGGGCCTAAGTTTTTGAATTTGGCACAGAGCCTTTTACTACCTCAATTAAGAATAAAATAAAGTTTTATCAACATTTGCCACTCCCACTACCCACCGCTCATAGAACTCAAAATTTATTTTTGGTCCAAAGTTTTTGAAATTTGGCATGGAGCCTTTTATTGCCTGAATTAAGAATAAAATAAAGTTTCATGAAAATTGGCCACGCCCACTACCCACAGCCTATAGAACCCAAAATTTATTTTTGGTCCAAAGTTTTAGAAATTTGGCACAGAGCCTTTTATTATCTCAATTAAGAATAAAATAAAGTTTCATCAAAATTGGCTACATCCACTACCCACCGCCCATATTAACCCATATTATATTTTTTCCCACAACTTTTTGTTTCTTTACCAAAACTAATTATTTTATAAATAAATTTCAACACATGCATTTAAATATAGACTTTTGTTCATCATCTATCATTTCATCAAGTTCCAGAACCTGTTAACGGGGTTGACATCTAATGCTACTTATAAAAGGATATGAGGATACTAGAAGTCGATGAAAAAAATCTGTTTTTGTTTCATCACTTTCTGGAGAACTTTAATCTATAATAATCCTTATTTCTGGCTTCTTCAGAAAGCATTCCAATAGGAAGTATTGCCGCATCCGTTTATCAGTATTTTGTGTACTGTTACTGGGATATAATATCAACTATATTTTTCAACAAAAAGTTTTGCTGTATCTTGAGCAAAATTCTTGAACTTCAAGGAATTAACTTTTTTGCCACAAGTTATTATTTGTAGTATAATGCGAAATCGATTAATTAGTTGCTCCACTACACCAGTCACATCGCCAACAAGTGCTGGGTTAGAAACCAAACGCCTGGACGTACTTCCATCGTTAGTAGACCCAGTTCGTTGTTGAACTGCATCCACTCGTATACCCATCTGTTCCTTTAAGGCCTTCTGAATTCGAAGTTTATTTTCCAGTTTTAGACTTTTGTGTTCGTCCTTGAGCGCTGGCCATCTTTCAAATGGTTTGTTGTAGGCAATATGAAGTATGCACTCCATAAATTTTATGCGAGGATGTAAGGAACAAACGCCCATTTTGGTGCTTCACTATCAATAGCTTTGCTTGAAACTAATTTAAGATTATTCATTGCAATTAGTGAGTTCGTAACTTAGTTCACTATATAAAACAGAAAATAAACTCATTTTAATAATATCTTTTTCACTTCTCTATTTTCTATTTTCAAATTGTAATTTAATTTTGTAATTTTTTAAAATTAAAAATTTCATGTATTTGGAGACAAATTTTATGATTTTATAAAAGATTATTAATTATTTAAACTTTTTTTTTTAATTGATAGTATGGAGTCTTACCTTTCATTTTATTATAGCGGGAGCACCGAACACGACCGAGCAACCTTTTTTTTCTTCCAAGGAAGTTTGTAATCACGGCACGTTATAGAACAAATTTTATTCTATCATATTTTTTAAACCATATGAGCGATTTTTATAATTTTTTTTTAACGCAGAAAAGGATTTATTTGAAAAAAAATCACTATTTGAATCAGAGCAATAAAATTATCTTACGTACAAACACTATAGAAGTGCGTAAACAGCTTTCAATATTTTAGACCAAAATATACATGTGACTTTACTTCGTTATTTCAAAGACAAATGAACGTTTTTTTGGCATACAATTTATGGATTCATCATACTGAATCAATTTTCTACAAAACTGCATCATTATATTTTTAAATTTTATGTGTCGAACAAATTACTTATTGCACAAAAAATCCCTCTGTGCGACGTCAACCTTTAACATTACTAGATGAATTAGTATTGCGTTAGTAATTCTTTTATCATCTCCAATTGATAATAGTGAGTCATAAATTGCAGATACTGTATCGATCATTCTTCTTAAGGCCGCAGCCAAAGGCTTAGACATTTTAGGCAGATCGAATAACCGAGAAATATTATCGAAGAAAATAAGGCAGAGATTATCATATACTCGCTTTAAGCTTGCTAGAGCTTTAGAATAATTTTGCTCTGTTATTTCGTACGCTTTAACAGGCATGATATCAGGTGGTTGAATTTCTCAATCTTTGTTAGAGATAAGTCATTGTCCACCAAGTTTTCGAAGAGACTAATGAAATTTTTGTACTCAGAGTACTTGCCGCTAAACTTTGGCAATTTCATAAGTGGTAGTCTACTGCCATAATGACCTTCAAAACCTAAAGTAGTATCATTCCCACTTTGCTTTCTGGTTGAAGATAAATATCCAAGCAATAAACATTTTGTTGAAACGCAAAAATTTTCAACTTCAGATCTATCCTCATTAGAAGGATCTAAAATATCGATTTCAGACTGAAAAGTCATTGCCTCTTCAATATACGAATTTAAAATATCTAAACGGCATTCCAATGGGTGGAAGGATATCGTTTTTTCTTTTATGGAGCGCTTAATTCTAGCAATATTATTTAGTACCATATTTTTCTGTTGGCACAATACCTCTAGACTATTTTGTTTACAAACTTTTTTTTGACTTGGCATTTTAAATAGGTTTGTGGAGGTCAATAATTATTCACTCTGTTTCGGCGTATATCCGATTTAAAAGAAACTGTTTTTCAATAAAAATAAATAAAACACACAGAATTAAAATTCAATACTTGTAAAAAATCTCCAAGTTTTATTTATAATAATAATTACCTTGAGTAACAGAGAAGCACGTAATGCCTTTTTGATATCTAATCAACGATTAAAACAATATGTCTTACCAAACTTAATCTTAAGCAAAAGATGGCCAACAATACTTAAATACCGTTAACGGTTTACTCGTTGAAAATGACAAAAAGGTTTTCCAACAAGGATGAGAAAAAAGGTATCAATTTAACACTTAAAGAAAATTTGGAAAAACCGTAAAAGTAACAATTTGTATTTAAACATTGCCGGCCACCTTGCAACGATAAAGGATGTTGCAAAGAAGAACATACGTATAATTATTTGAGCCAATAAGGACTCGTGTTAAGTGTAAATAATAAAATTAAGTCATGAAGGACTCCTGATGAAATAAGTTTTATTTATTTGATTGAGCCATTAAGGACGCTTGATGAAAAATTCTTAATTATTGAGCCATTAAGGACTCCTGTGGACTGTATAAATTATAATTACTTATATTTCAAATGTAACAAATGGGTCATTAAGGGTCCCTGTTGATATTATTTATTTAAAAAAAAATGAGCCATTAAGGACTCCTGATGCGGTCTCAATGAACCGATAGATATAAAATTAGAACGGCGATAACCCCGAAATAACCCATCCGAAAAACGAGTATTGGGCTAATGGAAGCCCAGGACTGACATGTATACGACCTTTTATAATTAATGGCATAACCTCAGGCCCTAAGACCAGAGCCACACCGCTCGAATGATTGAAGTGGGGGTCAGCTAGTTGGAGACCCTGATATGGTTCCAAAATCGAATCAACGACAGATACGGACGGTGTTTTGATGCCTTGCATTTTATGCAACCGTGACTATAATTTTTTGTGCCGTATCATAAATCGACTCGATGTCAATCCGGCAATATTGCACATTTTCCACATTAAAAATTGGTATTTGTATTTTTTTTGCAAAGTCGCGAACGACCTTGTCGTAGGTTTAGTCTTAGTGTAGGTGAAAAGGACACTGATTGACGCAATGGTAAATGAGTATGAACCGATACCGATTTTGTTGATTGGTTTTCACTCTTGCCGATGAAGTCTTATGCTCGTGAAGCAAAGAATTGTGGGTTTGTTTGCAATGTTTGCAAGTTGCCACACTCTTACAATTTTTGCCAACATGCCCACTCGACAAGCAGCGAAAACAAATTCTATGTACCGCTACCATTCGAAGTCTGCGCTCCAGGCTCATGTCCCTAAACTTATAACAAAATCGCAGAGGGTGATTTTTACCACAAATTGGGCATTTAGATCCTCCACGACTTACGTTTGGGTGTGGAATGGCAGGGCTTGAATCAGCGTCATGTGCCTGAACCACAGCCTTCATGGTGAGGACGTCCATTTTTTCAACCGTTGGGTTATTTTGGGGTTCAACATTAATACTATTCTCATTTATAATTGGCATATGAGCGATTTTTATAATTTTTTTTTAACGCAGAAAAGGATTTATTTGAAAAAAAATCACTATTTGAATCAGAGCAATAAAATTATCTTACGTACAAACACTATAGAAGTGCGTAAACAGCTTTCAATATTTTAGACCAAAATATACATGTGACTTTACTTCGTTATTTCAAAGACAAATGAACGTTTTTTTGGCATACAATTTATGGATTCATCATACTGAATCAATTTTCTACAAAACTGCATCATTATATTTTTAAATTTTATGTGTCGAACAAATTACTTATTGCACAAAAAATCCCTCTGTGCGACGTCAACCTTTAACATTACTAGATGAATTAGTATTGCGTTAGTAATTCTTTTATCATCTCCAATTGATAATAGTGAGTCATAAATTGCAGATACTGTATCGATCATTCTTCTTAAGGCCGCAGCCAAAGGCTTAGACATTTTAGGCAGATCGAATAACCGAGAAATATTATCGAAGAAAATAAGGCAGAGATTATCATATACTCGCTTTAAGCTTGCTAGAGCTTTAGAATAATTTTGCTCTGTTATTTCGTACGCTTTAACAGGCATGATATCAGGTGGTTGAATTTCTCAATCTTTGTTAGAGATAAGTCATTGTCCACCAAGTTTTCGAAGAGACTAATGAAATTTTTGTACTCAGAGTACTTGCCGCTAAACTTTGGCAATTTCATAAGTGGTAGTCTACTGCCATAATGACCTTCAAAACCTAAAGTAGTATCATTCCCACTTTGCTTTCTGGTTGAAGATAAATATCCAAGCAATAAACATTTTGTTGAAACGCAAAAATTTTCAACTTCAGATCTATCCTCATTAGAAGGATCTAAAATATCGATTTCAGACTGAAAAGTCATTGCCTCTTCAATATACGAATTTAAAATATCTAAACGGCATTCCAATGGGTGGAAGGATATCGTTTTTTCTTTTATGGAGCGCTTAATTCTAGCAATATTATTTAGTACCATATTTTTCTGTTGGCACAATACCTCTAGACTATTTTGTTTACAAACTTTTTTTTGACTTGGCATTTTAAATAGGTTTGTGGAGGTCAATAATTATTCACTCTGTTTCGGCGTATATCCGATTTAAAAGAAACTGTTTTTCAATAAAAATAAATAAAACACACAGAATTAAAATTCAATACTTGTAAAAAATCTCCAAGTTTTATTTATAATAATAATTACCTTGAGTAACAGAGAAGCACGTAATGCCTTTTTGATATCTAATCAACGATTAAAACAATATGTCTTACCAAACTTAATCTTAAGCAAAAGATGGCCAACAATACTTAAATACCGTTAACGGTTTACTCGTTGAAAATGACAAAAAGGTTTTCCAACAAGGATGAGAAAAAAGGTATCAATTTAACACTTAAAGAAAATTTGGAAAAACCGTAAAAGTAACAATTTGTATTTAAACATTGCCGGCCACCTTGCAACGATAAAGGATGTTGCAAAGAAGAACATACGTATAATTATTTGAGCCAATAAGGACTCGTGTTAAGTGTAAATAATAAAATTAAGTCATGAAGGACTCCTGATGAAATAAGTTTTATTTATTTGATTGAGCCATTAAGGACGCTTGATGAAAAATTCTTAATTATTGAGCCATTAAGGACTCCTGTGGACTGTATAAATTATAATTACTTATATTTCAAATGTAACAAATGGGTCATTAAGGGTCCCTGTTGATATTATTTATTTAAAAAAAAATGAGCCATTAAGGACTCCTGATGCGGTCTCAATGAACCGATAGATATAAAATTAGAACGGCGATAACCCCGAAATAACCCATCCGAAAAACGAGTATTGGGCTAATGGAAGCCCAGGACTGACATGTATACGACCTTTTATAATTAATGGCATAACCTCAGGCCCTAAGACCAAAGCCACACCGCTCGAATGATTGAAGTGGGGGTCAGCTAGTTGGAGACCCTGATATGGTTCCAAAATCGAATCAACGACAGATACGGACGGTGTTTTGATGCCTTGCATTTTATGCAACCGTGACTATAATTTTTTGTGCCGTATCATAAATCGACTCGATGTCAATCCGGCAATATTGCACATTTTCCACATTAAAAATTGGTATTTGTATTTTTTTTGCAAAGTCGCGAACGACCTTGTCGTAGGTTTAGTCTTAGTGTAGGTGAAAAGGACACTGATTGACGCAATGGTAAATGAGTATGAACCGATACCGATTTTGTTGATTGGTTTTCACTCTTGCCGATGAAGTCTTATGCTCGTGAAGCAAAGAATTGTGGGTTTGTTTGCAATGTTTGCAAGTTGCCACACTCTTACAATTTTTGCCAACATGCCCACTCGACAAGCAGCGAAAACAAATTCTATGTACCGCTACCATTCGAAGTCTGCGCTCCAGGCTCATGTCCCTAAACTTATAACAAAATCGCAGAGGGTGATTTTTACCACAAATTGGGCATTTAGATCCTCCACGACTTACGTTTGGGTGTGGAATGGCAGGGCTTGAATCAGCGTCATGTGCCTGAACCACAGCCTTCATGGTGAGGACGTCCATTTTTTCAACCGTTGGGTTATTTTGGGGTTCAACATTAATACTATTCTCATTTATAATTGGCATATGAGCGATTTTTATAATTTTTTTTTAACGCAGAAAAGGATTTATTTGAAAAAAAATCACTATTTGAATCAGAGCAATAAAATTATCTTACGTACAAACACTATAGAAGTGCGTAAACAGCTTTCAATATTTTAGACCAAAATATACATGTGACTTTACTTCGTTATTTCAAAGACAAATGAACGTTTTTTTGGCATACAATTTATGGATTCATCATACTGAATCAATTTTCTACAAAACTGCATCATTATATTTTTAAATTTTATGTGTCGAACAAATTACTTATTGCACAAAAAATCCCTCTGTGCGACGTCAACCTTTAACATTACTAGATGAATTAGTATTGCGTTAGTAATTCTTTTATCATCTCCAATTGATAATAGTGAGTCATAAATTGCAGATACTGTATCGATCATTCTTCTTAAGGCCGCAGCCAAAGGCTTAGACATTTTAGGCAGATCGAATAACCGAGAAATATTATCGAAGAAAATAAGGCAGAGATTATCATATACTCGCTTTAAGCTTGCTAGAGCTTTAGAATAATTTTGCTCTGTTATTTCGTACGCTTTAACAGGCATGATATCAGGTGGTTGAATTTCTCAATCTTTGTTAGAGATAAGTCATTGTCCACCAAGTTTTCGAAGAGACTAATGAAATTTTTGTACTCAGAGTACTTGCCGCTAAACTTTGGCAATTTCATAAGTGGTAGTCTACTGCCATAATGACCTTCAAAACCTAAAGTAGTATCATTCCCACTTTGCTTTCTGGTTGAAGATAAATATCCAAGCAATAAACATTTTGTTGAAACGCAAAAATTTTCAACTTCAGATCTATCCTCATTAGAAGGATCTAAAATATCGATTTCAGACTGAAAAGTCATTGCCTCTTCAATATACGAATTTAAAATATCTAAACGGCATTCCAATGGGTGGAAGGATATCGTTTTTTCTTTTATGGAGCGCTTAATTCTAGCAATATTATTTAGTACCATATTTTTCTGTTGGCACAATACCTCTAGACTATTTTGTTTACAAACTTTTTTTTGACTTGGCATTTTAAATAGGTTTGTGGAGGTCAATAATTATTCACTCTGTTTCGGCGTATATCCGATTTAAAAGAAACTGTTTTTCAATAAAAATAAATAAAACACACAGAATTAAAATTCAATACTTGTAAAAAATCTCCAAGTTTTATTTATAATAATAATTACCTTGAGTAACAGAGAAGCACGTAATGCCTTTTTGATATCTAATCAACGATTAAAACAATATGTCTTACCAAACTTAATCTTAAGCAAAAGATGGCCAACAATACTTAAATACCGTTAATGGTTTACTCGTTGAAAATGACAAAAAGGTTTTCCAACAAGGATGAGAAAAAAGGTATCAATTTAACACTTAAAGAAAATTTGGAAAAACCGTAAAAGTAACAATTTGTATTTAAACATTGCCGGCCACCTTGCAACGATAAAGGATGTTGCAAAGAAGAACATACGTATAATTATTTGAGCCAATAAGGACTCGTGTTAAGTGTAAATAATAAAATTAAGTCATGAAGGACTCCTGATGAAATAAGTTTTATTTATTTGATTGAGCCATTAAGGACGCTTGATGAAAAATTCTTAATTATTGAGCCATTAAGGACTCCTGTGGACTGTATAAATTATAATTACTTATATTTCAAATGTAACAAATGGGTCATTAAGGGTCCCTGTTGATATTATTTATTTAAAAAAAATGAGCCATTAAGGACTCCTGATGCGGTCTCAATGAACCGATAGATATAAAATTAGAACGGCGATAACCCCGAAATAACCCATCCGAAAAACGAGTATTGGGCTAATGGAAGCCCAGGACTGACATGTATACGACCTTTTATAATTAATGGCATAACCTCAGGCCCTAAGACCAAAGCCACACCGCTCGAATGATTGAAGTGGGGGTCAGCTAGTTGGAGACCCTGATATGGTTCCAAAATCGAATCAACGACAGATACGGACGGTGTTTTGATGCCTTGCATTTTATGCAACCGTGACTATAATTTTTTGTGCCGTATCATAAATCGACTCGATGTCAATCCGGCAATATTGCACATTTTCCACATTAAAAATTGGTATTTGTATTTTTTTGCAAAGTCCTTGCCGCGAACGACCTTGTCGTAGGTTTAGTCTTAGTGTAGGTGAAAAGGACACTGATTGACGCAATGGTAAATGAGTATGAACCGATACCGATTTTGTTGATTGGTTTTCACTCTTGCCGATGAAGTCTTATGCTCGTGAAGCAAAGAATTGTGGGTTTGTTTGCAATGTTTGCAAGTTGCCACACTCTTACAATTTTTGCCAACATGCCCACTCGACAAGCAGCGAAAACAAATTCTATGTACCGCTACCATTCGAAGTCTGCGCTCCAGGCTCATGTCCCTAAACTTATAACGATTTTGTTATAACGATTTTGTTAGAGGGTGATTTTTACCACAAATTGGGCATTTAGATCCTCCACGACTTACGTTTGGGTGTGGAATGGCAGGGCTTGAATCAGCGTCATGTGCCTGAACCACAGCCTTCATGGTGAGGACGTCCATTTTTTCAACCGTTGGGTTATTTTGGGGTTCAACATTAATACTATTCTCATTTATAATTGGCACAGAAGGTGCCAGAATCAAAGGCTCTTCAATACCGGCAGATGGGACCTCGACGGAGGGATCAAAGGCAACAGTTTTCCCAATTTGTGCTGGATCGCTGGTTTCCATCGCCTCTTCATAGTCAAGTAGACCATCATCAAAAAAGTCGGCTTGTAGAACATTTTTGGTAGAGTCCATAACGCTAGGAAAAGAAAGGTTAGTATTTGTAAAAATTGATAAAGAAAAGTGAAGTTAAACTACTATTCGTTTAATACAACAAGTTTGGTTATTGGACGATTTATTTGACCGTTTTGTGTGCGAATATCGGCAGCACGAACGTGACCGTCAGTGCCAGTATAAATTTTCTCCACTAGTCCTATTTTCCATGATGTTGCCGGCAATTGCTCATTCTTTTTTACAACTAGGTCATTAACAGCAACCTCCCTTTGGGGATGTTGCCATTTGTAGCGTTTCTGCAAACCAACGAGATACTGATCCTTCCATCTTTTACAAAATTCATGAATTAAAGCCTTTACTTTACGATATCGATTGGCTATACTAATCGGGCTGTCATATATTGTTGGTTCTGGCGGAGCCAAAATGGCCGAGCCAATCAAGAAATGTCCTGGTGTTAAGGCAATCGGTTCACCAGGATTATCAGGCATAGGACAGGCGACGAGAATTCAAACAAGCCTCTATTCTAGCCAGAATCGTAGATAGTTCTTCAAACGTGTAACGGCAAGATTGCACCTCTTTTCGAAAATGTAGTTTAAAGCTTTTTACCCCAGCTTCCCAAAGTCCGCCCATATGAGGAGCTCCAGCTGGTATAAAACGCCATGTCAAGCCTTTATGGCCAAAAGTGGAACACATTCTTGCCTGACATTCTTTTAAAAAGGTTCGAAAGTCCCTTGTTATTTCTTTCGAAGCACCAACAAAATTCGTACCATTGTCGGAAAATATGGTTTGAGGGCAACCTCTTCTTGAAATAAATCGATTGAAAGTCGCTAAAAATTAGTCAGTCGATAAATCTGACGCAGCTTCCAGATCGCTTTCGTAGAAAAGCATACAAAGATGCAAACATAACCTTTTGTTATTTTGCATGATTTTCCATTATGATTCTTAACATCAAAGGGTCCTGCGAAATCAACCCCAGTGGTTGTAAATGGGCCATCAAGAGTAGTGCGTTCCGGGGGAAGGGCAGCCATTATTTGACTGCAAGAACGCTGTCTATCAATTATACACCGCTTGCATCGCCTAATTACCGTGCGAACTAAATTTCTCAAACGAGGTATCCAATACTCACAACAGTAGATTCGCAACATTAATTGATTTCCACCTTGAATTGAAATCAAATGTATAATTTCCGCCATAAGTTTCGCGAAACGGCAGTCATATGGTAGAATAATAGGGTACTGTTCACGATACGACAGTGAAGGTGATTTTGCAAGTCGACCATTTAATCTCATTAATTCTAGCTCATCAAGAAAGGGATTTAAAGGTACTAAAGAACTCTTCGATGGTAAGGGCATCTTATCTAAAAGATTTTTATACTCTTCAGCGTAATATATCTTCTGAGCAATAACCGCTAAACGTACCTTTACCCTTTTTAGCTCATCACTAGATACGAAATTATCTTCATAATTAAAATGACCTTTATGGGCTGGATGCGTTGAGTGAAAGAATCGAAAAATGTATGCAAGGACGCGCATAGCCCTATCTAAAGATGAAAATCGTTCTAATATGTCCTCAAATTTTGAAAAAAATGATGCATGAACCTTGACCTTTCGACTTTCCATATCAGTGTCAAGATTTCCTAAAGTTGGTGTATACCAACTGGTTTTGTCCTGTTTTAACCATGTTGCGCCGTGCCACCAGAGTTCACTTTTCGATAAAGTGAGCGGATCCACCCCCGGCTGCCCAGGTCAGCAGAATTGTTCTCTGAACGAACATGAAACCAATTGTGGTTTCCAACATTTTCTTGAATTCGACAAACCCTATTCGCGACAAAGGTGGTCCAAGAACAAGGAGGTTTTCGAAGCCAAGCTAAAACAATTGTTGAATCTGTCCAACAATAAACACGCTCAATAGCGATTTCAATTTCCCTAAGGACATTTTTTAGCAATTCCGATGCCAAAACCGCCCCGCACAACTCAAGGTGAGGTACGAAACTGATTGAAGTGGTTCTACTTTCGTTTTAGAGGATAATAAATGATTATGAATTTCTCCACTTGACGACTCAGTTCGGATATAAACTACCCCGGCATATGCCTTTTCCAAGGCATCTGAAAAAATGTGAAGTTCGGCAGTCGAGTGCTTGTAATAGTTTACCCATCTTGGCACTTGAATGAAGTTTACTTGGTGAAAAAATTCAACAAACTTTAACCATTCCTTTTCCGTAGAAGGTGTTAGTATGTCATCCCAACCGATATTATCAAGCCAAATGCGTTACATTATCATTTTTGCTGTGACAATTACCGGACTTAACCACCCAAAGGATCAAAAAACTTAGCTATAGTTGATAATACTTACCTTTTTGTATACCCCGATTTAACTTCCAGCGGAGAAACTTTGAAAAAGAAGGAATCTAATTGAGCATTCCAAAAAATTCCTAAAGTTTTTGAACAACTAGACTCTTTAAATGTTAAAACCTTTGCATCCACCAAGTGATCTGGAGGTAATCCATTCAGAATAGCTTTTTCATTCGATGTCCACTTCCTTAGATCGAAACCCGCAGATAGCAAGGCAGCAGTCAGCTGATCCCTGGCCAGCAAAGCACTTGAAACCTCATGTGATCCAGTCAAAACATCATCGACGTACATACCTTTCCTTAAAACTTCTGACGCCAGCGGAAATTCATCTTCACAATCATCAGCCAGTTGCAACAAAGTCCTAATTGCCAAATAAGGTGCGCAATTTAATCCAAAAGTTACCGTCTGTAACTCATAATCAGTCATCTGATGATCGGGATACTTTGAAAAGGTGTATGAGAAGAATGGACCCGAATCTGCCTATACATTTTCGAAATATCGCAACTAAACACAAACTTAAACAGCCGCCAACGCAGTATCAAATTAATCAAATCAGCTTGCAGAGTAGGCCCTACAAGAAGACAATCGTTTAAGCTATTGCCATTAGAAGTTTTATTTGATGCGTTAAACACGGCCCTAAGTTTCGTTGTTTTTCTTTCCGGTTTAATCACTGGGTTATGTGGCAAATAACATGTACTTGTGACAGCTTAATCATGGACCTTAACCCGTTGTAAGTGACCTAATTCTAAATAATCCATTAATATCTCATCATACATGCTCTTAATTTCAGGTTTACGACAAAGGGAAGCTTCTATTCTCATAAATTGCTTCATAGCGCTAGACCTTGATATGCCCAAATTAATTTCACGAGGAAATTCAGGCTTAAAAGGTAGCGAAACGATATATCTACCAGTAGAATCTCGGATAGTGGTATTCTTGTAAATCTCCACGCAGATTTTGACAGAAGGAGTCATAATTTTCTTTTTTGGGGTTTCTTCCAATTCCCAAAATCTCAAAAGATTTTTATTTAAATTATCTTCTTTGGAAAAGGTAACGGCCGTTGAAAAAACGTTAACAGAATTATTGATTGAAACTTCAATTGGCCCTGTCAGAATCCATCCAAAAACGGTTTTCTGAGCCATTAGCGATCCAAAAATATCTTTGCGAACTTCACCAAGAATTATTTTATAATATCCGACGGACAATTAAATGTAGGTAAATTACTCGAAATTGATGGTAAAACAAGTGCAAGGGTTTTTAAGTTAATTCTTTTATTGACTGGGGATCCTACTCGAATTGTGCAAATTTTTCTCAAAGTCGATGATGCTTCTTTATTAACGCCGGAAATCTTTACATTCGTAGAATGTGACGAAAGTCGCAAACGTTCTGAAATAAATGAAGCTTCATGACAAAGAACGGAAACCATAGCAGTTCCTAATAAAACAGACGAATTCTATGAAATGTGAAAAACTTGAGGATTCATGTTAGTACGAGCGGTGGCTGACGTCGATGGCAATTGTGGTTCCACGTCCACTGCATTTACACTTTGTCTTGCATTTAAATTATTATTATTGTTGTTGTGGTTGTTACTATTATTATTAATTGAATTATCTGTTGGTGAATTACGATGGAGTAAGGTATGATGTCTCTGATTACATATGAAGCAATTATGTTCACTTTTGCTATCTTTGACTTCATGGGATTTCAACAGACAATTAACGCAGCAATGAAATCTTTTTATTGTAGAGAATCGCTCAGATATAGACAATTGTTTAAACCGACGACAAAATCGAAGCAAATGTGATTGCTTTGGACATAGAACACAGGAATTAGATAAAGCTGTACTAGACATATGTGATTTAACTTTTCTATCAACAATTTTATTCTCTGTTTCCAAACTTGTAAGATCGCGTTAACAATCTAAAGTTTGAATTCGTTCTGTTAAAAATATATCTAAGTCCTTCCAAAGAGACAAAGCAGTTTTGTTCTTTATACTTTGCTCCCAAATAAAAACAATAATCGGATCCCAATTATGAGTATCTATTTCATAAACAGACATAGCAGTTAAAAAACTATTAGTTCCCCGTTGTAAATTTTTTAGGGCCGAACTAGTTTCTTTTGTTACAATTTCTAGGCTAAAAAGGCCCTTTAGTTGGTTATTCACCAACATTCGCGGATTCTCATACGTGTCCTTTAGATTTTTTCACGCGATATCAAACCCAGCGTTAGTTAACGGACACTTAGAAACGATTTCTTTAGCCTCTTTTCCAGTTCCCTTGACCAAGTAACACAATCTTTCAATATTACTGGGATGGCTATTATTAATATATAAGGCCGTAAAAAGATCCCTAAAGGTTGGCCATGTAAGGTAATCACCAAAAAAGATATCCGTATCACATGGTGGAAGGGGTAGGTTATGGCAAGAATTACCAACAACCGAAGTTTCAAAACTACTCTTAGAACGTTTTGGTTCAACCTTTTACCCTAGTTCATCACCTTTCAATTTTATTGCATTCATACACCGAACGTACACTCCGGTTCACTTATTTAAAGGCACAAAAGATCTCATATTCAGGAGCCGGTATCTTTTGCAATTTTTAACCGATTTCAGAATTTTAAAATAGAAATGGAAGCTAGATATCTTGAGATATAAACAAAGTCATGACAATGGCGGTTTCTTAACTAAGGAACCCTTTTTTGAGGAATTTATAAAAAAAATCTAAAAATGTGGTATTTTTTTTGGTTCACTTGAATAACTTTAACTAACTTTAATGAAAAACAGCTTTTCTTGTTTTTTAAGTTATTATTACTTTATTTGCTTTATTAAAGAACTATTAGTAATGAGTACAACCCCCTTTGTTTTTAATAACTTCAAATAAACGGGTTTTCATTGACAGATAAAGAGAATTCATATAATCCAACGAAATTTCATTCCAAGCATTCTTAATGGCCTGAATTCGTGTCTGCTTGTCATCAAATTGTCTACCTCCTTCATAGACCTTACGAGATAACCAACCCCACACATTTTCGATAATGTTTAGATCTGGCGAATAGGGTGGCCAGTCAAGAATATTAACATTTTGGCTTGCAATGTACTCCTTTACTACTCTGGCGTTGTGTATAGGGGTATTATCCTGTTGCAATATCCAAGGTATTGGACCAAATAGTTCATTGTACTTCGGGAAAGCCGACTCCAATAACGTTCTATAGGTTGCACCAGTCATTTTTGCACTTTGAAATTCAAGATGGATGGTGCCATAGTACGTAATAGCACCCCACACCATAACGCCGCCATCTCGGCTGTGATGTCGGTTCAAAAATCGCTTTTCTTTACGCAGGTCATGGAAATAATAGTTGTAGCTATCAGGCCCATCCAAATTAAACTTCTTTTCATCCGTAAATACAACGGTTTTCCAGTCATTTACAAGGCCTCTTTGCTGCACATCCCATACCATGTAGTCTTTTGCGAATTGAAGACGCTTTTCCTTACGAGGACCATTTAGTGGCGGCTTTTTTGTAATTTCTGGTATTTAAGATACTCACAGCTCTTAATAACTCTGCGTACTGATGACTTGCTCGCTTGCACTCCAGCTTGAGCTCTTCTTTTTGACAAGGATAAGGCAGAATTAGAAGCAATTCTGATGGTTTTTCTTTTCTCATAAGTAGATAAAGGCAACGAAACCCTTCCTTTAAAATGTTTTCCATACCCCTCGGAGTCCTTGATGTAATTGTCGACAACTGTTGGGCTCCGTCCAATTTTTTTAGCTATTGCGTGGTTAGAATATCCTTCAGAACGGTAAACATCGATTTTAGCCCTTTCCGATAGATTTAAAATTTTTTGTTTTGCCATTTTGACTCGTAAATCGACTAAGATGTAATAAATTGCAATAAACAAACGCCCCTAACAAAAAATCACCGCTTACTTTAAAAATAATACAAAAACAACAAAGTGCCTTTATTCAAGTGAACCAAAAAAAATACCACATTTTTAGATTTTTTTTTATAAATTCGTCAAAAAAAGGTTGCTTAGTTAAGAAACCACCATTGTCATGATTTTGTTTATATCTCAAGATGTCTAGCTTCCATTCTATTTTAAAATTCTGGAATCGGTTAAATATTGCAAAAGATACCGGCTCCTGAATATGGGATCTTTTGTGCCTTTAAATAAGTGAACCGAAGTGTATGTGTTAAGGGTGCTTGAATATTTCCCTTCAGCAACTTCTAACAAGTCAGATTTTATTTTTGGGGACGCTTCTAAATCAATTAAACACTGCTCGTATTCAAGTTTGACTTTTTCCCAAAGTTTATCTAATTCACGACTCAATATCTCACTAGTATAGCCGTGGTAATCCTCATCTCGAATTTTGTTAAAGGTTATTTCAAATTTAAAAATGGCATCTGAAGCACGAGTAAAACTTTCAAAATATTTTTCCGACATTTCGAAATAAATTTAAATTTACTATTATATTTAAGAAGAAAGTTTTCGCTGAATTTGTAAAAAAAATAAATTTCAATAACAAATTAATTCAAACAAACTCAAAGAAATCAAATCGACCTACAGTAGGGTGAACAATGGTATAAGTAAAAGAAGAATACTAACAAAACTCGTTTTAGTTTACACAAATATCACCGGCTACAAATTTAATTAAATGATAAGAAAAGTAAGTAAATCACTCTGAATATAGTTCACGATATATCAATATAAATATAACAAATCAAGATGTTAAATCAATTTACTAATTAATTACCACACACGTATTCTTGCAAAAATTTTTTAAAGAATTAATAAACAATTAATTTGCTTGTAAATACACCGCACTGTTTATGAATAAAATACGCGGAATTATGAAATAATTTCAATTAACTAATTTATTTATTTATTGGTATTAATCGGATTTGTTATTATTTCTATTAAAAGGTTTAATAAATATTAACTTTAATTTTTATTAATTTACATTTATTTTGTAGCTGTCTGTCTTAAATTAAATTCAGCTTTGTTATGATAAACAAATTTTTAAAAGGAACTTTTTTTTATAGAAAAAGCATACACGTTAATTTTGTTCTCGCAAGAGAATCGAAATAAAACAAGTGTTGCCAAGGTTTTCATCACACCTTAAGTCTGCATTCAGTGATGGCAAAAAACCATCTAATTCTAGAAGGACAGTAAGGAAAAATAAAAACGTGGTTTGTTTGTTGGTGTTTTGTTGAAGCTTTAATATTCTGTAATATTATTCTATGAACATGCATAATTCTCATTGATTTGTAGAATTTTATTACTTATAGACTATTTTTGGATTCTCTAAAATTAGGAAAAAGGTTTCCTGATGATCTGGCCTGAGCAACCAGTGAAATACGTATAGGAAGTAGCTCTTTTCCCCCAACAAATAAATTGCATTTTTATTATAAAACGTTATGGGTAATTAGCATAATATTAAATAATTAATATTTAAATTCCCAAAAAATTTTATTTATAATAATATAATAATAAACTTTAAATACGTATTATTTCTTTAATTGCACCTTTCAATTTAATTCAAATTTAAATGACTAAACAAAGTTGCTATATTTTAGAATTTTATAGTTAATAAAACAACATTCTTACATATTTAAAAAAATTATTTACTGCACTATTCTTACTTATTAATACGAATACATAAATACATACATACGATTATTGTATTTTGATTAGTTTAGTTCTTATATACTTATTAACAAGGGTTCTAAATCTTCTTTAAAAGGGCGGCTTTCGAACTGAAAAATCAATAGTCAACAATTGAGCTTCGTAGAGAATGAATAAAATAATAAAAAATACTCTGCCATTTACTCAAGAACGTCAGCTTAAAATATATTACGTGGTTTTTGAGATAGAATATTTCATAAATTTAAAATTAAAAGTTGTTTGCGGATTTTCAACTATTCATGGATTTAAGCCGATGATATGGCTTCACTAAAATGATAAACATTTTATCGGATTCAGCCGAGAAGATTGGCTCCACCTAATGAGCTATAAAAAGTACATCACCAACACGCTTTCTCAGCGTGAATTTTTATATTCAATTAACTTAATGGAAAATACAAGTGAAGAAGCTACGCAGTATACCTTCAAATTTTATATTTGTATGTTAGGTATGTTATTTGATAGTCCGGCAAGGACAATTCAGAATAAACATTGTTCCTGAAACGTGGAAATCAATAATTCGGATAGGAGTATTTTTAACATCAATACTATTTTGGAATGGAATTCTAAGGAAACAGTTATTACATTTTTATTACAAAATGAGAAAGACTGAAATCCTATTGGGTGACATTAAAGGAATCCATGAAAGCGATATCGCAATAGATTTAACCCGCCTCTGTTATGAGATCGGAAAAAGATATTTAAAAAAATTTAATTTTTTTATTTTTATCATTTCTTTATTTAAAAATTAATTAGAAACTGCAAACATAAGTGTCCACAAATAAAAGAATTACTTTTCTGATATCTTTTATAGTTGTATTTTATATTATATCCTAAATATCTAAATATTATATTCTAATTTTCCAAAACTGTCAAAATATTCCACATAATCATTATTTTTGTAGTAGGCTACCCAGTATGTACCATCTCCTCTATGAGAGTCTAAATTGATTATTCCACATTCAGTTTTGCGTGGAGTTTTAGGAAGTGTATCTCTCATATAAACAAGGAATATGCTTCTTTCCAAACGTATTCAAATCCACATCGGTGAGAGGTCTATTAGGTAGCTGCTGTATTAGTTTTTTGATGCTTTCGTTTTATTATAAAATATTCCATATCCCTTTTTATAAGATTTGAGATAGAGACCTTTACCCATAGCTATTGCCTCTATTGTTCTTCTGCTTATCGTTTTTGACGATCCACCTGAAGCTAAGGCACCTAATTCTCCAAGTGCTGTAAATATAGGCACAAGGGGTATAATACCTCTAATTTTAGGAACGGTAATAACTCTTGGAATTTTAACTTCTGATTTTTTCCCAAAAAATGATTCATCAATAACTTTTTTGCAGTTTTTATTGCATTTTTCTGATTTTAATTGCATTGCGGAAAAGGTTTCGCTTACAAGTTTTTTTAAGATTATTCATTTTAACTCCTTTTACTTTAGACTTCATTGCGTTAGTAACAAAATAAGCATTTATTTTTTCTCCTAGTGTGCTATCTTTAGCTTTTACTCTTTTCCAAGCCCTCTCGGCTAATTCTCTATCCGCTTGATGTCGCTAACTAATATCAGTGTTTTGTGAACAGGTATCATGAATTTTACAAGCAACATCTAAGAAATTGATTCCTTTATCTCCCCGTTGGATACGTTTATCCAGTTTCGTTCCAGGTCAAAAAAATTGATAACCATGTAGGTGAAGCTCAATTGGCAGCGAATATGAAGGCAAAATAATATTAGATCATATTTTTGTATGGGGAGACATAAAGATATCGATTCATTTTATTTATGTCAAACATATACACACATTCCAAAACATTTAATACATGATAATGCAAACTTAATTATAATGTTTAAGCAAGATGAACTAAATCTCAAAATGTTTCAAAACATACATATGTATGTAAAGAATGTTGGCAGAATAAATATGGATTCTTGGTAATAAACAAAGATGATGAAATATGTAATGTACGTTATAGAATAGGTTTCGGTGCTTCATTGAAGCTTAGTCATAATTAATCGTTAAATTACTTCAGACCTATAAAATTAATATTGATGCTATTTTTTTAACACAAATCAATAGCTATTTTACTGTTAACAATAATCTGTTTAGTGTTTGAAGAAGCTGTTGAAAGATCTAATGCAATTTTTGATTATTTATTTATTAATATTAATTAAATCTCTTATACACAAACATGGAGGAAAATGTATTAAAAGAATTGGAAAAATCCAGAAAAATTTAAAAAAATAAATTTGAAGCTATTAAACGCGGGAAGAAGAAACAATCAACAAGTTAGAAAATACATTTAAACCTCTAACACAACCTTTAAAAAAACTAGTTAAATTATCTAGTGAAGGGGCAATGAAACCAATAGAAATTTGAGATGTAAAAACTAAGTTTAAACATGATACTATAACTAAAAACAAAGATAGTATTGTGGCTAGCACCCCGATGAAAAAAGACTATTTTGATTCGTTATCAAAAACAAGTGATGTTAAAGAAGAAGAAGATGTTGATTTAGATAATGAATCCTTTTATTCACAATCCGATGATTGCCAATTTGATTTAAAAGACTTATATGAAAACAAGAAGCTTGATGCTATATTTGGACCTCACAAAAATCAAAATGGTGACTGGAAATTTGGAAATTCAGATTTGAAGCTAAGTAATGAAAAAATAATGATAGGAAATAAATCTTCGGCGCTAACTCCTGGTCTTTACTCATTGCTCTTTCATAAAAGACCAGAACAGTATGACTCATCAGAATTAGATTTATATAAACGAATTTTGCTTGAAACAAATGCACGGAGAAGAAACTTCGATCCTAATAATCAACTAAAAGGAAATAGAGGTTATAAATATAAGGAAATAATTAATAAGATATTTGCTACTACACACATTGGTAAAGGTTTAATGAAAGTAAATCTTAATGAACCAAACTATATATACTGGGATGATCCTAATAAAATAGTAGATCGATTAAAGCTCTCGATGGCATCACAAAAAGTAACGAAAACCATACTAATGAAATAATATCAATTATTGAGGAACTAAAGGAATCAAACATAATAGAATAGTAGTAATAATAATGACTGTTGATAAATTTGGTCATGACTTTAAAAAGCATAGTAATGAGTTAAAAACGAAAACACTTTAAAAAAATTTAGTGTCATTCTGGATGGAAATAATATAAATGTAGAGAATAGAAGAATTATAAATATAGCTTCACCGTTGGACGAATTTGATGCTGTTAATAAAACTTATATGAATTTAGAAATCAAACATATACAAGAAGATTTAAAAAAATAAAATAAGCGAAAAGTTAAGCTTGTCAAATAGAAACTTTGTAAAAAAGTTTGAAGAAAGAATTAATAAAATTGAACTATATTTCCAATAATATTGAAACAGAAAAACTTAAAATAAAATATGATTATCAATTGAATATAATTAAAAGTAACATAAAAGTATTAGAATATTCGTTTACAAAGGAAGTTGATAAAGATAGTAAAATTATTAAAAAAGCTCTGAAGATTCAGATGTATAGTACAAATAAAGTTTTTCTAAATAGTATCGAAAAGAGATTTAATAGGATTGAGAATTATATTTTCCAGTGGATGGATAAAAACTCTAAAGTGGATGATATAAAAAAACAAAAGCTGGAACCACCACCTACAATTAAGTTATCATAATATAAGCAATAAAATTTTATATTTAAGGGTAACACAACGCTTATATAATCTATATAGAAATGAGTACGGATAAGACAGAAATAGTAAATGAACTTCATTCACGAGCGCGGAAAAGGGGATTGACGATCTCTGGCAAGCTGATTTGGTAGAAATGGGTAATTACTCAACTAGCAATAATAGATATAAATATATGCTAACAGTCATTGATACATTTTCAAAATATGCTTGGGCCATATCACTTAAGTCAAAAAATGCATCAGAAGTTCGTAAAGCAATTCAGAAAATATTTCGTATGGGGCGTATACCTAAGAATTTACAGACAGATGATGGCAAAGAATTTTTTAATAAGGAGTTTGGAGTATTAATGAGAAAACATTCAATTAATCATTACTCTACATATAGCGTTATGAAAGCTTCAATTGTAGAACGCTTCAATAGGACGTTGAAAGAAATGATGTGGAAAGAGTTTAGTAACAATGGATCTTATAGATGGATTAGCATCTATATTAGCTTGATTAATCAATATAATAAAAAAAATACATGGAACCATCAAAATGGCTCCTATCCATGTAATTCATGAACACGAAAAAAATTACTGAATACTGTATACAATCATTTGAAACTATTTAAAGCTTCACGGTTTAAAGTTGGAGACTATGTACGTATTAGTAAATATAAAAACGTATTTGAAGAGGGGTATACACCAAACTGGACAACAGAAATATTTAAAATAAGATCGATACAAAATACTTACCCAATCACATTTATACTATGAAGACTATGAAGGAAATAAAAGGTGGATTTTACAAGGAGCAGTTACTACGCACTCGTTTTCCTAATACATTCTTAGTTGAAAAAATATTCAAAACCAAGAATGATAGAGCATATGTTAAATGGTTAGGATTTCCAGGTCAGCATAATTCTGATATATTGTAACAATTAGCAATAAGTAAGCAAATAAAATAAATATTTAAAATAAAAAAATTATACATTGCGTTTTTTACTTTATTTACATTCAGTCATTCGTTGTCAATAACATTAGCACTGAGCGGAAAATCTTTTTTAACGGCAAACTTTAATTTTAATGGCAAATTTCTTTCCACCAATAGAATTAGATGTTGATTATGAATGTTCTCTAATTGATTTTCATTCATATAATTCCATTCCTAACGTAGACGATGACAACAATCCTTTCCATATTGGAGATAAAGTAATTGAAATTCCTATAGGTTCTTATGAGTTGCAAGACATACATAGCTGATTATAAAATCGCACAATATAAAGAAAAAATGTTAATAAATCAGTTTTGATTGAAGCCAACAATACCACTCTACAAATTGAAATAACATCCTCGCATGATACAATTTTCTTTGATCGAAAAGGGTCTATTAATAGATTACTTGGTTTTAATGGTGGTTCTTCAGATCCTAGTATAAAACATTTATCGAATCAACCAGTAAATATTTTAAAAGTTAATGCCATACAAGTTAAATGTAATGTAATAAGGGGAGAATATATGAACAATTTTCCCGCACATATACTTTATGAGTTTGCGGTGAACGTTCCTCCAGGTTATAAATTAGACGTTATCCCTAATAATCTAATCTATTTGCCAGTGAATGTGAAAGAAATAGCATATCTCAAAGTTTGGATTGTTGATCAAGAGGATCGTTTAATAAACTTCAGAGGTGAAGAAATAACACTTAGATTACATTTGAGACCAAGGGAAATATGATAATTTATAATAAAACCGAATCAAAAAAAGTTAACGAAAACATTCCTTTAGAAACTGTTAAAGCTAAAAGACCTAAATTAACAGAAGAAAATAAAGCATTTTTAAGATTACTTGAATTAAGTGTAACATAAAATGTCTGACATACTAAATGTTATGGAGACTCCTATTTCGGATGAGAATATAATAAAAAAAGGATTACCATAGTTATGTACCATATATTCAATCATTTAAAAATAATGATGAGATACAAATTACTATACAAAATCAAGACTTATATGTTCTTCCTAGTGAAAGCTACTTGTATATAGGGGAAATATAAAAAACACTATAGGCGAGAACTATCCAAACACCAGACTAAGGAATAATTGCGTTGCCTACCTATTTGATAAAATACGTTATGAAATAAATGGTGTTGAACTTGATCGAACGCGATACTTGGGAATGTCTAGCACTATTAAGAATTATGTTTTACTCAATGAATTTGAAAGTAAAATGATGAGAAATGCTGAATGGAGTGTTTCTGGAGATTTAACTATGCAAATATTTAACTTTTATTTACCCCTAAAATTATTATTAGGATTTGCGAAATACTTCAATAAAATAATATTAAATAGTAAACATGAACTCATTCTTTTACGGAGTTTAAATGATGAGAACGTGTATTACTCAACAGATGAAAATCTTAGTTTATCGATTACAAATATAACATGGAGAATTCAACACACACAGCTTTCAGACTCTAAAAAAAAAACTACAAATAATGAAGATTATTAAAGATGGTACTACTTTACCTATAGCATTTCGGAGTTGGGACTGTTATTTTAATCCTATATTCTCTGGTGGAAGAAATCATATTTGGAATGTTAAGCTATCAATAAACAGAGAGAGGCCTAGATTTATATTATTCGCTTTGGAAAACAATAAGAAATATATTCATTCTGACTTAAAAAAACATAAAAGTACATTTAAATTCAGATTCTTATCATTCTTATCCGTACGATGATTTAAATTTGAAGATTACAGAGAACTGCTATGCTATTTTATATGATATGTATGCAAAATTTCACCCAAATTACTATATGAAGTCCGCACAACCACTTCTTTCCTGTGAAAAGTTTAAGGACAACCCAATTGTCGTTATTGATCTAAGCTATCAAAATAAATTAATGATTAAGAGCGGACCTATTGATGTGAAAATTGAATTTGAGACTGCGATTCCGGTTCCTGCAAACACAAATTCATATTGTTTAATTCTCTATGATCGTTTGATGAAGTATGCTCCATTAACTGGAATTGTTCAGAAAGTTATTTAATAACTTGTTCCACGATTGTATTACTTACATTTAATTTTTTTTTCCAATTTAATGTAAAATTAAATACATAATAAAGTTTTGTTTTAACTTAAAATTGTTTATTTAAAAAAAATAAATTATAATTATCTTAAAGCAAAATTAGCATTCTATTTTCATTAAAAGTACATTATCATCATCTTTCATGAATTGATCTTTATAATTAAATTCTAGGTTATCAATATCACCAAGATCCATTAAACAATCATTATTATCATTGATATTCAAAAATTTTTCTTTATAATAACTCCAAGCTAGGGTATTCACGTTGTCTTTTTATCTTGACAGCTTAATATTATTTTACTAGCTAATGTTGTATATAAAGCATGCAATTTAGATCTAAACATATACATTTTACCATAATAAATTTTTCTATTGTATAAACAATTTTTATAATCAGATAAACTTAGCTTTCTACAAATATTATTTTTACTCCTTTTGCTTTTTTTATTTCTTCCATATTTTCGTTAATAAAGGAGTACATCTTAGACATCAAACCAAAAAATTACCTCAAAATTACGCCATTACTCTCATCTTTCATAATTCCCAACATTTTTTTGTTATTAAATTTGTTATTAATCTTATATTCAGATGTATCAAAGCTATCATCAATGTCGTTAAATATATCTTTATAAAAATCAACAGTGTGAATTGTATAAATGTAAGAATCAGTATCCTTATAATTAAGTTCAAAATTGGATTTATATTTTGGAAGCATGTAATCACAATGGAAATCATACATTTTCCACTTTGATAGTTCTAAAATAGATAGTCCAAGATATATAGGTTTATTATAAACGGAATAAGTTCTATTTAACTTAACTGCAATCATATTTTAATCAAAAATGTTTATTGAGTTAAATTCTGGTTTCGCAATAAGAGTCCGAGCTCCACACTTTTTACCAAAATTTTCCCAAGAGTTAGCAAGTTTTATATTCTTCCGTTTGTCTACATTTTCCATAGTTTTGCCATAAACAGTATTGTTTAACAGTTTAAAGAAATTTTTTTCAAAAGTGTTTTTCGCGTTGGTCATATGAGAATTATTTAAAGACATATATTTTTTAACCAATCCGATTGCTTAAATTTCAATATTCTACGAATTTTTGTTAGCTTTAAACCATGTTTTATGCACTGCTGTAGATTTTTATAATAAATAATATACTTGCTTTTGTTAGTTAAATCAACAATAAGTTTTTTATATTTAGCATTCGGAGGGACTTTGTTTTCACAACAAAATGGCAAATCGTTATGATGATCATGAATCTCTTCGGGATATATAAAATCAACCTCAAGAATATAACCAATACTTGAGTTATCACAAATAGAGTTTAGGGAAAAATTATTAATATCCTTCATCCATTTAAACCCACTCTCCGGAAGATATTGCGACATTGCCCAACCATATAAATTGTTTGCATCTAGATACATTAAATATTTAGATGATATTTGACACTGGACAATTCCTCCCCTCATACCTTTTTGAATAGACGTGATCATATCAATGTCCGTCAGGAGTTCTAATTTAATGTTTGTTAACTTCAACATAACATCTCATGAAAACCCTGGGGCAGTGTAATAATGACATGGACATGGACTTATATATATTTTTACATAGTAATTTGAAATTTTCAAAAAGGTCAGTTAAAAAAAGAATATATGATTTAAGAAAAAGCATTAAGTAATCTTCTAATCTTCTACAACCGAATACATTCCACACTTCTTTAGCATGATTATAATCATCATCAGAGCAATCCGTCTCAGTCTGTATATTAAAAAATTCCTCTCTCTTGGGTAAATGGCATTCCTTAAGCTTTTCAAATGAATCTAAATAATTGTATGGAAAGACTCCTTTTCTCATCAGCAGTGAAAATTGTTAATTTTTAAAAATTGATTTTACTATTGTAAAATCGTTTTTAGACAAATTATTTGCCAGTGAGTCTAAACTTGATGACATAAATCTAAAGGAATCTAAGAATCTAATTTCTACATTTTCATCAGACACTAGTTATATTAAAGTGATTATATTCCTAATCATTTAAAGGAATCATTGGTTTGACTTCTTTTATATAATGTTTATAAAAATATGATATGTCATCTACCAATTCGCTAAGAAAGAATTTGGGAGCATCTAACCCCTTAAACCTCTTAAATTTATCTAAACTACTATTAAAACTACACTTAATAAAATACGAAAAAGCATAAGGTATATGTTTGTTTATCAACGTCTCACAGTGGCGCCTTTTCTTAAAACCCGTGGCAAAAATACAAAATTTCATGACAAAATTTTGTGAAATGAATGAAAACATCGTATAAAGAAGTACTTACTGATCACAATTCAAAAACGTTTTCCTTAATTGCAAAAAAAAAAAATTATAGTTTGAGGAGCTGCTGAAAGTCGACAATTTTTAGAAAAAAAAAGGTGACTTGAAAAAATAAATGCACTTTAGAATTAAAATGTCAGAAACATTGCCGGTTGATTACTACTTTTTTTTGGTATTTTTTTAAGGTATGTTTGTTTTTTATTAAAAGAAGTAGTAAAATGTTTAGCAGATGCCCTACTTTTTCGGCAGTAGCCGCTTTTTAGACACCCTATATTTAGGTCATTTTTACAAATAAAATATAGCATATCTCAAAATGGTCAAAAATGGTCCCGCCCATTTTTTCTGAGCATTATTGCTACATAATACTTATAATAATTTAACAAAGTTTGGCCGCCGCAAGTTGCCGCTGTAGGTGAAATAAAAAGAAAACTATTACAACCTCATAGCGAAAACGAGAAATTTTTTTTCTCATTTTTAAAGTATGTAACAAAGATTTGTGCAAAATGTGAAAAGAAATAAAAAAGGGTTTCCAATTTTTTTTCCACTGCAGCTATTTTATTGTAAAATAAAGTTACTTGTTGCATATTTTTATTGCTTCTCGTTAAATAATAAACAATATTTTGCTCCGCTAATCAGGTAGGAATAACTATTGCAATTTTTTTTATTTATTTAAAAACACCTGTTATAAAAGTAGGCAGGTAGTTTTAAAACTTTTTATACTGAATAAAATATAAACTGCATGTTTATATTCCAGTTAATTTTTTTTTTTTGCTCAAGTGATGAGCAAAATTAAGATATTGAATTTCTCCATTACATGCCAGAATTGGGTGCATGGAGTTTATTTTAAAACTAGCGTATAAAATTCCGCGTGAAGGTGAATGTTTTGATATGAACGCAACACAAAAAGAAAAATATTTGCTCGAAAAAAATTATACAAAATGAATTTCTTAAGAAGCTTGGGCTGAAAGTAGACTGCCCAAACCAGGGGTATGGAAATACTAGCGATGGTAATATGTTCAGAGCATTTTTTGAAAATGATGAGGTAACAGCCCGAATTACTGGGTTCGACAATAATATTATAAAAAGTTTGTCAGTTATCCTAAATGTTATAAACTCTAGAGAAATGGTAAATGGCCCAAAGTTTGATGATTATGCATCCAAAAATTCCCAACTTTTCCAAAAAATTTAGATACACGAATACTTGCAAAATTTCACGGATTAGACAGAATGCGGACCTTTTCAATATGTTGGCGTCCTCTTCAGACCCACTAATTTCATCACGAAGACATGTAAGACCTAGAAAGCATTTGGAAGTGCATACATAATTATAGCTCCGATATGTTAAGTCTATTAGATAACGCTCCCAATGTTAATGACTATTTCAAAAAGAACTAATTAATAAAAATTATTCTTGCTAAATAAAATATATACTAAATAACATTATATCTATAGCATAAATATATTAATATTAAAAATAATTTAAAAATGTTTTTCTGTAATAGAAAATTTTTTTTCGCAATTTTTATTTATTGTATCTTCAATATAATTGAACTGTCAATAATTACTCATATCTTAAGTCTAAAAATATACTTGTTAAGTTGGACAAAAAAAAAATGTATGTTTATCGGTTACTGTAATTTGTGGGTTATCCCTCTGATGTACGGATGAGAAAGGCAGTGTCCCTCCTTCTTAGTCGAATGTAACCAGGTTCAGTTAGTATGTTACGGGCCAGTGAATTCGGATGAGTTTCAATCTTCTTTAAATACCTTATGGCAAGTTTCGCTATTTCTGCTTTAACTGATGGCACATTTAGATCTTTATGGATGTTCGAGTTTTTTATATACCAAGGAGCAGATGTAATTATACGAAGAATCTTATTTTGGCGCCTTTGAATTTTTTCTACGTTGGTAGCTGAGTCAGTGCCCCATAATTGAACACCATATTGTTTTTAGAATTGACTTGTATAATAAAAGTTTGCAATCTAAAGCTAGAGTAGTAGTTTAGTTGGACTGCTTTCAACTTCATTTGTGTTAACTTTGTTTCTATGTGCCGTTTCCATGTAAGGCTCCGGTCAAGATGTATGCCGAGATATTTGACGTCTGAAAGCTGAGGTATCGTTTGGTTATTTATCCGAATAGGGGGGCAAGATTTTCTACGCAGTGTGAAAGTTATGTGAGTACATTTTTGTTCATTCATTTTTATTCTCCATTTCTTCAACCATTTTTCTAAATTAAATATGTGGTCTTGTAAATATCGTGATGCTACTTCGGGTCTTTTGTGAATGCTCAAAAAAGCTGTGTCGTCAGCAAATATCGATGTGTGAACTCGGTTACTAGTTGGCATGTCTGAAGTATACAATAAGTATAAAAAGGGCCCCAATATACTACCTTGGGGAACTCCGGCTTCGATTGGCTGGGGTGAGCTCAAAAAATCTCCTTGTTTTATAATAAATTTTCGTTCGGTTAAATAACTATCTAGCAGCTTATATAGGTTTACGGGAAAATTCAGTTTTAGCTTATATATTAGGCCTTCATGCCATACCTTATCGAATGCTTGAGAAACGTCAATAAAAAGCGCAGAGCAGTATTTTCTCTCTTCAAAAGTCTTCTTAACAACATTAACTAATCTGTGAGTTTGTTCGATCGTACTATGTTTTTTCCTGAAGCCGAATTGATAGTTTGGAATAAATCCTTTGTCACTTAGAATAGGGTTAAGCTTAGTTATTAACATCCTCTCAAACAGCTTTGACATATTTGACAAAAGGCTTATAGGTCTGTATGATTCAATTTTTGTGTGGTCTTTTCCTGGTTTAGGAATCAAGGTAACCAATGACACCTTCCACTCTGTAGGAAAATACTCAAAACGTAAAATGGCATTAAAAATAAAAAGAACGATTCTGCGAGCTACACGGGGCAACTCAATTAACATCTTGTTACTGGTTTTATCAACGCCAGGGGCTTTTTTGGTGTTCAAATCCGTTATTGCCTTTTCAAGATCACCAAATTCAAATCTAATCGGTACTGCAGAACTAGCCTCGACAACTGGCAACTCAACTATATCAGTCGATATATTTGAGGTAAAAACCCTTTTCAAATGTCCAGCAAATAAATTTCCTTTTTCGGTATCACTCCTTGCCCAGCCTCCAGCTGAAGTTCGCAAGGGAGGCTTACGTAAGACTGGCCTTTTAAGGTTTCTACAAGCACGCCATAACGATTAATCTGATTGAGGAGTTGCGTCTAGGTCTCCCAAATAGTTTTTCAGGGATGCTACTCTTCGAGATTCCACCATGTCTCTTAGCCGGTTCGTGCATTCTTTAAGTCTGCTTTTGAGTTGAGGAGATCTCTGTGATTGCCATTGTCTACGAATTTTTCTTTTTTCAGCCAAGAGCCGTTCGATATCTGCAGAATAAATTTGATTATATCTAGCTAATTGTCGGGTTATTGTTGAAATCAATAAGGCTCCACTCTACGTCTTCAGGTGTTCTTAGCGGGATGTTTTCCGAACAATAAGTACTAAGATACTTTCTATATTTCAACCAATTAATGCTTGTGATAGTCATTGGTGATATGATGTTTTGTTTGTCCCATATATAGACGATAGTGGGTGAATGATCTGAGGATAATTCAAGTGACGCTTCAGCTTTAATAGTTTCTCTTGGAATACTCTTAATCACGCCAAAATCAATAACATCCGGTATTTTTTGTCGATCAGTAGGCCAATAGGTGGGTTGTCCACTCGATATCACATTCAGACGCATTTTTGAAATTGTGTCAAACAAAACACCACCTTTTGGAGTTATTAGGCGTGATCCCCAAAACGTATGTTTAGCGTTGTAGTCGCCTGATGCTATGAAACAGGGACCTAGTGATTTGAAGAAATCGCTGTATTGACTCTCTGATATTTGAAACCTAGGAGGTGAATAAATCGAAGAAATAACTAAGTTTTGATGAAATTCTTCAATGCAGATGTTTGTTGCTTGTAGGTAATCTTCACAAAAATCACACAGTAAATAATGTTTGATTCGGGCCTTTATTAGTATTGCTGAACCACCACATGCTCTGCCACGGGGGTCTTTGGTGTCATATAAGATATAGCCATTTATTTTAAAAAAGCCATTTGTTGTTAAGTGAGTCTGCAACCAGCATGACATCAATTTGGTCTATCTTAAGGAAGTACTCGAGTTCATTTTTGTGTTGGCGCAAGCCGTTTGCGTTCCAGAAACATATTTTTAAACAGTTCATGGTTTGTTAAGTAACGCCTGCAACATAGTAGATTGCATTAGTACCATTTCTTGCATCATGCTGCTCATAGAGCTCATAAAACTGTTTATCAAATGCACTAATGTCTCGATGCTTGCTTCGAGACGATTAAAATTACCAGATGGTGTTTGTTCTTTAGGATGCGATTGCAAATTAGGAGTAGAATTAGTTGTCGGTGTCGCTTTATGTACTGCAGTATGATTGGTTTTTATCCTATTAGCGTATGAAACATGTTGTGTTGTTGGTTGGGCCAACTGAAGATAATGAGCGTTTGCTCGATATTGTTGGTGCTTAGCAGGAGTATTTAGTTTTTGAGTGATTTTCCTTACCATGGAAAAAACTGGACAGCCTCTGTAGTTAGCAGTGTGGTTTCCACCGCAATTGCTACATTTTTTAACTTTCGAATCATCCCTTGCTTTGTCGCATTGGGCGGAACAATGTAGCTCGCCACATATCGCCACATACAACGCAAACCGGAGGCAACTTACAGTAAGCCCTAGTATTACCATATTCTTGACAATTTAGACACTGGACAGGTCCTGGACGCTTATGCGGCTCCTTTACAGTTATTTTACGGTGTAAAAGGTATTTCAGATTGTAAATAGGGTGCATTTCGTTCTTCTTCAATCTGTTGGGGGACACGTTCCCGATTACGGAGATTATCTACACTTTTTATTTCAAAACCCGCTTTTTGGAGTCCGGCTCTTATTTCAGCTGGATGAGCGTATGAATCTACATCTTTAATGACTACCTGTAGACCTTTGCTACTCTTCAGCTGATAGGTATAAAAGTTCTTTTTGCAGTTTTCAAACTCGCTTACTGCTTTACGATAACTACTTTCATCAATAAATTGTATTTTTGTCTCATCAATGTTACCACGCTTGATGGGAATTACATAAAATGAGTTCTCGCCAATAATTGTAATTAAATTTTTTATTAAATCGTTAGAATTTTTCTCCATTAAATAAACTGGAGGGGGTTTGAACGACTTAATTGCCGTTTTATATACACTTGTTTCACTATCTAAGATAGCAAAACGATTATGGGAATTTATTCCGTTAGAGTCCTTGTCTTTATGTACTTTAGACATTGGTGCAAGCTGCGAAGATTTAGGGCTTCGACCTCTTTTTAATACCGTAATATATCTGTCCATTCCCACCTGCGTCTTGGGTTTTTCTACACTATCCATATTAGTTTTGGTAAGACTTTGTACAGAAGGCGACTTGTTTGTAGTTATATTATTGTCATCGCTTATCAAAAGCGACGAACAAGATTGGGCACGTAAAACTGGCGTAGTGTTTAAACACAAATTATTTTCAGTTTTTTTGTTTTTATTTAAATCAAAATTGTCTACATTTTTGTTACTTAAATTAAAGAGGCTCATTGGCCCCTATTGTTTTTGTTTTATTTGTAAAGTAGAAAGATAATGCCGTTGTAAAAAAAGAAAAAGGAGAGAAAAAAAATGTTTACAGGCCACTTTGTTGTTGTATTAAAAACAAGTTTGTTTTTTTGCTTTTGTTTGAATTTATTCACACTTTTTGTTTTTGTTTTTGCCAATTGTGAGCTTAAAAAAAAATCGCGTCTGCACTTATCAACGCACAAACTAATACTGTAATAGAAATGAAAAAAATTAGTATTGGTTTAACATATTATATTAACGTGTTTTTTTCTAAACTTCTAGATTTGTGTGTATTGTGTGTGTATTGCAAAGCGAACCGGGTTAAACTAGTTACTTAATATAAATTTACTTAGATTTAAATATTAAATGTCTATAAAAATGTGTATTTGCGATACAAAAAACTTATATTGAAAAAAAACATGTTAACATTTAACTGTAAAAATTATCCTATTTTAACCGCAATTTTTGAATATATATATATATATATATATATATATATATATATATATATATATATATATATATATATATATATATATATATATATATATATATATATATATATACTGGTATATGATCTTTGAGTTTGGCCTCACGAGTAAAATGTAGCAAACAATAGTTACAAACATAGAAAAAAATATATGTACATATAATATATTTTTTAATAGTGGAATTCACTGTTGTCTATTGTAGACCTTTTACATCTTGTAGCTTTGATAAATTTAAAATAACTTATGTATTTTGTTGTTATTTTATCAATATTTACCAAACCTACTAGATGTAAAAGGTCTACAAAGCAAACAGTGAATTCCGCTAATATATATTTTCAAATATTTTTTTTAAATTTCAATTGTCTTACCTTAATATATTTTTGATCCATATATAATGGGCAGTGATCATGTTATGAATTTTTTTATGTAAAAACAACAAGTTAATGTGACAATCCTTAACATCTTTGGTCTTGTAATATGGACCAATAGCGATGTTTTGATCCTCGTCATATCCAAAGACGTTTATGCTCATCCCTTCGTTGAGTTTCTCAAATACTACAACGTCTTCTATTTGCAGTGGGAAACATAAGCCTCAAAGTTTAAAATTCTATCATTAATCATCATTTCTGTTGAGCTTATTTCTATTGGATATGACGATGTTCGATCACAATGTTTTTTCAAATTAGAAATAGCAGAAACCACTGCCCATTTGAAGCAAAACTCATCACTATTTCTTACGTTGATGCACGCTTTTCTTGCCGCCAACTTTTTTGGTGTAGGAATATATGTTGAACCCTTTAGCTGCTGGTATTTGTTTAAATTTACATAAAGCCTTAATAAATGTATAAGGGTCCAACCACTATCACTTTCCTGAAACTCCTCCATTTTTTTAGTTATGGTTTTTGCTTTAAGAGGGAAGGCATTAGCGAAGTCGTCATCATTAAAAATTATTTCCATTTTTGTTTGGAACCTCTTCACCTCTAAAGGAGTATCTAACTCTTCTGAATTGAGCTTGGCATACAATGCATAAAGCTCAATATTGAACTTCATTACATTGTATTACAATCCATTATGGCGACTTCATTTCGTAATGCGAACCAAGCTCGATTTAGAAACTCTTCAGGAAATAAACAAGCTTCATCCTTATTTTCTACTGAAATAGTTTAGATGCGTGTTTTGAATGCGGAGTTAATTTTTTTAATCTGATGAATGTTTTCATTGATTATAGGATTAACCATTACATTTGATGTGCTTGCATGAAAGGTTTCATGTTCACGTAAATTTTTTTGATTTTTAATTTTTTTTCCGCATTCTACACAAATATTGTAGAAGCATTAAATTTTATATATATATATATATATATATATATATATAATACATATATATATATATATATATATATAAAAATTTAAAAATCAAAAAGATTTACGTGAACATGAAACCTTTCATGCAAGCACATCAAATGTAATGGTTAATCCTATAATATATAATCATATAATATATGTATATATATATATATATCTATATATATATATATATATATATATATATATAATATATATATATATATATATCACACATATATATATATACATATGAAGAGAACACGATGAAGAGAAAACCAACTAACCTAAACGCTAAAGATTCCTTATCAACATATTTATTTGCCCCACATAAAAATTATCTTAACGCTCCCAAATATATACAAACCGAGTTTGCAATTTAAGTATTTGACTGCAATTGCACTTTGTTCTTCTTAAAAATCTTAAAAACATTTTATAAATATAAATTCATGATTTAAAATTTATGATAACTCTAAATTATTGAATAATTATAATGAATAAAAATACCAATAAAGTATTTATAGCATGAGAATCACTCTAATGCAGAACATTTAAGTGTTCTATAAATATACAAAAGAATTAAATAAAAATAAAAACCAAAATTTCTCTTTAGCATTCTTATCACATATCGCTTCTGTTTAACAAAAACCAAAAATCAAATTCAATGATTGTTTATTTTTCCTAATGTGTAAAATATTTATTAATTTTGAAAATTTAATTATTATTAGTCGAACTGTTTATGTATTACATACAATGAAATTTTATAATCAAATATTTATATATTTTCTTGTCTATCTGTAACTTCACTTGTTAGCATGTTTTAACACTTATCAATATGTGTGTCTGCTGTGTTCAGCTTCTCTATTTCTTATCCTTAAAAAATTCCTTATCTCACACAAATACTTTTTTAATTTGTGTTCCTCTAAATTTAGGATTTTTTTTTTAATTTTCATAACTGTAGAGGAGCCGCATAAGCGTCCAGGACCTGTCCAGTGTCTAAATTGTCAAGAATATGGTCATACTAGGGCTTACTGTAAGTTGCCTCCGGTTTGCGTTGTATGTGGAGAGCTACATTGTTCCGCCCAATGCGACAAAGCAAGGGATGATTCGAAAGTAAAAAAATGTAGCAATTGCGGTGGAAACCACACTGCTAACTACAGAGGCTGGCCAGTTTTTTCCATGGTAAGGAAAACCACTCAAAAACTAAATACTCCTGCTAAGCACCAACAATATCGAGCAAATGCTCATTATCCTCAGTTAGCCCAACCAACAACACAACATGTTTCATACGCTGATATGGTAAAAACCAATCATGCTGCAGTACATAAAGCGACACCGACAACTAATTTTACTCCTAATTTGCAATCGCATCCTAAAGAACAAACACCATCTGGTAATTTTAATCGTCTCGAAGCAAGCATCGAGACATTAGTGCATTCGATAAACAGTTTTATGAGCTCTATGAGCAGCATGATGCAAGAAATGGTACGCATGCAATCTACTATGTTGCAGGCGTTACTTACCAAACCATGAACTGTTTAAAAATATGTTTCTGGAACGCAAACGGCTTGCGCCAACACAAAAATGAACTCGAGTACTTCCTTAAGAACGAACAAATTGATGTCATGCTGGTTGCAGAGACTCACTTAACAAACAATAGCTTTTTTAAAATAAATGGCTATATCTTATATGACACCAAAGACCCCCGTGGCAGAGCATGTGGTGGTTCAGCAATACTAATAAAGGCTCGAATCAAACATTATTTACTGTGTGATTTTTGTGAAGATTACCTACAAGCAACAAATATCTGTATTGAAGAATTTCATCAAAACTTAGTTATTTCTTCGATTTATTCACCTCCTAGGTTTCAAATATCATAGAGTCAATACAGCGATTTCTTCAAATCACTAGGTCCCTGTTTCATAGCATCAGGCGACTACAACGCTAAACATACGTTTTGGGGATCACGCCTAATAACTCCAAAAGGTCGTGTTTTGTTTGACACAATTTCAAAAATGCGTCTGAATGTGATATCGAGTGGGCAACCCACCTATTGGCCTACTGATCGACAAAAAATACCGGATGTTATTGATTTTGGCGTGATTAAGGGTATTCCAAGAGAAACGATTAAAGCTGAAGCGTCACTTGAATTATCCTCAGATCATTCACCCACTATCGGCTGAAAAAAGAAAAATTCGTAGAGAATGGCAATCACAGAGATCTCCTCAACTCAAAAGCAGACTTAAAGAATGCACGAACCGGCTAAGAGATGGTGGAATCTCGAAGAGTAGCATCCCTGAAAAACTATTTAGGAGACATAGACGCAACTCCTCAATCAGATTAATCGTTATGGCGTGGTTGTAGAAACCTTAAAAGGCCAGTCTTACGTAAGCCTCCCTTGCGAACTTCAGCTGGAGGCTGGGCAAGGAGTGATACCGAAAAAGGAAATTTATTTGCTGGACATTTGAAAAAGGTTTTTACCCCAAATATATCGCCTGATATAGTTGAGTTGCCAGTTTTCGTGGCTAGTGCTGCAGTACCGATAAGATTTGAATTTGGTGATCTTGAAAAGGCAATAACGGATTTGAACACCAAAAAAGCCCCTGGCGTTGATAAAACCAGTAACAAGATGTTAATTGAGTTGCCCCGTATAGCTCGCAGAATCGTTCTTTTTATTTTTAATATCCATTTTACGTTTTGAGTACTTTCCCACAGATTGGAAGATGTCCTTGGTTACCATGATTCCTAAACCAGGAAAATAGCACACAAAAATTGAATCATACAGACCTATAAGCCTTTTGTCAAATATGTCAAAGCTGTTTGAGAGGTTGTTAATAACTAAGCTTAACCCTATTCTAAGCGACAAAGGATGTATTCCGAACCATCAATTCGGCTTCAGGAAAAAACATAGTACGATCGAACAAACTCACAGGTTAGTCAATGTTGTTAAGAAGACATTTGAAGAGAGAAAATACTGCTCTGCGCTTTTTATCGACGTTTCTCAAGCATTCGATAAGGTATGGCATGAAGGCCTAATATATAAGCTAAAACTGAATTTGCCCGTAAACCTATATAAGCTGCTAGATAGTTATTTAACCGAACGAAAATTTATTGTGATAGAATGAGATTTTTTGAGCTCACCCCAGCCAATCGAAGCCGGAGTTCCCCAAGGTAGTATATTGGGGCCCTTTTTATACTTATTGTATACTTCAGACATGCCAACTAGTAACCGAGTTCACACATCGACATTTGCTGACGACACAGCTTTTTTGAGCAGTCACGAAAGACCCGAAGTAGCATCAGGATATTTACAAGACCACATATCCAATTTAGAAAAATGGTTGAAGAAATGGAGAATAAAAGTGAATGAACAAAAATGTACTCACATAACTTTCACACTGCGCAGAAAATCTTGCCCCCCTATTCGGATAAATAACCAAACGATACCTCAGCTTTCAGACGTCAAATATCTCGGTATACATCTTGACCGGCGCCTTACATGGAAACGGCACATAGAAACAAAGTTAACACAAATGAAGTTGAAAGCAGTCCAACTAAACTGGCTAATTGGCAGAAATTCTACTCTAGTTTTAGACTGCAAACTTTTATTATACAAGTCAATTCTAAAACCAATATGGTGTTATGGCATTCAATTATGGGGCACTGCCTCAGCTACCAACGTAGAAAAAATTCAAAGGCGCCAAAATAAGATTCTACGTATTATTACATCTGCTCCCTGGTATATAAAAAATTCAAACATCCATAAAGATCTAAACGTGCCATCAGTTAAAGCAGAAATAGCGAAACTTGCCATAAGGTATTTAAAGAAGCTTGAAACTCATCCGAATCCACTGGCCCGTAACATACTAACTGAACCTGGTTACATTCGACTAAGAAGGAAGGACACTGCTTCTCTCATCCGTACATCAGAGGGATAACCCACAAACTACAGTAACCGTGAAACATACATTTTTTTGTCCAGCACTGGTTGGACTTAACAAGTATATTTTTAGACTTAAGATATGAGTAATTATTGATAGTTCAATTATTTGAAGATACAATAAATAAAAATTGCGAAAAAATTTTTTTTTTCATAATTAAGAACATTACTACATGCTTAAAAACACAACCAATCTCCACAATCCAAGAATTTATTACCCTTAAAAAAAATTTCCTTATCTCACACACATATATCCGTCCACATCTTAGTCTCTATCTACACAGTGCATTATTAGAAATAGTGATTATGCTTTTCACACCAAATGACCTATATTCTTTCCACACACATAAGATCATTACACTCATAAATTGTTACTCAACTTGTTAATCCCTTTTTTACTCTTTCTTCTTTTAAACGATTCACAAATTTTATCGCTTTTTAATGACCCCTATTCTTGACTTTTATTACACTCACACTAATTTATTGCTTTTTAATGCCGCTTATACTACAATTTTAAAAAATTATCTCTATGACAAAAAAAATCCCTCCTTATCACAAAAATATATTGGGTCAGTATCCCATACAAAGTACCTTGGGTTAGTATCCCATCCCCAAAATACCTTGGGACAGTATCCCATACAAAATACCTTGGGTTAGTATCCCTACATCTATACTACTGGTACCTGTAAACAGCATAATTAGAAGGTATTCGACAGCTTTGTTGTTCTCAAAAATGTGTAGTTAATTGTTGTTGTTCGAGTAAGGATCTATAATTTGCCACTGCACGTGCACTTCACGAATACAAATATAATTGTGCAGGCCTCTAGTTACTAAGTTTGGTTAGAAAAATATACATACATACATACATACATATATAGATCAACACTAAAAATTTTGTTATGAAAACTTGCGTTGTTTTAAAAGTAAAAAAAAAAAAAATTGAAATGTTTAAAAAAAAATGCAATATTCGATGAAAACAAATTACTCTTTGGACTTCATATCAGAATTTACTGCGAAACCCAGACTACCCGTTGAAATTACACATTTGTCCTACCATTATGCAAAATTTGAGCCAAATCGCAGATGGGGTATTTAAGAAACCAAATACTGAAAATAGCATCTAATTTTCGACGAAAAATATCGTGAATTTAAGATGCAAACATATTTTTCGAAGGCACATGAATATAAAAACAAAATTGTTAACTTAAACCGATTACATTTAAACAAAAAAAAATTCACAAGTTACTCAAAAATCCTCTTCGGGAACACAAAGAATTGTTTTCATCAAAACAACTAAACCCTGCGAAACCCAGACATAAATTTTTACCCGTTGAAATTACTTGTTTATTTTGTAAATTTGAAACCTTTGTTTATTTATTTAAGACTTAAACCTATACTTAATCCTAATTACTAACAAGCTTTAACATTGAATTAATCGTGAAATTTAATCAAAAATTCTACTCACTGTTAGTATCGCTGTAATGTTAACTGTACGTAAGAGAAATCGCTGAATTACCTAAAAAATAGAGATATGTAATAATATGTGAAATAATTGAAATTGGAAAAGTTGAAATAAAAACTTACTGTTTTATATACTTTTGAAATAACAAGACGTGTTTCTTTTGCTAAATATGTTTCTCGAAAGAAAAAGAATTGTCCACCATCTTTTAACTTCTATTCAAACCTTAAAAACTATTAAGGTTTTTCAGTGGGCATAAAGTAAGTAAAACTAAATTAGGAGAAAATATCCATTAAAATGTTTTTTTATTAAAATAAATCAAGATAAAAAGGAAGCTCTGATTCCAGAGCAACAGGGGAAGGATGTTATAAACAGGTAGGATTGTCACCATTGTAGGAAGCGATGTCAAACATATTAAAATTTTAAAAACAAATTAACCCGAATGGAAATGTAGTGGTATTAGCTGACCATGAAGAAGTTAGATCGCTACTAATCGAGTTTCGTACTTAGAATCTGGGTTTGCAAAAATGTTAACGTTCTGTCGTAGATTCTTCCGATCTATATTTATATCCATTATGTTATCATCATCACTTGAACTTGAAAATAAAATTCAGTACTCGCCATATTTTGTTAAAACTTACAAAAAAATAAAAAACTTTTCTTTTTGTTTTCGATAAGGTTTCAAGAATACGAATTTACGAACGAAACGACGATAAAAACGACAACGATATAGAATCGACTATTAAAATTAAAACGCCAACGAGAATAGGGCGTTTAACGCGTTTTTGAATTACAACTCTGTTCCACCCATTCAAATTGGATTTTCTCTAAAATCTTTCATTTCTTTTTTAAATGGTAAATCAAAAACTAAGCAGTTTTCGTTAAGGAATTCTTAAGCAGTATAATTTGTTAAGTTTTTGCCCAAATGATAAATAAATAAATTGACAAAATTATTTCTAAAATTGGAATATTCTAAGACACGTCAACTAGGTAGAAAGACTTTTAAGCGTTTTACTCAAAACTTTGAATTTTTATGGAGCGAAAGAGAATTTATATGATTCTTTACTTCTCTGTCTCTTACAAAAATTAAGACTTGTGCTCGGAAAACAGGTCTAGTTGTTTTCAAGTCAGAGCATAAAAATATAAAAGAGTACCATATACACCCAAGGGATATTTAACAAGGTAGCTTCACTAGGGAAAGGAAATATGAATGGGAAAACTTTGGCCCCAAGTATGGTTCACAACATTAATTATTTTAGTGTGATTACGATTTACAACACTTACCACATGTGTCGCAATTTTAGTTGTCTATGATAATTTACAGCGATTATCGTTCACAACATGTCTTTCTATGTGTTGTTAAGGCCATAATTCACTATCATACTCAGTAGTACGATTTCTCAAAAATTGCATGTATGCTCAAAAAGTATGATAGTGTAGCTTAAAAGTGTATGTGTGTGCCACACTTTTTGACAGATCTTTACGATTTTACAATCTTTTGAAAAAATTCATAAAATAGTATTTTTCCATGCAATCAAAGTGGCAAAATCTTATTTTGTATGGAAGTGTGGCATCTACATTGCCATTTTGAAACGATTTTTTGAGTAGGGCAGAATTCTGTCAGATTTTTTTTTAATTGAATTGTACGATTGTGTAGGATAGTGAATCCTGGACTTTTCACACATCAAAATCTGCTCGTTAGCTGTTGTCTTATTGTCGTGACAGGTTAAACAAATTAAAAGGAAAAAATTTTAAGTTTTTATTTAATTATGGTTATAAAACAATAATTTAAAATATTTCTTGGAAAAATACCAAAAGAAAAAAAAATGGAGAAGCTTATAAATTTGATGCAACTAAATCTATGTTTTAGTCGGGAAAAGCTGCAACAAAATGCAGCTGAAAGAGAAATAGGATCACAGAAATAGGATTACCGGGGCCTGGCTAAGAAAATACTGCGATATTGCTAACAGCTTTACTTTTTGAAATATACAGTTTTATTATTTAGTCCAAAAAATTTAAGAAAGTCAATACACATGAATTTTAACTTTATTTGAACTATTTTAAAATGAATAAATTAATTATTTGAGCTTAAGTTCTTAATTATAACGAGATAAAGAAAAATTAGGCACCAGCAGAGCGGAATGCATTTTCTAAAATTTCTCATATCCTCTTTCTTTGATAAGTTTGTTTAAATAGAAAAATTAATAACAATTGAAACTAACTTGTAGATAGATACGCTGATGACGGACATAGTGTCAAGAAAATGCATTCCACTGTGCCGGTGTCTAATTTTTCTTTATCTCTTTATATTTAAGAACTTAAGCCCAAATAATTAATTTTGTCAAAAAACATGTTAACAAAATTTCTATTGAAACCTACCACATGACCTTTTACAAGATTTCCTTGAATAAACGACTTTAACCAGATCTCGTTAGAAACTCCAACAATCGTCTTCCACCATATGTGATAACGCTCTTGCATTGTCATTTGTGATTCTGATGAAACCTTTCACCCTACTCGTCACTAAAATCGAACAAAATTTGTGGAACTGCGTTTGGAGGAAGTGTATTTACATATATGTATGTTAATGTTGCAACCTGGTTCTTGCAAGATCGATAACATGCACGAAACAAGCTCGACATTTTTTTTTTTTTTTTTTTTGTAACTATTAATTTTGTTATTGAATCTGTCTGTTGACATTCACAATAAGTATTGAAATCTTAACCTAAATAATATTTAAGTTGGTACTGCCACTGCAGCACTCAACGATTAGTTCGAGAGAAATTTTATCTTGCTAAATCAAGAGTTTGTACCCTCTTGAGACGTCTATGGCCCTCGAATAAAAGCAAATCCCTAGCAAGTGGATTTGGATGGTCAGTAACAATATGATGGACCCACGTGAGACGCCGGTCGAGATGTATTCCCAAGTATCTAACTTGGCTCTGCTCTGGAATTGTAACACCATTTATGGAAATGGGTGGACAGTTCTTCTGTCTTAACGTTAAAGTCATGTGAACGCTTTTCGAGGCATTGACCTTTATTTTTCACTTGTGCAGCCATTTCTCCAAGTTAACAATGTGGGTTTGAAGTTGTTGTGATGCCACGTCCGGCTGTTTGTGGATACTTAAAAACGCTGTGTCATCAGCAAATGTGGATGTGTGTGTGAGTGGACTTGTAGGCAAATCTGCGGTATACAGTAGGTATAGGAATGGCCCAAGTATACTTCCCTGAGGGACACCAGCTGAAATTCGTTTGATTGACGAATAAGTACTTTTGGATCTTACTACGAAAGACCTGTTTACCAAATAGCTCGTAAGTAGTTTGTGTATGTTTTCGGGAAGCAGTGTTGAAATTTTATATATAAGGCCTTCGTGCCAGACTTTGTCGAACGCTTGCGATATGTCAATAAATAGTGCCGAACAGTACTGCTTACTTTCAAAAGTTTCACGAATTAAGTTCGTAATTCTATGCACTTGTTCGATGGTGCTGTGCTTCCTCCTAAACCCAAATTGGTGGTTCGGGATTAAGTTCATCGAATCAATATACGACACTAAAGATTTTAAAACTAGCCTTTCAAATATTTTTGAGAGAACGGGCAATAAGCTGATTGGACGATATGATGACACCTGCGTAACATCTTTACCAGGCTTGGGGATCAGAACTATTTCCGATTGTTTCCAAGACGATGGAAAGTAACCAGTTCTTAATTTTGAATTAAAAATAAACATAACGGTTCTCAAAGCAGAATTTGGCAGGTTGATAATCATAGTATTAGTGATTTTGTCACTACCGGGAGATTTTTTTGGATTTAGATCACTGACAACTGCTTTCAGCGCGGGTAGAAGAATTTTTAGCGGATGAAGAACACGTTGTTGAACCGCTGTTGGTGGTAAACAAGAGTCAGTTTCATTAGGGACAAAAACCGTCTCCAGGTGGTTGGCAAACTCTTCAACCTTCTCGTTGGAGTTTCTTGCCCATTTACCATTTTGTAGGCGAATTGGTGCCTCATAAACAATAGGACATTTCATCTTTCGGACTACCTTCCAAAGGCTGTAGTCCGTCTTCTCGGTGGCATCTAAGTTCCGGGAAAATTTGCCCAGATTTAATTCTTTTTCCTTCTGAAGGGCCTCACGCAACATTTTCTGACATTGGTTTAGTTGTGTTTTTAAAAACGGCGAGCGATATTCTTGCCATTGGCGCCTTAGTCGTCTCTTTTCTCTTACTAGAGATTGAATGTGACTTGGAGCGTTGGTAGATTTTTTTGTACATAAAGAGGTGGTGGCCGTTGATACTTAGCAGCGTCAATCAGTATATTTGTTAGTTGGCTTACAGCCGACTGTATTTCACCTTCGGTTTTTAGTAAAGTATTTTGCGGCAGGTGTGCGCTTACATACATTTTATATTTAAGCCAATTTGTCTTTCTATATTGATTTTGGTCCATATTTTGTTGGTGATCGGATAGCGTTAAGAAAGTTGGAGAATGATCCGATGAAAGGTCCAGAGAAGGAATCAATAAAATTTGCTTGCGTTTGATGTTTCTAAATACCGCAAAGTCAATCACATCAGGAATTTTGTTTAAGTCTGTAGGCCAGTATGTAGGGTGTCCAGTGGATATTGCATCCAAGTTATTGGATAAAACAGTATCTAAAAGTTGTCTACCTCTTGGAGTAACGAGGCGAGATCCCCAAAATGTGTGTTTAGCGTTAAAGTCTCCAGCCGCTAAAAATTTTAAACCTAAGGTATTGAAAAAGTTGGTAAACTGCTCCTTATTAATGTTATGCCTTGGAGGGCAGTACACTGCTGATATAGCAATGCCTGTAGCCGGTATGTTGATAGTTGTGGCCTGAATGTGATCTGTTTTATATTCCGGCAAGGGGAAGTGATCCACATCTTTATGAACCAATATTGCAGATCCCACACAAGCTCTACCACTTGGGTGTTTTGTGTCATAAGTATAATACCCATTTATTCGAAAACAATTTTTGGTCGAAAAATGGGTTTCGGAAACAAGCAAAACATCTATTTGATGTTGAACTTCGTTTTTATATTGGCTTAAGCCGTTAGCATTCCAGAAACATATTTGCAACTGGTTCATTTTTTATTGTCTAGCAAAATCTGCATTAGCATGCTTTGATTTTGCAACATTTGTTGGAACATACTTTCCATGTTTGCCATAAATCGATCCATAGTTTGTATCAATTTGTCGAAGGAGCTTTGATTGCTTTCAAAACGCCCAGAAGAAGTTGAATTTTTTCATTATTTTTGTCGCTGTTAAGGTTTGCAGGGGCAGCCGTACCTTTTTTTATGGTTTGTGCATATGACAATTGCTGGCGGTTGCCGTTTGTATCATCAGCGTTTTGTTGCCACGAAATAGATGGAAGATTAGAAGATATATTATTACGATACTGATTGTGGGCTGGATTTTTAAGCAGTTTTTGCTTAAGATGCAAATAAACTTCACAGCCACGATAGTTTGCTGTGTGGTTACCACCGCAATTGCTGCATTTGAGAACTTTGGCGTCGTTTTTAGCGTGGGGGCAATCTAAACTTTTGTGGATATCTCCTCATCTGACGCTAACTGATGGTAGTTTGCAAAATGTTTTTGTGTGGCCAAATTCTTGGCAGTTTTGACATTGTGGTGGTCCTTTACGTTTAATAGGCTCCTCTACTACAATTCTGCGGTTGAGCAGATACCTCAAGCCGTAAATTGGATGCGGCTTACCCTTAGTTTTTATTTGTGAAGAGTTGAATGTAATTTCAACTCTAAACATTGGTTGAGGAATTTTATTTTTATTTAATATGTTTTGAATTGACTTCACTTCATATCCCTCTTTCTCCAGGGCATCTTGCAAATCTTTTACTGGCACCGAGCTATCAATGCCCTTGATGACAACTATTAAGCCCTTAGCACTTTTAAGCTGGTACGTGTAATAGTTTTTCTTCTCGGAGTCGAGACAATTCACAAGCTTTCTATAAATTGTTTCACTATTTACCTGGATTGTTTCCAGAACGTTGGCCTTTTTCAGCGATGCAACATAAAAATTATCTAAACCAAGTACCTGTGTCAGCATGCTCACCAGTTCGTTGGTAGTAGCCTCTCTTAAATATAATGGAGGTGGTTTAAAATTTTTTGTAGATACAGCTGTAGCTTCCGCAGTTTCAGCATTATCAAGAAGGGCAAATCGATTTTGGGTTGCCGCGGCGTTCTGCTTAGAGCTTGGCTCAAATTTTGGCGACCGAGGGCTGGACTTACGTTTTGTAATCGTTATATAACGATCCATACCTGTAAACACCTTAGGTGAAGCAGTTTTATTACATTTATCATTAAATAAAAATTCATTAAGTTGTGGTGCACTTGTACTTGCACTCAATCTTGTGTTTGTTGTTGTTGCGCTTAAAAACTGTTTATTTAACATTGGTTCAGCAATGTTTTTTTGTTCATTGTTAAGATCAGAATTTAACACAATATATGCATTTCTGTTGTTTACACTGAGTCTTCTCTCTCTAGTTGGAGAGTTTGTTAAACTCATTTATTAGTTACAATTTGTTTGTTGTTGTTATCTGTTTTTTTTTGTTTTTCTTATTTTTATGTTTGGTATTGTATGCCAAAAAAAAGGCAAAATTAACAAATCAAAAGAATTCAAGTATAACGGTATCACTTTTTAGTAATAATTTAGCGACTAAAAAACAACACGTCCGTTCACTTCAAGTATCAAAACATCACACAAGCTCGACATGGTCGTCAAATTCATTGCTGCCTAACCAAAACAAATAAATTCCAAGCATTCGATTCGACTTCATTTATTGATTTCACAGAATTAGAATTATTTATGCGTGAAAGAAAATTTGAACATTCGTCACTTTTGTCAAGCGCTTTCAGTAACGAATTTATTACGTCGAGTTTAATGTGAAGTGGTGGAAGTATAATGCGGTCTGGTTAACTAAAACCACGTTTATAACATATTTTGTTCCAACCTTCAACGCTTTCGTTCGATTTCCAGGGTTAATTCTATTTACTTTCACAACGCATAAGTAGCACTCGTAATGATGGTTTTCGATATTTTCGCCCATTTCATACATTTCTGGCATATCACATTACTATAATAAAATTACTAGAGTATCAAATTATAGGTAGTAAATCTTGGGTAACTCTTATTATAATACACATATGTATGTACATTATGCTGGAACGTTGGCATATGGCAGAAAATAAATGTTGGTATTACCCGTTCAAATAGTGATAAAAATTTATCTTTTTATGTGAGAAGTTATTCTACAAAGTTTTATTGTGATTGAACCACATCTTAAGGTGACGCAGAAGCCTTGAACATATCTTTTTGTCTTTAAATCTTATATAGTTATATTTTTTATTTTATTGGTGGTTTTTTATATTTATTATTTTAATTTCATTAAAACTAATCCTAAAATAATTCAAAACATACAAATTTGCTATCCATCGTCATTTTATAACCTTTTTTAACCATTGAATATTAGTGGCTTTTTAGCTACTAAATCTATGACCAGGCCATAATAAAAACTATTATAAAAGCTTCATGTAGCAAACAGGGCATCTAGACAATTTAACATAATTGCAACAACAACAAAAGCAATATAAATAATAATAGCAATAGTTCGTATTAAATTGTATTAATAAATTAATGTAATGGCTAAAATTTCTTATTTTATTATATGTAGGAACTCAATATAAAGATAACTTTAAAAAATGGCAGCAAATAAAAAACATTTGTTCCCACATTGAAGGCGGTCCATCCACAAAAATAAGCTTGATTTCACTAGCACAAAGCACCGTTGAACTTGTTTCAATGCAGTCCCAAGTGGATCTGTAATAGCCTTACAAACTACAGAAGATTCCGATGCTGCGGCATCAACATTTGAGCAAATGGCTTAATTAACCGAACTTTACAACCTCTTCAAAGAGGCTACTGAAGAGGATAAAACAAAATTTCCTTAAAATTTAAAGGTCAATTTTCTATATTTTTACCTCAAATTGAAATACCTGTTAGTTATACTAGATATTTAGGGCCAAAATTATAACTAATATTTTTTGTTTATAAAAGCTTTATGGATCAAAATTTTTATGAAAATTTGTTATATAAACAAAAATATTTTTTATAAATTTGGCTCTTACATTTTGTATTACTATTCTTAAGTTTAAATTATTTGTAATACTTTTTGTAAAATCTCATAAAATATAAAAACTTAATTAAAAAAATGTTTAAATGCATTTTAAGACAGTAAATAAAAACCAAAAAAGTTTGAAAGTTTCCCTTTCCTTTTATTTTTTCGTAAATACATATTAACTATTTCTGATGTGAATTAAAAGAGTTGAATATAATAACAGAAATAAATAAATTTATTTATATTAAATAACATTTAGATGTTGTGAATCATAATTGGAACAAAAACTGAAGCTGTGTTGTAGCCGAGACAAAACAAAATTTTTGTGTTGCGAACCTTAATCCTTTATTTTTTTTATGGATTTTGACGGTCAACCCTACTATTTTCACCTAAAATGGTAGTTTAACTGTCAAACTCCATGTAAGAAATTAAAAATGTTCCCCTGTCTAGTGAGACTGCCTTGTTAAATATGCCTTGATAAACACCCTTTTATATCTTGAACTGTTATGGACAGACACTTGAAAGCTACGACAAGTAATAAAATCATGAAAATAAAAATTAGAAGGTTTCCCCATGCAATACGTAACTAGTTCTTTTCCCCCAACAAATAAATTGCATTTTTTATTATAAAACGTTATGGGTAATAAATATTAAATAATTGACTTTTATTGTGTTTTTTTTTTCAAATTTATACTTTTAAAATTTTATATTCCCTCTCTGTTTAAAAGTCAATGTTTCTTGCAAGAATTACTTAGTATTATTAATATACTAACAGATTTTTGAAACCCAATTAAAATTTTAGTAAATCAAAAGAAATATCTTGTTTCGTTTACTAAACAAAAATAAAAATTTGTATTTATTTGCATCATATTTATTTTTATAATTTGTTGTTTTAATGTACAGATAAAAAATACGAGAAAAAATAAACACACAAATATTTAATATTAAACATAAAAATAAAAATCACAACATTTTAACTAAAAAACATATTTTCTTTTCATATGTTTTTACATATGAAAAGAAAACGGTTTTAAAAAAAAACAAGACAAATTTTTTTCTTTACATGTTTTTATTTTACGGAATTTATAAAAATATAATAGAGTTTTTAATTTAAATCCATTATTGTTTTACTTTTATAATTTCAAATAACACACAATAAAAAATCTAAAACAAAATATGTACTACAAAACACATGGTTAAAATTATTTTATTTTACTGTATCTTTTGTTGTTTTTATTATTATTTAAGTTATTATTAAAGTTAAAATTATGTTAAAGTAGTTAATTTTCTTTTATTAAATAAAAGTTAAACAAAATTTTACTAAAAGAAAAAAATATAGTATTTAAAGAACGCCTAAGCACACAAAATTAAATATTTATATTTTTAAGAATTTTTTAAAAAAGATAAGTGAATGTTTTTTAAACCGAGATATATTAAAAATGTACAAATAAAAAAGAAACACAAATGTTACAGATTTGATAACAATGTCAAAAATGGAGAAAGTATAAAATTCAAACTATAAAATGTTCTACATGTGTATCGTTGCTGCTGTATAACGAGCCTCGCCTCGCCTCCACGACCATTGACTGGGACGATACTGTAAAAGAAAGAAGCAAACATAAAAAAGTTAGTTTCCACAGTTTTTACGTAATAAAGTATTCAAATGACATGATGATGAATGTTTTTAGATGTGGAAAGAAAAAATAGAAATAGAAATGAAAATTTTTCAGATAGATGATCAGTTAGATGATCGAACAGAAACTCCAAGTCATCATATGTATCTACACATACGTATAATAAAATAGTAGCTCATTTCCGTTTGTCTGTCTGCTTTTAATTTGTGTTCGCATAACGTAAAAACTATTGGATGTATTTTAACAAAATTTTGTGAGGAGGTACCTACATAAGTAGCCTGATCCCAATATAGGATACTTTTTTCCGCAAAAATATCTTATTTCCAAGAGAAAGAGGAGAAAAAACAGTGAAAGTACGCTTTTTCGTATGAAAGTACTGCTTAGTACGGTACCTTTAATTTTTGAAAGTGGGATATTTTAAACACAGATGGCGCTGACAAAATATAACTTACTTACTGCCAAATAGCCAATGGAATAAAATTTGTATTTGATTTGTATTTTTACTTTGTTGTTGTTGTAACAGCTGTGCTGTTGTCGGAAGTTCTTTCCTGAAAAGATTTAAGGAGTATATATTAATTATTGCAAAAAGTGTCACGTTGGTGGAACTTGGAGCTGGAGAAATTGCGCAACTTCAATCGGTCTTAACCATAGGTCTATGGGGCGCAGATCCGTTGGCCTCTTAGGACATTGAAATAAATGCACCGTGTCATGGGGACTTTGAAGACAGGCTGGGCAACGATTTAAAGTGCCGGGAACTATACGCTCGCGGTAGCAGTTAAGAATACTGCACCATCCGGCCCTTAATTGTGCTAAGGTAGTTCTTGCTTGCCTGGGAAGAAGCTTCTCATTGTCTGCAATCGCTGCGGGGTGTTCATTTAAGACTCTATTACATCTATAGCTATTCATCGTACTAAAACCGCCTGTTGATGTAATAGTTTTTGGGCGTCTGCAATGGCCACTCAGTCTACAAGAGATGGATTAATATCTCGAATGTCATTGCGATAGAGACGAAAGTCCTGCCGGATGTGACGGGGAGACGGATCTTGAATGACCACTTCATGGTTAGGGTGAGTGGGCAGGTGACAAGTCACCAGGTATTGCTTTGTCAGTAGCTCATTGTGCTGCCTGACCGGAAGTATCCTGGTCTCCTCATGAAGGTGAGCTATATTAGCCATTCTGACACATCCTGAGTGCATTATTTTGTGCAGTTTGTAAAACTCGCCATCTAGTGTCGTTGAGGAACGAGGTCCATATAGGGGCAGCATAACTAAAGAGAGAGCGACCAATTGCTTTGAAAGTTGTTATTATGGTCTCTTTAGTCATTCCCCAAGAGGTGCCTGCAAGAGCTTTTAGGACTTTGTTCCGAGATTTCACTTTCTGGTTGATGTAGGTGGCGTGCGAAGCGAAGTGAAGGAGGCTGTCGAAGACCACGCCTAAAATTTTTGGGTTTTGCACCGTAGGGACACGTCGGCCTTCGATAGAGATATCTAATTTCATCCTTACTTTTTTAGTCCAGGAAGAGAAAAGAGACACCGAAGACTTTGAGGGTGATAGCTGAAGTCTATGTTCCTGTATAAATTGTGAGATGGTGGCCAAATATTGGGTAATTTTAGCACTTATGCCAGATGAATATATGGATGCCAGATGAATATATGGTGCAATCATCTGCATAAGACACCATCTTGATATCTTGTGGTGGGGCAGGAAGTTGTGCAAGATATAAGTTGAAGAGTATAGGTGACAGTACTCCCACTTGTGGCACACCCATTTTAATCTTGCGATACTTAGACTTCTGGCCTCTGAACTCAACAAACGCTTGTCTGCCACTTAAATAGTTGACAACCCAGCGTTTGACATCATTGGGAAGTGTAGAGTTCGAGCGTGTCAAATGCCTTAGATAAGTCTAAGGCTGCCACAATTGTGAGCTCTCACGGTCTCTGCTGATTGAGGCCATTTGCATTCTAATTAGCTATCAAATTCAAAGCTGTCGTGGTACTATAGAATTCCCTGAAGCCGTGTTGGTGAGAGGCAATCGAGAAATGCTCCTTCAGGGTTGGCAATAGTAAAGCTTCTAAAACCTTTGCTAGGGGTGATAAAAGGGATATAGGGTGGTATGATTCTCTTTTTGTAGCGGGTTTATCAGGTTTAAGGAGAGGAATTATCCGAGCAACCTTCCATATATCTGGAATCACCAGTTGATGAATTGAGAGTTCTAGAAGGCGTACTAGATGTTCCAGCGATACTCTGCCAAGTTTCTTTCAACATTAACATAGAGATGCCGTCAGGGCCAAGAGCTTTAGAAGGTTTCGCTTTGGAGATTATCCCGTTCAAGATTCTTGTTTCTCCGAATTATAGCTCTTTTGGACCGATTCTGCGAGGTGGGATGATCGACAAATTGTCGGCAGAATAGTTTAGCGCATTTCTTTGCATCTGTATATTGAATGTCATCGAATCCTATAGCTGCGAGATTTTTATTGCAATTTGTGCCTAATAGACTTTTAATAGTAGACCAAAGCTTTTTCCAGATAACTGTGCATTGGTTTAGTTGTTCTAACCACTTGTTGCGGCGGTGTTCATTAACGAGTTTGTTAATTTCTGCCGTCAACAGCTCAATTCGCTAGTCTGCTGGGTTGCAAGCGCGCACATGATCGCGTTCTTGAGCTAAACGCGCTGCATTGGTGGGGAAATTTGGTCAATATTGGGTATTCTGCCTGCAGGAATGAAGCGCCGTGCTGCCCTGAGAAGAGTTTGCCTGAAAACTTTCTCTCCCTTCATGGCACAAGAAGGGTGGGGTAATTGACGAAGGGAGTCATCAATATATTTCGAGAATCCCTGCCAGTCGGCTTTATTATAATTAATAAACATGTGTTATCAGGCTCAACGAAGTCATTGGGTTTCTCAACAGTGACCACAATGGGAATGTGGTCTGAGTTAAATGCAATTTGGGTTTGCCAGCTGGTGTAGGCAAGTAGCGATGAACAGACAATGGATATGCCTGGAGAGCTTACACATCTTGCAGTTACTCTTGTTGGGAAATCTTCGTTTATTGCAGCAAAATCTGATTCCTCTATCTGTTCTACAATTAGTTCACCGCGGGATCTTCAGGTAATTGGGAATAGAAACTCTCATGATGAGCATTAAAATCACCAAGTATTATTCTATTATCAGCCTGCAAGAGATGGAATATGCTTGGGTGATAATTACTCCTATGCTGTTGACAGGCGGTATATAAACATTGATGATTTCTATTTCAGTATTTTCAGTATCTACTGAGATGCTCATAACCTCTAGGAACGGGTCAAGTATGGGAGGGGTTTGGGGGGTTTGTCAATTTGTAACTGACATTTCGTGCTATGATGAACGCAAGTCCCCCACCATGTGCTCTATCCCTATCTCTTCTGACAATATTGTAATTCCCTGAGGCCGAGAGTGAACAATCATTGGTCAGCTTTGTTTCTTGTATGGCAGCAATGGGTATGTTGTTATCATGCATATATTTTGTGAACTGCACAATTTTGTTCCGCAAAAGATTACAATTTAATGGAGTGTCTTGGAGGTGTACCCACCTGAGGTGGAGTTGTAGGTGTTAATAGAGGTTGCTGTAACTCAGGAGTGTTCTGTACATTTGGCGTTCTAAGTGTTGATTGCGCCGTTGAGTTTAGGGTAATGCTGGCCGTAGGAGTAGCATTTGCGCAGCAAGAGGCTAGGAAACTAGCACTCCAATCCCTGTGAGAGCGTAAATCTGTACATCACCTCATATGACACCATCTTTTACAACCATTGCTCTGAACTGATGTAATATTCCTCTTAATAATTGTGTTACAAATAGAACAATGTGTTCTATTGTGTCTCAGAGGTGGAGATGAGACTGGGTTCTGCTATTTTGTTGTGACACACTGAACAAACCCAGATCTGTGAACCTGGGTTTTGCTCAATGCCAGCTTAAATTAATAGTATCTGGAGCAAAATAGCTGGCATATTTTGCTCACCTGAGGAAAAAACTTTCGGTTGGTACTGCTGTTGCTGAGTTGACGATCTTTGGCCGAGTGATACTTGGGTCGTTCTGGAGCGAAGAGCCAATTGTCGTGAGAACGTTTTTTACTTTGTAGAATTACATTGTTGCAAAAACTTAATAGAAACGGGCGGTAGTTTTTCTATATTTGGGACTTTCCCAGTTTGCTTAGTTTGTCTTAGTTGTTGTTGCAGAATTATCTTAAGTAGCTCATATTCATATGTACACAGGTTACGAGTGAGTATTTATTTGAACCTGTACGTTAACGGTGATTTGTAGATAAGGTAGAAAGTGTCAATCATAGTTATTCTTATAAAGGCGAATAAAGTGTCTTTAAAATAAAATATTCATTTGCGTGTTTAATTTTGAAAGATCCCATTGTTGAATAAATAAAATGTAATAAAATATGTATTTAAGTTGCGTACGTGTTGTATAATTTGGTTATTTTGTGAAATACATACTTAGGTAATTATGTGATTACATTAGTTTTGTTATTTAGCGTTAATTTTTAATTTTTTTTAAGAATACTACGAGTGTGGCTACAAAATTCTGTTATTGTTTGTTTCTTGCTAGTTTAGTTGCAATTTTCTTTTATAGGTGCTACTCTTTAAAAGTAAGAGTCTTACAATTGGTGTGGAATACTTTCAAAGCAAAATCGAGCAAAATATCGTCATCAATATAATCAAGTAAAATACACAAATATGGGAAATTATATAACTTCATAACCAGAGCGAGTTTTGCTTATATACAAAAATATTTTTCAAACGCAAACGAATAAGTACAAAAGTAGCATAATGATGCTAAATAAAAACACAAATTGAATATTTATATTTAACCTTACTGTTTGACATTTTTATTTTTAAATTCTATTTTTAAGTCATAAAATGAGCATTTAAAACTAAAAATGTCAAAACACGTAAGAAAGCACGTAATTTTTGTATGCATTTTTGAATTTTAACGATAGCTTTAGCTATGAGAATTACAGAATATGGCACCGGCCTGATTTACTGACGGCTCCCAACAGAAAAATAGTGACACTGAAGCTCGTCCCAAACTGTCAACGGGCCATTCCCGAAGGCAGAAGTATATAGTAAAAGCTTCTTTGCTTGTACGTTAATGTTTAAGAATGAGGAGGTTTGTACGGTCAGTAAACATTGTAAATAAATCAGTCAAGTGCGAGTTAGAATCACATACGTAGGGTTCCGTACTATGTCCAGTATAACATAAAAATTCTAGTTGTTAATTTCTTTATGTATTATGGGACACCCTTTAATTTTAAAATTAAAGTAATATTCCTAAAAATTGCGCCATAATTGGAACACCCTTTAAATTTTAGTAATTGCTGTTATAGCGGCCATTTTAATACAGTTTATATTAAAATATCAGGAGCCTACCTATTGCGGTTCAAGAAATAAGGTAGTATTCGTGAAAAACATGTCACTTATGGGAACACTTCAATTTTTAGTAATTGTTATAGCGGCCGAAGTATCACATCTACTGTAAACATTTCAAGAGTCTACCTATTACGGTTTATAAAATAAGGCTATTAACGTAAAAATTATGTAACTGTCGGAACACCCTTTAATTTTATTATTTGTTATAGCGGCCAGGGCAACTCCCTTTCTATAATTATATGTCAAGAGTCTACCTATTACGATTAAAAAATAAGACACTATACGTGAAGAACATGTCACTGTAGGAACACCCTTTAATTTTTAGTAATTGTCATATCGGCCGTGACAACACAAATTCTGTACAAAATTTCAAACGTCTACCTGTTACGGTTCAAGACATAAGGCTTTATACATGCAAATCACGTCACTGGCGGAAAACCCTTTAATTTTTACTGTTTTTAGGGTACCGTACACAAAGTGTAAAAACGTAACCCTATTGTTTTCGCTACAATGTCTGTCAGTCTGTCAGCGCCTTTTACCTCTGGAACGGCAATAGGTAGACTCTTGAAATTTTCACAGATGATGTATAGCTGTTGCCGCTATAGCAACAAATACTAAAATTTATAGGGTGTTCCAATAGTGAGGTGTTATTCACGAATATGTGCATATTTCCTGAATTGTAGGTGGGATACACTTGAAATTTACAAACAGTAATTAAAACTTAGTTCAATATATAAACAACTATAAAAAATAAAACTAAAAATTAAAGGGTGTTCCGATAGTGGTGTGATATATAAGGCCTAAGTTTTGATCCATAATAGGTAGACTCTTGAAATTTTCACAGAAGGTGTATAGCTGTGGCTGCTATAGAAACAAAAATTAAAACTTATAGGGTGTTCCGATATAGAGGTGTTATTCACGAATATGTGTTTATATCTTGAACTGTAGGAGGCATACACTTAAAATTTACAAACAGTTTTTAAAACCTAGTTCGCTTTATAAACAAGTCTAAAAAATAAACCTAAATATTAGAGGGTGTTCCGTAGTGGTGTGATTTGCATGTATAAGGACTAAGTTTTGAACCATAATAGGTAGACTCTTGAAATTTTCACAAAAGGTGTATAACTGTGGCCACTATAGCAACAAATACTAAAACTTATAGGGTATTCCGAAAGTGACGTGTTATTTTTCTTTATTTCTTGAGCTATAGGAGGCAACCACTTAAAATTTGCAGACAGTAATTCAAACTATGTTCGCGTTATAAGCAAGTATACAATTTTAAACCTAAAAATTGGAGGGTGTTCCGATAGGACGTGATTTGCATGTATATGGCATAAGTTTTAAACGATAATAGGTAGACTCTTAAAGTTTTTACAGGAGGTGTATTACTATAACCACTTTAACAAATAGTAAAAATTAAAGGGTATGCCGACAGTGACGTAATTTACATGCACAATTTTTTAACCATAATAGATAGATTTTTGAAATTTTCACAAATGGTGTATTACTATGACCTCTATAAAAAGAATAAAAATTTAAAGGGTTTTCCGACAGTGACGTCTTTTGCATGTATAACGACATATTTTTTGAACTGTAATAAGTAGACTCTTCCAATTTGTATAGAAGATGTGTTGCCATGGCCGTTATGACAATTACTAAAAATTAAAGGCTGTTCTAACAGTGACATGTTTTTCACGTATAGTAACTAATTTTTTTAATAGCAATATGTGGACTCTTGATATATTCATAGAAAGAGAATTGCCATGGCCGCCATAGCAAATAACAAAATTAAAGGGTGTTCCGACAGAGACATGATTTTTACTTAAATAGCCTTACTTTTTGAACCGTAATAGGTGGCCTCTTTAAATGTTTACAGTAGATGTTGTACTTCGGCCGCTGTAACAATTACTAATATCTAAAGGGAGTTCCATCAGTGACATGTTTTTCACGTAATTTACCTAATTTTTTGAACCGCAATAGGTAGGCTCATGTATATTTCTATAGATAGTGTATTACAATGGCCGCTATAACAAAAATTGCTAAAATTTAAAAAGGGTGTTCCAACAGTGATGCAATTATGACTTTAATTTTAAAATTAAAGGGTGACTCATAAGACATGAAAAAATTAACAGCCTGAATTTTTAAAGTTCTACTAAACATAGTACGGAACCTTAAGTCTGAGTCTAACTCGCACTTGACTAATTTATTTATTTTATTGTAGTACCCCATCTGTGAAAATTTCAAGAGTCTACCTATCATGGTTAAAAAATTAGGCCATGCAAATCACGTCACTGTCGGAACACCCATTAATTTTTACTATTTGTTATAGTGGCTATAGTTATACACCTCCTGTAAAAATTTCAAGATTCCACCTATTATCGTTCAAAACTTAGGTTATATACATGCAAATCACGTCACTTTCGGGACACCCTTTAATATTTAGGTTCAATTTTGTATACTTCTTCATAAAACAAACATGGATTTAATTACTGTCTGCAAATTGTAAGTTGTTGCCTCTTACAGCTCAAAAAATAGACATAAACGTAAATAACACGTCACTTTCGGAACACCCTATAAGTTTAAGTTATACACCTTCTGTGAAAATTTCAAGAGTCTAGTTATTATGGTTCAAAACTTAGGCCTTATACATGTAAATCACACAACTATTGGAACACCCTTTAATTTTTAGGTTTATTTTTTTAGACTTGTTTATAAAGCGAATGTTTGTAAATTTTTAGTGTATGCCTCCTTTAATTTTTAAGAAATAAACACATATTCGTGAATAACACCTCTCTAAGAAGTAAGTTTTAATTAGTGCTGGCACATTTTTAGTGTATTCCTCCTACAGTTCAAGAAATAAACACATATTCGTGAATAACACCTCTCTATCGGAACACCCTATAAGTTGTATTATTTGCTACTATAGCGGCCACAGTTATATACCTTCTGTAAAAATTTCAAGCGTCTACCTATTATGGTTCAAAACTTTGGCCTTATACATGCAAATCATATTACTATCGGAACACCCTTTAATTTTTAGGTTTATTTTTTATATTTGTTTATATAGCGAACTAAGTTTTAATTACTGTTGTAAATCTTTAGCCTATGCCTCCTACAGTTCAGGAAATAAACACATACTCGTGAATAACACTTCTCTATCGGAACACCCTACAAGTTTTATTATTTGATGCTATAGCGGCAACAGCAATACATCATCTGATAAAATTTCAAGAGTCTACCTATCACGGTTCCAGAGATAAAAGGCGCTGACAGACGGTGTTACGAATTTTTTCCGATAGTATAATTTATGGTAAGCACAACAATTTTTTTCAACCCCTCATATTTTTTTTAAACTACAAAATTCCTCAATGTCAAGGTTAAAGTGTAGTTTTACTTGCTTAGCAGCATTTATTTGCAAATACGCATGCGTGTGTGTGTAAACAATTTTCGTTGATCCGAGTTGAAGAGTTTAAAATAGTAAGAAGTTGATCTCTTTCTTTCAAATTTACAAGTGTTGGCTGACCTAAGTACTAAATGGCATTAATTTGTCTTATTTTTCTTAAAGCTGTTATTTTTAGCACTACTTTGGCTCTTATCATAAATTCGGCAACGCTTAATTCTCAGGTTTTCTTCATTAATAGAGAAAATTAAGATTTTTTGTTTGCAATTTGTTAACGGGACATTTTTTTGATAGAGGCTTCTTGAATTGTAAAACTTATGCAGTTTAATCATTAATAAAGTGTCTCTTGAAACAAACAGAACAAAAAGTGAAGTGTGTTAGCAAAGTTAAAACACATAAGTACATAGAAATAATTATATATGTAAAATAGTACAGTTTATATAAGTAAAATAGTAAGTTTATTCTTAGGAAAAAATTGTGCTACAATTAATTACAAGGATTGGATTTTGTGTTTTAAAATAAGGTAAGATGCCATGTTTCTTCTTAATTCTGTTAAATAATTATTAGGCATTTGTTTAGGAAAATTGTTCTACTTCACATTTTTCCACGTGATTAAAGCACGTGGACATTTCGCATCACAGTTTTGGGAATATAATTAATTCATATACCTTGAAGTGGAACGTAATTATTTATAAAATTCCACCTGTCATCAGAAAAGACCCGGAACTCTGGGTTGGGACACATATTTATATTTCGTGGTCGCACCCTAATCGACAAGAGTTGGAGAGGGGTACAGAGGAGGTGTATAATATAGCAATATCAAACGTAACGTAATTATAATTTGAAAATTGTCCTAAATGTCGTAACGCATTTCCTTTGGTTTATATCTAAAGACGTTTTGTTAAATACAAATATTTTAATATTAAAGATTTGGAAAAAAAATTGTAAAAGAAAATTTTGAATCAAAAGTTTGAATTGAACTTACTTATATAAAATTGCTATGTGGAGGTTATTAAAATAATCAATATTAAAATCTAATAATTAATTGCATCAGTTTTGATTGAAGGGTTTTATAAGCAAAAAGACCTTTTTAAACCAAAAATTTTATATTATATAATTTTGACGCAATCTAAAAGAACAAGCGATTGGAAGTTTGAAACAATCTTAAAACAAATTAAGAAAATACATGTGTATATTTAATTGAAAGCAAATCTCAAAAGAAGAAAATGTAAAATAAAATTTAAAAAAATGTAAAAGAATAAAAAAAAACGACGTTAATTTGTACAAATATTATACATATATTGAAAGAATTCATTAATTCAAATTAAAACCAGAAAATTTCTTTATAACATTTAAAATTATACCACAAACTTGTATGTATTAATTATTTTCTTTGATCCTAAGCTAACTAGTTAAAACAAATCTTCATGCAGTGATTGCTGGGCCCACCAATTGATGCAGTAGATAATAAACCAAGGATTCAACGAGGATACAAGGATACGAGGTACAAACAAAAGCTTGTGCGTAAGTTTAATATTATTTAATATACCTACTTGTACAATATTTTATTTATATAAATCAGTTATTATTCATCATAATTTCATCATAGTTTCATAATTGTTAAACGCTGAAAAGAATAATTCATATAAAAAACCCAAACATATAATTTATGTATGTATATTACTACACTAATATTCACGTTAATATTTAAAAATTTTTATATATGTATAAATATTCTTCATGAATTATTAGAAATAAATAACAATATTATTTTGATTTACAATTTACAAAATATTTAAAATGTCTTTGTAAACAATTTTTAAAAAGGAGAATGGTTACCAATTCAAATGAAATTTAAAAGTTTTTAATCGTGTCTAATTTAGGGACAGGTATCAAATTAAGGGTACTTTTCCTGTCACGGTGTCTGACTATAGGTCAGTGGGTGGGGACAAGTGTACCTCTCATGATCCAGATCTTACCATGATTTTGTAATCTAAAATGTTTAGTTGTTTTATTTTGCACACTATCGGTATTTTAAGGCATGTATAGTGTGTTATGTGTTTAAGCGCAAGAAATATATGGGTTAAGAACCAATTTTACCGCAGATAGAGCTAGCCGCGAAAACTAAAACCGTGCGTACTGATCCTTTTTCTTGTATTTGGCAAGCAAATTTTCATAGTTGGAAATATTTAACAATTTATATTATTCATACAGCAGCCGGTGCGTAACAACGGACAGATGGGCAGACGGACAGACATTGTAGCGAAAACAAACACAACTAAAAACAATTTTTATAGTTAAATCCTATTTTGTACACTAATTTTTAATGCTGTAAAATAAAAAGAAATTAATTACTAAAGTAAAAAAACCCTTCTTTACTAAAATAAATTGAAGCTAAAACCAAACTTGGTCACATTGTATTATTGTGTTCGTCGTACGCCCTCGTAAGAAATAGAAATAAATCTAATTGAGACTTCGCTGCGTATTACAAATTTTGACCAATGTTATAATTGTGTACGTTTTCATATACACATATGTATGTATGTATGTATGTATGTATGTATGTATGTATGTATGTATGTATGTATGTATGTATGTATGTATGTATGTATGTGTTTTATTTTTGGCAACGAACATTCTCGGCCAAAAATTCGTCTTTCGTCCCAGTTGTGTTCCCAGCATTATTTTGATAAATTAAAATTCTTCTTTAAATCGAGAACATGTATAATTTTTTGTTTAAGTTAAAAGACTGTTGCAAAAATTCGTAACGAACATAGAGATTTTATTAGCTTTCGTAAACGTAGAAACCAGCGACAGCAAATAACCGTTATAAAAAATTAAATTCAAAAACTGTAACATACATATTAATAGATTTGTATTGACGAGCTCTTTCAGCATTTATAATGAACTTAAAAAATTGATCTTATCTCCATAGTTAAGAGTTATTTTTCAACGAAACAAATAAAAATTAGAATGAAACTTAAAAAGAGAGTTTTATTTTTCCGTCATAATAAATCATTTTTGAGGACTTTTATTTTTCCTGTTAGAAAATAAAAATCATTTTAATTTATTTATTTAATTTATTTGTTTAATATTACGAACATAAATAACTTTTCTTGTGGACAGATTTGAATGAAGCCCGCTCAATAGTGGGTTGCAGAAACAAACTGTTGTCTTTTTTTCCAATTTATATGGATAAGTATGGATAAGTATGGATAAGGAAGGAAAAAATACCTTCCACAACACAGAGATTATCAATAAATAAGCGCCTTGCAAAAATTATCAATTTAAAAGAAAACTTTTTTTCATCCTCATTATCTTATTCTTCGCTTTCTCGTTCTGCCCTAAAAGCGATGTATGATATTAATATGTAACGCAAAAATCCGACGCAGATGGGAAAACATGCGGTGAAGATCTGTAATCAAGCAATAACAAATTAAAAACCTACATTATTTCAATGACGATTTGTCCAATTGAAATGCAAGGTGATTGTATTGGTTATCAATTTACATAAAATGAGTTTTATTTTTTGAAGAAAAAATAAGTGTTTTATTTTATTACGGAAAAATAAAATTCGTTTTTAAAACATTTTTTCGAGCTTTTATTTTTAAGAAACTGTTTTAGACAGTTTTTTTTACTTAATTCCTAAAATAACCCATAAAATAATTTTTTGGTATTGATAACTGTTAAAAAGCACTTTTTCACTAAAACTGAAATATTTGCGTTTTGATGCATTAACCCCCATCTCCATTAGTCATTATTATTAATACAGTTTTTTTATAAAGCAAAAAGCACCAAGTTGGCACCCCTGGTCGGAACCATTAGCTGAGTTGATTTTAAATAATTTAAATTCAATTGCTGGATTTAAAAAACAAGGAGATATGACGCTCCATGTTGAATTGGAAATATTGGAGAAGAAAAATGTGAACATAGTTCAAAACACAAGTGGTCTGCTTTGAATGGCCTGGAGAAGGAACACATGATCATTTTCAGCTAAAACAGCTCGCATTTGCTGTTCTTTTCCTTTTCGGTTCTAAATATACACATATATATGCGACCAATCTTTTTAAGCATGAAATATTATAAAGAGTAAACTGAAAAGTCATCTTAATTATGAGAACTTGCAGTCATGCCTAAAATTAAAAACAACACACAAACCTGACTTACTCAAAATATTTATTAAATATGAAATTTTGTTTTGGCTCCCTTCATTTATACTGTTGTAATGTTCATATTTGGCTCTTTAGCTAATAAGTTTGCCGACCACTGCCCTAAGCCAACGGTCGTTTATAAAGAGATGAAGTATACGCAGAAGTCTCACCAGGTTTCCGGATATTTAATAATAATTCACATGGAGATAGTGTGTCCATATACCCAGCAAAATTATTACTCACAACTTCAGTCGGAACAACTTCTTAAATGCATTACTTAGAAGCTCTATTCGCCACTCGCTGCATTACCTAGAAGCTATTTTATAACTACTTCCTTATAATGAATTATATAACTCATTATTTTCTTGTATAAAATAATACATTTAGTTTAAAAACGAAAATTGTTGTTTTACGATATAGTAGGTAAAACTATTAGATCTAAAATTTTAAATATGCTAATATTTACAAGACAACGTTGTTTTCCTTACATATAATGTGTTATTAAAAAAATTATTTTTAATAAATTTGAATGCATTTTTTTCAAATTACCATTAACCTGCCTCTCGTAAGCAAATCAGCTGTATTAATATTCATACGCAATATAATACACTATGTTTTATTTATTTAGAGTAATAAAATAAATGTTGGAATGTATTGCCCTTCTATTATCTACGCATTTTTATGCATTTTGTATTTCAAATACATTTATATAAATATAGATATGTACATGGACATGCCCCCATGTGATATAAGTATCTTTTCTGTGTATAAATATTTTTACAACAGAATTTTATAAATGACATCGTATTATTTTACCCATCTGTGAATATTAAAATTTTTTGTTAATTAATAAATTTTTTTTTTTAAATTGTATTTAGCTTATTATTTGGATCCTAAGCAAGTTGATTGGTAGCAAGCAACATAAGATAAAATAAAGTTTTCTGATAACATTCTATTCTCTTCACAATAATTCAAGCGCCATCCTTTGCCATAATTTTAATATAGGCCCTTATTATGAGTTGCATTCGATTTTCGATCTTCGCTGGCTAACGAACATCGAAAATCGAATGTCAAATTCGTATTATGAGTTGGTAGCACTGTCGAAAATTTCGTTCTACAACGAATTTTCAATCGAACACAATTTTGCTTTCGATGGTTTGTGTCAGTTTGTAAAACTTATTGAAAATGTAAGTATGTATGTATTTGTGAAATTTATGTTTTTTATATACATAAATTATTTTAACTTCATGCAGGTCTAAGGACCAAACAACAATTAGAAAAGCTCATTTTTTTAATGGAACAAAACCCTGAGCTGCCAAAAGGAATATGCAAAAATTTCAAGCGGCTAAAAATGGGAAGAAACCACGCAGGAGCTAAATTGTATGGGGCCACCCGTTAGAACAACAGAAAGTGGTCATATTAGTTAATAATTAATTCAATTTGTTCTTTTATTTATAGTAATATTCTTTTATAAATAAGTAATAAAATATCTATTTGTAGTGCCAGCTGATAAATATGTACTATGGCGAATAATCAAATTAACACAAATTCACAATAGCGCTAGTTTTATCGAATGTGCGCCATAATACCAAATGAAAATTCGTTCGATCAGTACTTTCGACTACAATCAAAGATTGCTCATAATAGGCACTATAAATTGGAACTAATGCACCTAAATAAATAACACTACAGTACGTAATATTATGTATATTGTACACATGTATATACATATAATGTAATTAGGACATTTAAAAAAAAAAAAATTACTGTGTTTGGTAGTTCCAATGGGTTGGAATTGTCACGAATTATTTTCCGGATAAGCACAATGTGTACTTTTGCTGCATCATCATAATAAACAACTATTTAATATTAACGTCCGTGACCATGATTATTATAATTATTAATTATAAATGTTATAATTATTAATATAAATATTAAATTTTCAAACGAAATAAAATTTTTTATTTTCACCTCAACAGTTTGTACTAAACAGAGATGTTTTTTAATGGAAACATATACCGCAACTTTGTGACATACACAACATTTAGATGTTGTAAATCATAATCGAAAAACAAAATTAAGTTGTGTTGTAGCCGAGACAACACAACTTCTCTGTGTTGTAAACGATAATCGGGCCCTAAGTTTTATTCTCCATTTTTTTAACCACAATTTTAGGTCAAAATTTTTATTTTGTTGTGCCTTCTATGCAGATCAGATAAACTTTCACGTAAAATAAATCCGTAGGTTTGCAATTTGCCTATATACTTACTGAAATTACTTTCAAACCTATTTTTTGTATACACACACCTGAATTTATTAATACACTAGTAGCTGTGCTCTCTACTTTGAAAGTAGTCCACACCTAATTTTAAGACTCTTACTTTTATAGTGCTTCACGTAAAAGGTGTTTAAAACATACCGCTTTCAAAAATAAAAGGCGCTGTAAAATATGCAGCACTTTTAAATTATCCCGAATTCAAAAATAAATGTTTTCTTAAAGTATCCATATCGGTAAAATTGCGTACTTTCACTATTTTTCTCCATTTCCTCTTGGAAATATGAAATTTTTGCGGAAAAAGTACCCTATATTTGAATAACGATATTATGGTACCTCCTCACAAAATTTTATTAAAATCCATTATAGTAGTTTTACAAAAGTTACTGTTTTATAATTGCCCTATTCACAAGCTCTGCTAAGGTGTAGGTAGTATTGCATACCACCTTTTGTTTACTTCTTTGTGAACAACCAATGTATCAATGTGCCATTGTACATTGTACTTCATACGTCAAAAACTAAATAAGAAGAAGAAAAGTGCTATTCATCATTTGTTATTTATAAGCCAAATGGGGGAGAAAACAGAAAAAAGTAAATTAATAAATTTTTTGTGTGAAAAATATAGTTTCGATATATTAATGGTGGACTCAAGTAAGTTATAACCGTTTTCCTTATTTTGTTTACATATTTTAAATGAAAAAAATTAATACAGGTGACGAAGAAGATGAGGATAAAATTCAAGACATTTTTAGGATGAACCTAATGTACTTTCTCTCCAGTCGCAGAAGTATACATTTAGGGTTACCAAAATCATCATTATGGCATAATCGAGTTTTAAGATATTTTGATGAAAACAGATTTCTTCATATGATACGACTACGGCCAGAGGAATTTGCCTATATATTCAACCTTATAAAAAATGACGATGTTTTTCACACAATTGGCGAAAGGCTCCAACTACGCATTGAGTTGCAGCTTAAATATGTACTTTACTGCTTGGGATCTTCAGGAAATGGTGCTTGTGTTCGTAAGGTAGCATCTCTTTTTGGTATAGGTGATGGCGGTACCATACATAAATAAACTTATTTCAAAAAATTTCTTCTTTTTAATAGTTGCCATTCACACTGTATTAATAGCACAGAAACAAATACAACGTTTGAAAAACATATGAAAAAAAGTACTAAGTGTTGTATCGCAAGTTTGCATGAAAATTATCAACAACACAGCTAGCACCGTTGTATTTTGTTAGCACTTAGCACGTACTAGGGGGCTTGTGAATAGGGCAAATATGTATAGATTTTTAAATATAGTATAATTAAGTTTAACATATTCTGTTGACGATAACGAACATGTTTCTTTAAGCGCGATTTAGACGATACGACTTTACGTACATATGTAAATTCCAAGAGAAATTAATATTAAAATGCATCCGTGTTTACGAAATGAGAGTAAAAATCTTACGACTATATTTTTTGCGTTCACATTATTAGTGTAGAGTGAAATATAGTAAAATAAAAACAGGTGTTTTGCGAATTTTTCTTTGCTTACAAAAATATCAGTGATGCCAGCTGAGCTCTTTTTTCGCTATATCACGCGGTTTTTGGGTAATTTTGACGCGATTTTTCTTTAAAAAGTTAGAAAAAATGCATCCCTGATCTGATGAGGTGTGATGGATTTTGGAAAAAATTCAAAAAAAGAGAGGCATACGACTGTAAATTATTCATTCGTATTTCTCCCAATATTTCATTACATATTGACCCTTATTCTACTTGGCAACGGCAATAAAAGACGACGTTGATTTTTATTGTATTTATTTATCAACATTACCACTTATCGATGACTGGCAACATGTGTTTGGAATTTTGTAAGAAAATGTGACGTCGATGTTATCCTAAATTGCCTTTGATATTGTTATCGTAAATTGTCTTTAATGTTTTTAGTGTTGTGTAAACAAAAAACAAATAATTAAAATATTATAAATGAATATTTAGGCCCCGATTATCGTTCACAACATTAATTATTTTAGTGTTGTATATTTTAAATTGCGATTACGATTTACAACACTTACACATGTGTCACAATTTTAGTTGTCTATGAAAATTTACAGCATTTATCGTTCACAACATGTGTTTCTATGTGTTGTTACGTACATCGAAATCTTACAACTGCTTATTAGTTGTTGTCTTGTTGTCGCGACAAGTTGAAAAACTAAAATGTAGAAGGATTTGTAAGTTTTTTATTATTTTTTCTAGGCGTTTATATAAACATAACTTAAAATATTTCTTAGAAAAGCCAAAATTTAAAAGCAGATGGAAAAGCCCGTAGAGGTGATGCAACTAAAACCATCGGGTTGATGGTTTTAAGAAATTGTTTATCAGCAAAAACAAAAATCCATCCTTGTTTATAGAAAAATTGTATGCAAATGTTAAAATAGTATGTATGTATGTATATTATGTATATTGTATGCACATATGTATATTGTAATTAAGACTGTTAATTTTAAAAAAAAATTTTACTCGGTGTTTGGTAGTTTCAATAGAAACTGTTCAATATTAACGTCCTTAGTATAATTATTAATTATAAATGTTATAATTATTAATAAATTTTGAAACAAAATAAATTTTTTTCACCACAACAGTTTTTAGTGCACAGAGATGTATTTTAATGGAAAACAAGTACTAACATAAGCAGCAACTCTGTGACATACACAACATTTAGATGTTGTAAATCATAATCGAAAAAAAAAATTAAGTTGTGTTGTAGCCGAGACAACACAACTTTTCTGTGTTGTAAACGATAATCGGGCCCTAAAAAACATGACCGGTATTGTTAATCATAGAGGTGGCAAGGTATTAGTTTGGCGATGTTTGTCATCATCACGAGTGGGAAAACTTGTTTTTATCGATGGAAACATGGACAAATATTTATACCGCAATATTTTTAATAGTAATTTTGAAAGAAAGTGCTTCGCAGTTAGGGTTAGGAGACACCCTTATATTTCAACAGGATAGTGACCCGAAATATATAGATCTAATAGTTAAAGAATGGCTTTTGTATAACACAAAACAACTAAAAGCTGCTCTCAGACGCCTTATCATAATTCCATCGAGCACTTTTGGGTTCATCTAGGTCATCAAATAAAAAATAAAGGGGCGAAATAAACTAAAAATGGTAATTATGGAAGATTTGTCGGAAATTCCTATCACTGTGGCCCAAAATTTGGTGGTTTCAATAAAATTCTGACTTCAGCATGTAACAAAAAACAAGAATTATTCTACAAAATACCAAATTTAAAAATTTAATGTACAGAGTGCAAGCGTTTCTAACTTTTGTGCTGTAAATTTAGATAATGTAGTAAGATGGTTTATTATATTTTTATTTAATAAACGTTTTCATTATTACAATGTAGTCCTTAGAATAAATTATATTTACCGGAAACTACTCTCTTTTTTTACAAGGTTGTATACATTGTATTAGTTAAAGCGCAGTTGGAGATTTTGGATTTAGAGGTGCCATATCAAAGACTATTGTAATAATAAAACAAATACGGATTTTTTTAATTTTTTTATATGCATTGAAAACTGACCTTAATCTTGTCAAAACTAAATAAAAAATTTTAGTTTAAATTAACTTATAGACTTTTAATTCAACGAAGTGTTTGGTTTGAATAGCTGCATACTTATTTTTGTGATACACCGTGAAAAACCGTATCACAAAAACAAATTTCTTAAAATCTTTAGATGTCTATGGTATTAACAAACGTAGCGGCCGCATACAGCAATTAGCAACTTATAGCCAAATAAAAGTGGAACTTAGTCTAAATGTGACTAAACAATGTGTTCATTAAATAACAAGACAATATTTAGACTCTAAATATGAGTACCGAGAGCCTAAACCATGTCTAAAAGAACGTCATAAAAATTCACATATGGTATTTTAGGAAAAGTATTAATTTTGAGAAGATGAATTTGAATTTGTGATATTCAGTGACAAAATAGTTAAATTAGGCGGACCAGATTGTTTTCACAAATATTGGATGGACATAAGACGCCCACGGGAACCATGCCACAAACGAGTTCATGGTGCAGGATCACTCATGGTATGGACGGTATTTTTTTTATCAAAAGGGAAGTCCAAAATGGCCTTTGTCCTAGGAAAATATAATGTAGAAACCTACATAGATTTCATTTTTCTGGTGATTTACATGTCGATAAATGGACTTTACAGCAGGATAATACATACATGGAGATTTAAAGCTTTATGTTTTCCTTGTTAAAAAAACAGTTTAATATATTTTTTTAATTTAATTTATTTATTTAATAAGAAACTTAATAATAATTAATTATTACAAAGTTACAAAAAAAGAGCACTAGCAATCAAGGCCATCAGCCCATTTTTAAAAAGGAAAATGATCAAAATCAGTTTAAATTATTTTGTAAGTTTTTAACATTTTTAACAAGTTAACAACCTTATATATGTATGTTTTCTTTTGATATAACTAACAATAAATTTTTAAATGAGACATTAAATTTGTTACATATAGAATTAATATATTGCGAACTTCTGCAGAAATTACATTTTTATTTTATATTATTTTCTTTAACTATAAATTCTAAAAAATATATCTTTTCCTAATTTCTATTGTTTCTTTTAATTCAAAGTTAAAGCATTGCACATATAATTATTTTTCTAAGGTATATAGGAGCGCACATATTCATTGAAAGTTCTATGACTTCTTTCTATTATTCCTAGGGTTTGATGATGGTGGGCCGTTGATGTTAGTTTTTCAATTTTGAGAAGATTAAATAATTATATAATATGGAATTTTTGTATTCAGTTCCCATGGCCTAAATGAACGTCTTCATTGGGCCATAGTTAAGGATAAAATATTCCTATATCGATTTAGCGATTATCTTAGCGCTTTTGTCCTTAATTGGTAGTGTGACTAAATACTTAGTTAAATCACAGATGATTGTAATTGCATATCCAGTGACAGACATTGGAAATGGTCCTATTGTGTCTACGTATACAGTGTCAAATGCTTTATATGGTGTAGGCGAGATAGTCATTGGGTATAGTAGTCTTTGTAGTTTGACATTTGTGACATGATTTAACATATTTAGTAATATCTTTTGTCATGTTCTTCCAGCATTAGTATATTTTAATTTTTTCTATGGTTCTATGAACCCCACAATGTTCACCTTCTATTGGATCATCGTAATATTTCAGCATAATTTTAAGAAATACCTTCGCATTCTTTTTATCAATTTGGGTCACCTCATTCAATAGCGATATTTTTAATTTCTTTAAATATTTATTGCCATAATTATAAATTCATTTGTTGAGACAAATCAAATTGAAGATTACACCCGCAAAATGTTATATTAAGCACCGAAATCTGTTATTACAAATATGAAATAAAAATTGAGGAAATTTCATCGAGTAGACAACCAATCTGATCGGCAAAAAATACCTGATTTTATTGATTAAGGGTATATATATTCTAGAGAAATGATTAAAGTTGAAGCATCAGTTGAATTATCCTAAGATCATTCACCCACTATTGTCTATATATGGAACCAGCAAAATATCGTGTCGCCAATAACTTGCACAAGAGTAGCATCTCTGAAAAATTACTTGGAAGAACTTGACGCAACTGCACAATCAGATTATTCTTTATGGAGTGCATTTAGGAACCTTAAAAGACCAGTCGTACGTAAGCCACCCTTGAGAACTTCTTGTGGAGACTGGGCAAAAAATGATACCGAAAAAGGCAATTTATTTGTTGGACATTTGAAGAAGGTTTTCACCCTAAATGTATGTACTGATATAGCTGAGTTGCCATCAGTAGAGACTAGTGCCGTAGTACTCTAAAATTTGAATTTAGCGATATTGAAAGGGCAATAACGGATTTAAACACCAAAAAAGCCCCTGGCGTTGATAATACAAGTAACAAGATGTTATTTGAGCTGGTCCGTATAGGTCGCAGAACTATTCTTTTTGTTTTTAAAGCCATCTCACGTCTTCAGTACTTTCCCACAAAATGGAAGGTATCTTTGATTACTATGATACCTAAACCAGCAAAAGACCACACAAAAGTAGAATCATACAGACCTATACGCCTTTTATCAAACATATCAAAGTTGTTTGAGAGAATATTAATAACTAAGCTGAATCCAATTCTTAGCGCGAAAAGATGTATTCCGAACCATCAATTCGGCTTCAGAAAACAACATAGTAAGACCCAACAAACATACAGATTAGTAAATGTAATTAAAAATACATTTGAAGAAAAAAATACTGTTCTGCACTTTTTATCGGCGTTTCTCAAGCATTTGACAAGGTATGGCACGAAGGCCTAATATATAAGTTAAAGCTCAACTTGCCCGAAAACTTTTATAAGCTCTTAAAAATTTATTTCACGAATCGAAAGGTTTTACTAAAAGAAGGAGATTTTTTAAGCTCGCCACAGCTCATTGAAGCCGTAGTTCCCCAAGGAAGTATTTTGGACCAATTTTATATTTACTGTACACATCAGATATGCAAATGTTGATATGTGGACAAGGGTGCTAGTCCACACATCAACATTTGCAGATGACACAGATTTTTTAAGTATTCATGAAAGCGCCCAAGTAGCGTCACAACTTTTACAAGACCACGTACTTAATTTGGAATAATGGTTGGAAAAATGGAGAATAAAGGTGAATAAACAAAAATGTACTCATATAACTTTCACACTGCGTAGGGACTCATGCCCTCCTATTCGCATAAATAACCAAATGATACCGCAGCTTCCAGCTGTTAAATACCTGGTTATACATTTTGCCCGTCGCCTTACTTGGAAAAGCCACATAGATTTCAAGTTAACACAAATGAAACTAAAAGTATTACCACTAAATTGGCTTATAGGCAGAAACTCCGCCCAGAGCTTAGATTGTAAACTTCTACTGTACAAGTCGATCCTCAAACCAATTTGGTGTTATGGGATTCAATTATGGGGCACTTCCTCAGCTAGTAATGTAGAAAAAATTTAAAGGCACCAAAATAAGATACTGGGTATGATTACATCTGCTCCCTGGTATATAAAAAATTCGAACATCCACAAAGACCTAAACATGCCATCAGTCAAAGCAGAAATAGCGAAACATGCAGTCACATATCTAAGGAGGCTTGAATCTCATCCAAACCATTTGGCTCGTAACATGCTAAATGAACCTAGTTGCATTCGACTAAAAAGAAGAAGGGGGTGCTGTAGTTTAAGTGGTTAGCACGTTGACTACTAAGCAATGGTCACGAATTCAATACTCAGCCGAGGCAACATCAATATTTCTGATATGTATTAATTTTTCTTTATAATAATGCATATCACAGCGCCCTCCTTCGCCGGTATTACCACATAGCACTAAATCGTCGGCGAAGTAAAATAATTATAAATTGGCTATGTTAGCTTCAAACTAAATTCGCCTAAATAATACCAGAGGCGCTGCAATACTGTTCTCAAAATAATCATAACGTTCAATTACAGTGCTGCCAGATGCGAAGCTTTACTATCACACTAACCATATGTCTTATCTACTACTATCCCTTTCTAAAGGAAGTAACGCATTTAATATAGGCATTAATTGCCTGAGTGTTACTTCTCTTTAAAAAAAAAACAAGATACTGCTTTTCTTGGCCGTCCATTAGAGGGATGACCCGCAAATGATTGCAAAATTCGTGAAACAAACATTATTTTTGTCTAGCACTGGCTGGACTTAAAAAGTATATTTTTATTTAAACTTAAGATATGAGTAATTATTGTTAGTTCAAAAATATTGAAGATACAATAAATAATAAATGTAAAAAACAAAATTTATACAAAGATTGAAATTCTGTTATAAGTATATGTTTATGTTAGTTTGTGATAATGATTTATTTCAACAATAGTTGTTTATTTTAGGAAGAATTATCCATAGGTACAAACCTGACGATATTTGGACTGCATGTAATAACGAATAGTATAAGATTAGTAAATTTATTATTGTACATATGTCTATACATACACACAATTAAAAATAATTAGGCACCTTAATCCTTAAGATTTTAGCAATTTTTTTTATTGACGATAACTTACCTGTATAAGAAGTTGACCACTTCTTGTATGAGGATTTCTATATGCATACAGTATCCATAGCAAGGCACATGATACCAAACATATGGGAAAGAATACACCCAATGTTACGCCCATGCTTTTATGTTCGGCAGATTCATCCACCATTGATTTCATTTGTGTACCAGTATGAAAATCTTTACTGAATTTTTCTAAAGGCTTTTCTGTGGTTGAAGAATCTATGCCTGAATCATCTTTGTGATTTGTGCTACCATCCACAACTGTTGTAGATGTTGAACCATTTTGATTGGCATTACTACCCTTTTGACCAATGGCAGGACACAAATTTTCTTCATTTACAAAACTACGATCGCAACCTGTAATAAAAAACAAAAATTATTTTATTGCAAAACACGTAATTAAAACAATATGGAAAAGTTATTTTAATGATATTTACCACGTGCTAGCCAATCTTGTTTTTTGCGATCTGTACCAGTGGAACATCTGTTAATAGTTGGACACCATGTACACTAAAAATATTTATAATATTATTATTTTTTCGCATTTATAATTTTGGATATGAAGATAGATAAAAAAAGCTGTAATTTTTACTTTACAAGAATTTTAGCTAACGAAAATGATAACTTAAATATGTACATACATACATACAGTGCCGGTCAAAATAATAGCACCAACGACAAAATGTAATTTTTCATTCCAACGGAAAATAAGTGGTAGATGAGTCCAGAATTGTATTATCTAGAAGCAAGGGATCACGTTCCTACGTAAGATGACCACCATACGCGGAATTCAACCTAATACTTACAACTAAAACCATAAAACACGGTGGATCTAGCGTAATGGTGTGGGATAGTTTTTCTTCCTATGGTGTAGGACCTACAAAACCACAATAAGAACATTTATGTTGGTATACTCGGGGAAGTAATGCTTCCTTATGCTTCTTAAGAAATGCCATTGGTGTAGGTCTTCCAGCAAGATAATACCCGAAGCACACAAGCAAGGCTGCGACAAAGTGGATTCGGCACAATAAAGTCAATGCGATGGAATGGCCCGCTCAGAGCCCAGACCAATTAAAAATGTATGGGCAGATATAAAAAACAGTGTCTCAAATGCAACCAACTAACAACGAAGCGCTTTGGACAGCTGTCCAGTAAATCTGTAATAAAATTCCAAAGGAAAGATGCCAGAATCTTGTAAATTCGATGCTAAAACGTTGTGCAGTCGTTATTATAAATAATGGACATGAAAGAAGGTATTAATTAGAATAAACAAATCATGCTCAACGTAATAAATTCCTAAGCGTCTTATGACAAATTTTGAAATATGTCACTTAAACCTATAGGAAAATATGTATCGGAGACATATTTTCTTAGGCTTGGTGCTATTTTTTTGACCTCACCTGTATGTATTTTGTATACATGTATGTAGTTTCTTTAGATCATATTACAAATATATTATTTATACATATAACATATGTTTGATTTAACTTTTAACGTTACTTCAGAATCTCATAGATCATTTGCACAAATATGAAGTAATTTTTCATGTAAATGTTGAATATGTTCCTTACTCTTTCTAAGTGTTTGTTGTTAATGTAAAGAATATTTATTTATTTAATGTTACAATGCAATTATAAATTATATTCTATCATAACTTATTGAGCATAGTAACGCAGTGATTTTAAACTCCTCGGTTAAGCTAGCTTTCGAACATGCTTGTCCCTTTACAGTTGTGGATGAGAAAGATCCGAGACCCTGGTGGAACGTGAACTTGAATCCATGAAAAAGGACACAAGGAATACCTTTAATCGGTACATGAGGGAGAGAGATTCAAACTCATGGGACGATTATAAGGATAAGAAAGAAGAGAACGATACGTCTTCGGAAACGGAGTACGTGCAGGGAATTCTGCTCTAATATGAGGGATACATCTGAAATATGTAGAATACAGAAAGTAGTATTTAAAGACCCTGTCTCCAAGATTGGACTCATTCGCAAAAGCGATGGTCAGATGACTGAGACAGTGGTTGAGACATTGCAGACACTTATGGAGGTCCATTTCCCTGGAAGCTTCAGTTCTAACGACTCATGGACTCCTATTAGTAGGGGGGCTAGTGAGGGAAGACGGGCTGAGGCAGAAAGGATAATGACTTTAAGTGGTGTTAAAAAATGTTAGAATGGATGGAATTTTCCCTGCCCTATTACAGTGGGGTATAAACACCTTGCTTGAACGGATTAGGGAAATATAGGCTGTATAGCGACGGGTTATATACCGGTGGCTTGGAGGGAAACTAATGTAGTTTTTCTTCCCAAATCGAGTATAAGTCCCTTTTACGGAAGCCAAGTCTTTCAGGCCAATAAGCCTTACATCTTTTTTTTTTGAAGTCAATAGAGCCGACTTCCTGGAGAACCACACGCTGACGAATATACCCTTGAGTAGATACCAACATGCTTATCGAACAGGTAGATCTACTGATACCGCTCTGCATGGACTTGTCAGAGTCGCGGAAAGAAAAATTCTCAATGGTGACGCTGCATTGTCCATATTTATGAATATTGATAAAAATCTATTTCTTAAAGTTAAGGAATGCTCTTTCTGAGCGGTATCAACGCTACGCTTAGTCGAGAACTATAAATCTCAAAAATTGGCGGTCCAGAATCCAGGGTATGGTAGTCAGGGATTGCCCGCAGGAAAGAGTTTTGTCACTCCTTTTGTGGAACACCACCGTTGATGGCCTTCTCTGGAAACTGGACTCATTAGGTGTCCATACGGTTGCGTATGCCGACGATCTGGCACTTGTGGTTGTTGGAAAGTTTATCGATACTCTCCAAGGATGTGTCAGACAGGCTCTCATAACAACTGAGGCATGGTGCGATGAGCAGGGGCTAACCATAAATGCTAGTAAATCAGACGCTATGCTCTTCACTCGTAGGAGGATCGGAAATCAGTGTGTCAAGGAAGGTGAATTATCTGGGAGTTACTCTGGATAAGTAACTTACCTAGAACGAACATATTGAAATGAAGAGACGGAAAGCAAAAAGGATTTGCATCAGTGTAAATGAGTTTGTGGCCGCAAATGGGGAACCTCGCCAAAGGCAGCATACTGTTTTTACACAATGAGAGCATCCTGGACCTAGTTAATAGGGAGGTTATTGAAGCTCAAATGCCGATGGAACGCATGAGTAGAAGAAAGATAGTCGAAAGACTGCATCGGACATTTTGCGGAAGGCGTTATACACAATGAGTGTATGGAGAACGACATCAGCATCTTTACTGATGGTTCTCATATGAATGGTAGAGCAGGAATAGATGTACATATACTCAGCTGAGCTGAACTTGTCCTGTAGTCTGCGCTTGGGGGAGTACATCTCCGTTTACCAGGCAAAATAGTTTGGGCTGCTGCATGCGTTGGATCACCTGCTGGAATGTCGGGTATACGGGAGAAAGGTCCTCATTGCTTTTGACAACCAGTCGGTTATAAAGCGTATGAGGCTGGTGAAGGTGTACAATGGGTGGACTATTAAACCTGAAAATGTGGAGGGAGACTACTACGTGTAGGCAGGCTCGTATTCATACGAATGGATACGGAGTGTAGGCAGGCTCGAATGGATACCGTTGGACAGGAAGGCCAGTAAGGTACTGAGATACAATAGATGTACTATAAGCTGGATAACTACATTGGTGACAAGTCATGGAAACTTCAAATATCATCTAGCCAAGATGAAAATCGAAGATGAAACTTGCAGACAGCCTGGAAGAGGCTGAGACGGTAGCGAACATTGTGTGTGAATGTCCGGCACTGGCTAGCATAAGACTTAGGACCACTGGTAGAAACTTGTTAAATGTGGATGATCTAAGCCTTGAAAGAAGGCTGACAGTTACCAGTAGACAGTCTGAAATTACTAAAGTCAAGATAAAAGGCTTGTTGTAGCACGTGACCTCTATGAGGGTATGGTTGCCGTAATAACATTTCGGTTGTCTATAATCGCAGAGGACGGAAGGGAGTTGAAAAGGGACTCGTTAAGGAAGTGGTCTGCATTAATAATAATAATACCGCAGACATTCAATCGTTGTAGTAATACAATTGTGGTGGGAATATGGTCTTCTGGTATTTTGGTACTCTTATAATGTCTTCTAATGAGAGGCAAAAAATAAAAATTAGACCCGGAACTTGAAAAAACCATATTTTTCATTTTTTGTGATTATATTCAATACTATTTTTAGTCAATTATAAAAATATTTTATGTATTTAAATACTTAAATAATGATTTAAAAATCATTATCATCAATTTTAAATATTAAGGCCCTTATTCATAAAAAAATAAAGTTTACTTTTCAAAGTTTAATTTTTATAAAAAATTCGACATAAAGTAAACTTTAAGTAAGCTTTAATTTTTATGAATATGGGCATAAATACTGTACTCTGAGGTGAGTACAAGTGAGTGTGTATGGTCTAGTAAATCTAACGAACATAAAATTTTAATCCACGGAATTGATGTAATATTTTAATTTGTCAATATGATTTAAAATACCTTTCTGAAATTCAAATAATATCTAATTAAATAAAAAAACCATTTAGGCTGGTTGTCGGAAGAAGTACTTCTAGCAAATCACAAAAGAGTGCGAAAAATAAGGTTGTCGCGAAAAGACACGCATAAGGATTTGATGACTTGTTTGTTAATATCCAAAGATCAACTAAATTTTTTCTCACCGTGAGTATGCGTGACCGTGAGTCAAAAACAGTCATTGTGTACTATTAGGCATTCATAAGTTTCATAAAATTCACATAATTTTGTAAGACTTATTGCCTTTTTTCTATAAAGGACATTTGACAGGATCAAGTCCTTTTTTAAGAGCAATTATGATGGGTTTAACAAACGTATGATTTCACTTTTTTTTGTTGAATAAAACAAATTTAAGAACAATTGCTTTTTGGCGTGTCCTTGTTCCGATTTTTTTAAAGCAAAAATTTTTCTTAATTACTCTAAATATAACTGCCCTGTATAGTTTCAAAAGTCTGTTTCAACTCCTTCTATTTTTGTCCTATCGTTTTATGGGAACAAAGCACTTTGCGGCATCGTTTTATCGAATGCTTGTCGGGTGATTTTAAAATATATGACAGGTTGTTTACTATGTACAGTTGTTATATTAAGTAGTTAGTATTATTTACTTGACAGCTCGGCCAATCCTTAATCAGAGTCGTCCTCGGATTCCTCATCATCGACCCATCTTTTCATTTTATCGAATTTGTATAACGCAAAACTTGCGGTTTGTTATTTGTAGATCAGATATGTATAAGGTACCCATCATTCCTGAATACACTGGTGAGAGAATATGGACCTCGGTACTTTGGCTCCAATTATGTTCTTTCGTATTTTTCATGTTAGTGACAAAAAACAGCTTTAAATTTAATTTATTTTTGTTTTCTACATTCAAAATATTTTTACAATAACTGATTGTAGTTTATTAAAAAAGTATTCCATAAAATTATTTTTAAATGAGTTATTTAAAAATGAAAACAAAAAATTATTTAACTGATTTTAACGTTTATTTATAAAACAAACTATGTACATGTAAAAACACATTTTACGTTGCATTTAACTTTTATATTCACGTAATTTTTAGTTATTTTCTTAAAGTAAAAATAGCAAAATCGACGGAAATTACCATGATTTTAATGGTATTTGTTGTTACTTTTATTAGGTTCGCATTTAAAAACACAATTGCAAAATCAGTAGTTCGAACGATGTCTACGCTGGTCACCCTATTTTTAATACCAAAAAATACAACATGATATGTAGTTTACATATCTGAATTGTAAAACTAATAAAAAACGAAAATAAATTATTGCTATCAACCCCCAAAAGCCCGAAGGTACGTTTTTTGATTAGAAAAAACAATAAATTTTAATTATTTGAAAACTAATCATCCGCTTTTTTCTTTTTTGACTCAATTGAAATATTTTATTTAAATTTACCCCCGCACGCCCAATATTTTGATCCATTCGACCGGATCAACCCACCTTAAATAAAATATTTTAAATTGAGTTTTTCTTTTTAGAAAACCCGGGGAAATTATTCATCCATATTGGATTTATTTAGAAAACCCAACCCAAAAAACCCTTATTTTTTTCTTTTTGTTTGCAAGGTATGTAAAATAAATTTTAAGTGCTTGTGAATATAAAAAGTGAAAGTTAAAACAAATCACATTAAAACAAACAAACAAGTGTACATACATATATAATATATATGTGAACTGAAGTTAACAACCCGCAAAAACAAGTTGGTATTTTAAATTCAGCACGTGTAATTAAACTCACCACTTGTAAGCAAATATTAATTTGATTTGTTTTTGAATAAAAATAGGACTTATTGATATTTTATATTATTTTAACACTCGTTTTAAATAATAAGAGTCCTACACAGTAATAATAATAATTAATAAAAGATTCATTTTGAGAATTTAATTTATTATTATTGTTTATAAATTTGGTATTTTGATCAATTTAAATAATTTTATTTGAATTTGTAATTTTAAACAAAACTTTTTGAGTTTTATTGAAATTTTTCAAATTAAATTAAATTTTTACAACCTATTTTATGGAATAATTTTACGTAAAATGGCAGCCATTAAATCTTTATTGAAAAATTGCAGTCGTTTGACTGATTTTGAAGCCTTTATTCAGGCTATCCCTCAAAGTGAGCATACTGTTCACTCCCTGAATACACATCGTCAGGAATTAACTCGTTTGTGGAAAATATTTCGTGACTGCCATTATGAACTCTTAGAAAATCTTGAGTAAACAAAGGTCTCAGCAAAGGAGGTTAAAGCCAAGTATATATCAGGCTACACCACCTATTTTCAATGCGTATCGTTTATAGAAACCCTAGTTGACAAAATTAAAGATAAATGCGCGGCTTCATCGAACACTCTTCCAATACATCTTCCCCCTTCCCCCGACACCAAAACATTCTCAGGCGATTATTCGACTTGGCCATCTTTCAGCTATATGTTCTCGGCCCTATATAAGAATAACTCACATGTGAGTAATATTCATAAAATGTATTATTTGTTGCAAAAAACTGAAGGTGAAGCCCGTGATATAATCCGTACATGTCCTATAACGACATGGTTTTGATATGGCCTGGCAGAATCTCGTAGACCGGTATGAAAATAAACGAGTTCTAGTCAACGCTTAACTAAAAACCCTTTTTAACCTTGAAGCTATAGAAAATGAATCCGGTCCCTCTATTAAACGTTTGCAAAGGACAATTAATGATTGTATTATGAATTTATCTTTATTGGGCATTGAAACTTTATCTTTATTGGGCATTGAAACTAAAAATTGGGACATAATTTTTATATTTATTTGTTCAACCCGGTTACTTGAAGTCACACTCGGACTTTGGGAACAGTCCCAGGGACCTAGCTCCGATTTACCGCAGTGGAGTAGTATGGATGATTTTCTAACGAACTTTAGAATCGGTTTCGAATATATTTGGTGCTCATAACCCGACCAAAACAACAAGCCATTACCCGAAAAAGACTGAAGAAGTTAAGAAATATAAAAGCTTTGGCAAAAGTGTTATCCCAAATATACCTCCAAGAAAATGTTTGCTCTGTACCGAAAATCACCCTGTCCGATTACGTTCTATTTTTCTTAGAATGTCTGTTAGTGAACGCTTGACAATTATCAAGAAGCATAAGTGTTGTACGAATTGTTTAGCTACTTCACATGAATTTAGAAGATGTCAAAGTTCTAATGTGTGTTACATATGTAAACAAAAACACCATTCGATGCTTCATCGTTCGGAATCTTCTGCTCACGTACGACAAAGATTCGAAGCAAATTTAATTAACCCTGAAAATTCTCATCGTCGTTCAAATTCGCCCTCTAATATCACTGTAAATAGTGCTGATACTGATGAGAGACCGTTAACATCTGCCGCTGCACGTTCTTTTCAAAACTTTGCTACAAGATTAAAGTCCACCCCTTACTCTTCAATTTTGTTGGGAACCACAGTGGTTGATATATTGTTTAATGGCGTAAGGTGTTCAGCTAGAGCTTTGATTGACCCTGCTTCACAAGCTACGTTTATTTCACGTAGGCATCAAAAAAGGTTGTCACATTTTCTGCCCCTGCTGGCACAATTGTAGGCCTAAATGGTGCTATGGCAGCAAAATCGACAAAAATGTGACTGATTTCTATAGGATCTTCTATAGATCCGAATTTTAAACTGAAAACAGAAGCGTATGTTGTTGAGAAGCTACCGCACGGCTACCCACATGTTCGTTAGCTAATTTTATCGATTTTAATATACTTGAAATACCACTGACAGATTTTAAATGTTCCCATTCGACTTGCTTATCGGTGCAGACATATATTCTCAAATTATGCTAACAGATGTTCAGAAACATACTGATGGAAACTTGAAGCATAAAATACAGTTTTTGGATGGTTTCTTACAGGGAAAGTCCCTCAGTCACACCACATGAATTCTGTTGTTTCATATTGTAATCATTTGGATTTAAATGAACAAATTGCTAGATTCTGTGAAATTGAGAAGTGCCTAAGATCAAAAAGTTGTCTTCTGATGACTCTTTTTGTGAAAATTTGTATCGTAAGACCACTTATAGGAATGAGGACGGACGTTATGTTGTTTCGTTACTTTTTATGTCTGATTTTCCTGACAACTTGAAACTTGGTCTCTCCCGAAAGGCAGTTTTGTCTCAGTTTCTTAGGAACGAATCAAGATTGTTAAGGACTCCTGAGGAAAAACCTAATACGACCAGGTTGTCTGTGAGTATGTTACTCTAGGCCATATGGATAAAGTGATTCCAGATAGTTCTCATACCCCGAATACTTACTACTATTTACCTCATAGTGTAACTACTAAACTTCGTGTAGTTTTTAACGCATCAAACCCCTCCTCTAATGGAATGAGTTTGAATCACATTTTACATACTAGGACCACTTTACAGTCTGATTTAACTATTTTAGTGCTTAGATGGCGACTATTTCAATTTGTTTTTAACGCTGACATTGAAAAAAAATGTATCGGCAAATATTGATCAGGCCGGATCAAGCGTCATTTCAACGAATTGTATATCGTTCAGATCCTAATAAGGAAATTGAAGATTTCGAGTTGAAAACAGTTACTTTTGGTGTTAACTGTGCCCTATATTTAGCGATACGAACTTTGCATCAGCTGCCTGATGATTGTAAACAACTCCACCCTAAAGCTTTTGAAATTTTGCATAATCAAATGTATGTTTTTTTTTTCAATTTTTATTTATTGTATCTTCAATATAATTGAACTATCAATAATTACTCATATCTTAAGTCTAAAAAAAATAAATATACTGGTTTACTCCAACCAGTACTGGACAAAAAAATGTATGTTTCACGGTTACTGTAATTTGAGGGTTATCCCTCTGATGTACGGATAAGAGAAGCAGTGTCCTCCTTCTTAGTCGAATGTAACCAGATTCATTTAGTATGTTACAGGCCAGTGAATTCGGGTGAGTTTCAAGCTTCTTTCAATACCTTATGGCAAGTTTCGCTATTTCTGCTTTAACTGATGGCATGTTTAGATCTTTATGGATGTTCGAGTTTTTTATATACCAAGGAGCAGATCTAATTATACGAAGAATCTTATTTTGGCGCCCTTGAATTTTTTCTACGTTGGTAGCTGAGGCAGTGCCCCATAATTGAATGCCATAACACCATATTGGTTTTAGAATTTACTTGTATAATAAAAGTTTGCAATCTAAAGCGAGAGTAGAATTTCCGCCAATTAGCCAGTTTAGTTGGACTGTTTTCAACTTCATCTGTGTTAACTTTGTTTCTATGTGGCGTTTCCATGTAAGGCGCCGGTCAAGATGTATGCCGAGATATTTAACGTCTGAAAGCTGAGGTATCGTTTGGTGTGAAAGTTATGTGAGTACATTTTTGTTCATTCACTTTTATTCTCCATTTCTTCAACCATTTTTCTAAATTAAATATGTGGTGTTGTAAATATCGTGATGCTACTTCGGGTCTTTCGTGAATGCTCAAAAAAGCTGTGTCGTCAGCAAATGTCGATATGTGAATTTGGTTACTAGTTGGCATGTCTGAAGTACACAATAAGTATAAAATAAGTACACAATAAGTATAAAAATATCTCCTTCTTTCACAATAAATTTTTGTTCTGTTGAATAACTATCTAGCAGCTTATAAAGGTTTACGGGCAAATTCAGTTTTAGCTTCTATATTAGGCCATCATGCCATACCTTATCGAATGCTTGAGAAACGTCGATAAAAAGCGCAGAGTACTGCTCTGCGCTTTTTCTCTCTTCAACATTAACTAACAACATTAACTAACCTGTGAGTTTGTTCGATCGTACTATGTTTTTTCCTGAAGCCGAATTGATGGTTTGGAATAAATCCTTTGTCGCTTAGAATAGGGTTAAGCTTTGTTATTAACATCCTCTCAAACAGCTTTGACATAGTTGATAAATGGCTTATAGGTCCGGATGGTTCAATTTTTGTGTGGTCTTTTCCTGGTTTAGGAATCATGGTAACCAAGGACACCTTCCACTCTGTGGGAAAGTACTCCAGACGTAAAACGGCATTAAAAATAAAAAGAACGATTCTGCGAGCTACATACACGGGGCAATTCAAGTAATATCTTGTTACTGGTTTTATCAACTCCAGGGGTTTTTTGGTGTTTAAATCCGTTATTGCCTTTTCAAGATCACCAAATTCAAATCTTATCGGTACTGCAGCACTAGACTCGACAACTGGCAACTCAACTATATCAGTCGATATATTTGGGGTAAAAACCTTTTTCAAATGTCCAGCAAATAAATTTCCTTTTTCGGTATCACTCCTTGCCCAGCCTCCAGCTGAAGTTCGTAAGGACTGGCCTTTTAAGGTAGGACTGGCCTTTTAAGGTTTTTACAAGCACGCCATAACGAATAAACTGATTGCGGAGTTGCGTCTAGGTCTCCCAAATAGTTTTTCAGGGATGCTACTCTTCGAGATTCCAACATCTCTCTTAGCCGGTTCTTGCATTCATTAAGTCTGCTTTTGAGTTGAGGAGATCTCTGTGATTGCCATTTCCTACGAATTTTTCTTTTTTCAGCCAAGATATCGATATCTGCAGAATAAATTTGCTAATTTTCGGGTTATTGTTGAATGTTGGGCTGCTAATTTGAGGCTTAGGTCAAAGTCAATAAGACTCCGCTCTACGTCTTCAGATGTTCTTAGCAGGATGTTTTCCGAACAATGAATACTAAGATACTTTCTAATTTTCAACCAATTAATGCTTGTGCTAATCGTTGGTGATATGATGTTATGTTTATCCCATATATAGACGATAGTGGGTGAATGATCTGAGGATAATTCAAGTGACGCTTCAACTTCAATCATTTCTGTCGGAATACCCTTAATCACGCCAAAATCAATAACATCAGGTATTTTTTGTCGATCAGTAGGCCAATAGGTGGTTTGACCACTCGATATCACATTCAAACGCATTTTTGAAATTGTGTCAAACAAAACACGACCTTTTGAAGATATTAGGCGTGATCCCCAAAACGTTTGTTTATCGTTCTAGTCGCCTGATGCTATGAAACAGGGACCTAGTGATTTGTAGAAGTCGCTATACTGACTTTCCGTTTTTTGAAATCTAGGAGGTGAATAAATCGATGAAATACTAAGCTTTGATGAAATTCTTTAAAACAGATATTTGTGGCTTGAGAGTAAATTTCACAAAAATCACGCGGTAAATAATGTTTTATTCGGGCCTTAATAAGTATTGCTGAGCCTCCACACGGTCTTCCACGGGGGTCCTTAGTATCATATAAAATATATCAATTGATTTTAAAAAAGCTTTTTGTTGTTAAATGTGTTTCTGCAATCATCATAACATCAATTTGTTGGTTCTTGAGGAAGTATTCCAGTTCATTTTTATGTTGGCGTAAGCCGTTTGAGTTCCAGAAACATATTTTTAGACAGTTCATGCAATCTATGATGCTGCAGTACCGCCTGCTGCAGTACCGCCTGCAGCATCATAGATTGCATGTGTACCATTTCTTGCATCATGCTGCTCATAGAGCTCATAAAACTGTTTAACGAATGCACTAATGTCTCGATGCTTGCTTCGAGACGATTATAGTTACCAGATGGTGTTTGTTCTTTAGGTTCTGGGTGCAAATTTGGAGTAGAATTAGTAGTCGGTGTCGCTGAAGTATGATTGGTTTTTACCATATCTGTATATGAAACATGTTGTGTTGTTGGTTGAGCTAACTGAGGATAATGAGCATTTGCTCGATATTGTTGGTGCTTAGCAGGAGTATTTAGTTTTTGAGTGGTTTTCCTTACCATGGAAAAAACTGGACAGCCTCTGTAGTTAGCAGTGTGGTTTCCACCACAATTGCTACATTTTTTAACTTTCGAGTCATCCCTTGCTTTGTCGGATTGGGCGTAACAATGTAGCTCGCCACATACAACGCAAACCGGAGGCAACTTACAGTAAGCCCTAGTATGACCATATTCTTGACAATTTAGACACTGGACAGGTCCTGGACGCTTATGCGGCTCCTCTACAGTTATTTTACTGTGTAACAGGTATTTCAGATTGTAAATGGGGTTCGTTTCGTTCTTCTTCAATCTGATATCTGCAGGTTCCAGTTCAACGCGAAATAGTGGTTGGGGGACACGTTCTCGATTACGGAGATTATCTACACTTTTTATTTTAAAACCCGCTTTTTGGAGTCCGGCTCTTATTTCAGCTGGATCAACGTATGAATCTACACCTTTAATGACTACCTGTAGACCTTTGCTACTCTTCAGCTGATAGGTATAAAAGTTCTTTTTGCAGTTTTCAAACTCGTTTACTGCTTTACGATAACTGCTTTCATCAATAAATTGTATTTTTGTCTCAACAATGTTACCACGCTTGATGGGAATTACATAAAATGAATTCTCGCCAATAATTGAAATTAACTTTTTTACTAAGTCGTTCAAATTTTCTCCCTTAAATAAACTGGAGGTGGTTTGAACGACTTAAGTGTCGTTTTATGATCACTTATTTCACTATCTAAGATAGCAAAACGATTATATGAATTTATTCCGTTACGAGTCCTTGTCTTTATGTACTTTAGAAATTGGTGCAAGCTGCGAAGATTTAGGGCTTCGACCTCTTTTTAATACCGTTATGTATGTTGACGATATTTCTGCTGGCTCACATACAATTGAAGAAGCAGTTCGTAATCGTGATGAAGTGACGCGTGTTTTAAAGTCTGCTGGATTTTCACTTCAAAAGTGGACAGCATACAATGAGAGTCTTCTTGCCAATTTACCCCCCGAACATCTATTAGATTCCGATTATTGGAAGTTATCAGACGCTAGTAACACTAAAACTCTGGGCTTACGTTGGAATTCGAGCATTGATGCATTTTTCTTCAAGCCATTTCTGACGACCGATTACTCTGGTGTCGCAAAACGTTCTGTCTTGTCTCAAATAGCAAAGCTATTTGACCCAAGTGTTTGAAATGTTTGAATGTTTGAAACCCATGACGTTAAATAGATGGCGCGCATTTGTTGATGATTACCTTTACATCGAAAGCATCTTTATCCCCCGTTGGGTTAATTTTAACCCCCAACATGAAGTTCAACTTCATGCTTTTTGTGATGCTTCTGAAAAAGCATTTGCCGCCACTCTATATATTTAAGTCCAAATCTTGTCAGGTGATATATTCACGAATTTGCTCGCTGCGAAAACAGAAGTGGCGCCAATAAAAGTGCAAACTTTACCCCGTTTAGTGCTTTGCGGTGCAACTATATTGGCAAAGATGGTACATTCACTTCGCAAGGAGCTGAATCTTACCATGTCGGAAGCATTTTACTGGACAGATTCTACCATTGTTTTGTCCTGGCATCAAAAAATTGGCCTACTTTTGTAGCAAGTCGAGTTTCGTATAATTTGGATAAAATTGGTACTGATAACTGGAATCATGTTGACTCTCATGACAACCCTGCCGATGTAGCTAGTCGTGGCATATACGGCTAAGGAACTAGCTAATTATGACATTTGGTGGAAAGGTCCTGAATGGCTCAGTCGCCGCCGCACAGTGGCTGAAAATCGTTTATCGTTGGCCAAAAGTAAATTTTTTTTTTGTCACCGATTTTAAAAATTTTTACGTCATTTTGTAGTTAATATATTTAAATTAAGGTAGCCAAAAAATTATGTTAAAATATTGATAATTGTGGGCGTGGCATGCTGTCAAACTCAACTTTTTTTTAATTTCAGAAAAAGGTGTTTTTCTTTGGTTTTTTTATCAAAATTAAATGGTTGCTACTCGCAAGCTATCATCGATAATGGTCTGCGGTTTTTTTTATAATGTTGGTAGGATTATTGTCTTTAGCTGTTGTAAGTAGACACAGCTCTAGCGTTTAATATTAGGGGCGTTATGAAATATTTATGAAACTACTATATTTTCCTCAAATTTAAACTTTAGTGGAATAGAACTTCTAGGGAACAAAAGGGAACAAGAAACGTATACAACCACGAGAAAGGTGAAAGTGTCCTCTTTAAGGCTATATATACTTTTGTACCCGCCACGAGCCGCCTGTAGAACACTTTTTTCATTTTAATGAAATTACTCGAAAAAAATTCATATACAATGGTGTATTAAATTTTCACTTTTTTGCCTAAAAGTTTATTTTTTTTTAGTTTAGGCTACGTATAACTAAAAAAATAAATATAATACCTTCGAAAGGGTTTAATGGCTTTGTTTTGATCAGCAAAAAATAAGTAATAAAATTATCACAATGGGCTCTCAGGAAGCATATGATATCTTTCTAAATTTACCTGTTATCAAATGTTAGGGTCAACCAAAGTCATAAACAATTTTATAACAATAATTGCGACATTAAACCACTAAAGTTAAAAAACAACCCCATATTGACGCATGAGTGCAGTTTTGTTCAATTTAAGCGCTACCTGCTATGAAATTAAAGACCAGTATGTAAAGAACATGTATCTAAAAAAACATAAAACATAACAAACGCAAATAAAAATATTCAAAAGAAAATGGAGAGCTGCAGTTATAAAGAACTGGCCGAAGTGTATTTTAGAAACAAAAATCAGGAAGATATTCTTAGTTACGTTAAAATAAAATTAAACTTAAATTCGTGTAGCACCGAAATGCAAGAGCAATTATATAATTTCGTCAAAGCACTAAAAAAACGCTACAAAGAAGTTATGTACAGTAAACAAAAATTTTATACAAAAAGTGCAAAGTGGTTAGAAGGTCAACTTACTGTCGCTGCAGAAACAACAAAGCAAGATAAGGCTGGAAGACCACGCAAATCATTAGTGGACAATTGCAGCGATAGATCTAAGAGGCGGAAGCCTAAAGATATTAACGATGCCTTTGGTTCTACAAATATAAAAGAATCTTTCCTACATCAATTACGATCACAGAACCAATTTACAAAAGTGGATATCATTAAAAAAGTTGTTAAAGCTAGTCCACCGAGAACAAAACGGATTCTTAAAAGTATACCAACTCCGAATGATGCAATACAGTACACAAATGAGGAGGCATTAGCATTATTTCTGGATTTGAAATTAACAAAACAGCAATATATTAAACTCAGACAGCGTGCGATTGAAAAAGGCTCAAATATATATCCAGCATATCATCACATAACCGCTGCTAAAATGGACTGTTTGCCATCATTGAAATTGACTGTAGAAAATTTGGAGATTATGCTAAGGAAACTGCAAAAATATATACTAACTACCCATGGAGAAATATGTCTGCAACAGTTCACAAAATCCTTTATCATGGTGAAGATGTCATTAAATATCATTTGGTACCACTTGGAGATCTATCAGAGGAGGCTCAGGAAAAAAGGAACAAGGATTACATATTTTATAGAGAGCACAATACTAGGAAAATTTCACGGAATTCAACAAATGAAGATCTATTTAATATATTATTGGCAACGTCAGATCCGTTCATATCCAGTATTCGAAATCAATGGAAAGTGGACCATCGGGATTTAGATGAAGAAGCCAAAAAACTACTAAAGAACAGAAATAGCACAGAACAAAATATGGAATATTTGCAATTAATATTTAAGTCAAATGAATAAAAATTATATTTTCTTGTTGCTTAACCAAAAAAAAAAAAAAAATTTTTTTTTTTGGGGGGGGTGAGGTGAAGGTAGCGCAGAAGATCCGAGTATATTTTCCATTCGTCATGAAAGCTTAAAAATTTATTTTTTATGCAATCTAGGCTTAGGTAATACAATTTGTTAATTATTGACACTATTTTTCATATAATATGCTATATAACCGCCCACAAAAAGGGGGCGGGGTCCAAAAATAAATTTTTATGATTTTCTGGCTCCAGGGTAAAGACCTTGAACCTTCTTTGACATAAAAATGTTTCATTTGCTTAACAAATTTACAAAAAAACTTGTAAAAATGTGTAGTTTTTCAGGGGTTGGTTTAGTTCTTCTTAGGGGAATTTTTTTCCCCCTGGTCCGATTTGGCCCATTTACGAACTTAGCCTGCCCTATCCTTCAAGATATATATGTACTAAATTTCAAGGGTCTAGCTCTTTTCGTTTAGACTGAATCGTGTTCATACAGACAGGCGAATGGACGGACGGCCGGATGGACAGACGGACGTATGGACAGACGGACATAGCTATATCGTCTTAGATTTCATCACTGATCAAGAATATATATACTTTTTTGGATCTTAGAGGGATATTTTACTATGTTACACACAGAATAAACCCATATTTCACTCTGAAAGTTAAAAAAATTAAAATGTTCAACTTTGACCTCGAATTCCTTAAAAAGTCCTCAATCAATTTTAATGTAATTAAAACTGAATCAAGCTGAGCTAAATATCTATCCATTAAAAAAAAATTATTTCAATATTTTGATCGGTTCAAAAGTTACAGAATTTTGGCCAACGAAAAACGATTTTCAGCCACTGTGCGCCGATCAGAATGGCCTAGAACTTCTTTTAAATTATCTACCCAATTAGAGACTCGTTCAATTCACGTAAATGTTACTTGAACAATTACATCAGAGGAAGTTTTGACCCGTTTTTCGGATTTACCCCGTGCAATGCGAGTGCTGTCATATGTTTTTCGTTTTTATCACTCAGGTCACCCGAAACATAAACAGCCTCGTAAGTTTTCTTCTGAACCGCATAGTCAAATTGAATTGAATTTTTTAAAAAAATAGCTTAATTGTTGTGTGTCAGCGTGCTCATTTTCAGGAATATTCTGTTTTAAAAACAGGATCAAACATTTCCCGTACAAGCTTACTTCTTGTATTTTTCAAATTTATTGACTCGAATGGTTTTATGAGAGTTAATGGTCGATTATCGAAATCACCTACCCTTACTTTTGAAGAACGTTTTCCGAAGCTATTATTTTATCCGTTTATATTTAGAGTACGTTCATAAAATTTCAGTATATGGCGAAAATTCGTTAATGTTGAGAATAATAAGGCAAGAGTTTTGGGTTCCAAGTTGAAAAACCTTGTTCGTACATTTATCCATAACTGTAAAATTTGCTCATAGCAAAAGAAGATGGGACAGCAGATGATGGCTGCCTTACATCCCGAGAGAACAACTCTTTCTCGCCCTTTTACTCATACAGGACTTGATCTTGCAGGTCCTTTCGAAATAAAATCTTATATAGGTCGTGGATGTCGAATAACAAAGGGATACGTTTCGGTATTTGTTTGTTTCGCCACTAATGCTATTCATCTTGAAGCCACATATGATGTGACCACTGACTGCTTTTTCTCGATTTTTCTCCCGAAGAGGTTGTCCATCCCATATTTATTCGGATAACCGCTTTTGTTGGTTCAGCTAATGTTTTGAAAAAGGATAAAAAGCAGTTTCTAACTGACTTAAAGAACCTGATTGGCATTTCATACCCCCTGGAGCTCCACATATGGGTGGCCTTTGGGGGGCTGTTGTGAAGAGTTTCAAAACTCATTTAAAAAAGATTTCGAATGCTCAGCGCTTCACGTTTGAGGAATTCTCGACAATGCTTGCCAGAATAGAGGCCTGTCTAAATTCTCGACCTTTATGTCCAATGACAGATAACCCGTCGGACATTAACCCCCTAACCCCTGGACATTTTTTGATAGATCAACCGAGTCTTTGACGTACGATAATCGTTGGCGAAAACTTAGAATTCTGCATCAATCACTTGCTTGCCGTTGGAAGAACGAATATTTGATTGAACTTCACAAGCGCAACAAGTGAAAATACCCTGAAAGGGATTTTGAAGTTTATGATTTTGTTGTTATCCGTAATGATAATTTACCCCAAACGACTGGAAGCTCGGCCGAATCAATCGAGTTTATCTCGGCTCTGATTCGAAAGTGCGAGTGGCTAATTTTCGAACTGCCAATGGCGTTTTCACGAGGCCAATTGTTAATCTCATCCTGACCTTAACACCCTTGAAGTGATTGCATCTGGCTCATCCTGCCGCTTATGTAAAAAGGAGCACACTCTTCGAAAGTGCCCGGTGCACAGTGGTCAATTTCGCGAGATAGCGGTCAAAACTCTATAACTTTTGACCGGATTGGTATTTTTTTACGCAATTTGTTTTGTTTAATAGAAGGGACTTTAAGCTTCAATTTGCGTGTTCAAACGTAAAAATCGACTGATAGGAACGTAAGTAATGTGGAGTTAAAAATGCATTTTAATTTTTTGTTGAGTTTCCATGTAAAAGTTGAATATTTTGACATTTTTAATAGGTATTTTTTTTATAATTTCTTATTTTCATCACTCGTATTTTACAACCAATACTTATTTATTATTCCTAAACTTAATTTTGGTCAGAAAATGCCAACATTTGACATTTATTTAGTCTCAATATTCACAGGGGCCAAAGGTTGGTTTTTTGGAAGAAAGCTAATTCTTGTGAGGATTAAACTGAAAAATAACACTGAAATTCCCAACAATATCAATACCATTTGGATATATTATATACAGAACACAACATCGATAAAATTTTAAGTAATCTTTTACTATTGATTTAAAGTGCACATATATTTTATTTAAATGTATTAATAAAAATTTATATTAAAATTAGAAACAATCTTTAAACTAGTATTAATTAGTAAAAATTTCTTCCAAATAGCTTTGATTTTCATTTTGCAGTAGTTGTTTAGCTTCTTCATCTAAATTTAATGAGGTTGATTTCCATTTTTGTCGAATACTGGACATATATGGGTCTGATGTGCACAACAAAATATTAATAAGATTTTCATTAGTACAATATCTGGAAATTTTTCTTGTATTGTGCTCGCGAAAGAATCTGTAGTCTTTGTTCCTTTTTTCTAGCGCTTCTTCTGAGAGATCTCCAATTGGAAGCATATTGTGCTGAATTATTTGTTCCGCATGGAACAAAATTTTGTGAACTGTGGTTGGCATATGTCTCCAAGAATATTTTTGGTTATAAAGGGTTGCTGTCTCATTAGCATACTGACCAAATTTTTTTGCATCTATCTTTTTGCTACATGCTATAACTTCTAATATGATTTGGAATCGTCGTATTAAATCATAATCTACTCCAGTTATAGAAGCTGCAGTTTCTGGATCGGAAAAAAATCTCCTTGCTGTGTTTCCATCATTAGAATTTCCTTCTCCTTGCTTTGGCTGGTCAATTATAAGGCCTATCTCACGGTATTTTTCTTGAATATCTTTTTTTTTTTGCTTTCTTTTTTCCAAATTTTCTTTGTTGTTTCTCACTGTTTCGCCTAACGGGCAAAATTCCAAATCGTATCCCAATTTAAGAATATGATCCATAAAACGAATTCTAGCATGAAGAGGTGACATTCCAAATTCATATGCTTCATTAAAACTATCGTCTTGTGTTGGTGGTTGGCTCAATTGACTTGATGTTTTTTGGCATATGATGCATCTTGATGAAGACTTTGTTTCGGTTAAAGCTTGTGCAACTTTTCCATCGATCATTGTAAGTGACATTTTAAAGTTATCTTCGATGCATTGGTCATTAAATTCAAATATCACTGGTTGAAGTTCTTTAATTTCATCTTTTATTTTGCCAACTTCTTCAGTTATGACATCTTTAGTTTCTTTTTTGTAAGCAAACTTTATTGGTCTACAAAATTTTGTTGACGAGGGAATTTCATTCTTCCATACATCTATCTCTGCAGCTCTACTAGTTGACGGCTCTGAACCAATATAAGTTTTTGTTAAACGTGATGGAACGAAAGAAATCATGAATAAATTGGCATCTGATGAATTTTCCGCATTACATTGTTTGTATTGTTTCTGGCCAGAGGACCTATCACATCCCCATTTAGAAATTAAAGTCATGCTGCAATTTTTAAACTTCTTTAAATAGTCAGCATCAAATGTCTTTAATAATCGTTCTGCAGTGTGTTCAAGAAGATCCTGCAATTTTATTTCTGCTGAACTTCTTTGAATCTTTTTTGGCAGAAACTATATCTCGATATTATGGAAAAATTCCACAATTTTTTTCATTGGTTCGCTTCCGCAATTCTGTATATTGGTTTTTAGTCACTTTCAAATCCAAAAATAGTGCAAATGCTTCTTCTGGAGTAAATTTATTTTCTTCAGTTGGTGTCGGCATACTTTCTAAAATCCTTTTTGTGCGTCTGGGGCTTGCTTACGCTATTTTTTTAATGATAGCAATTTTACTCTTTTTAGTTTTCGATGGTTGAATTTGATGCAGAAATGAATCCTTTATGATGCTACAAGAAACTTCTTCATTGATATGTTTAAGCTTGCGTCTTCGTGATCTTTCACTTTGCTGGTCGACCACCTTTTCCAGTTTCCGTAGTAGTTACTGATGGCTTTTTAAAAATAAGTTGATTTCTTAGCCATTCTTGGTTGCGTGAGTAAAACAATTTCTTGTTTCTGGAACATTGATTGTACCGTTTTCTTAAAGTATTTAAAAAGTTTTTTATTTTTAAGTTATGAATTTTAATTTCTGTTTGTCGCATATTTTGAAGAATGGATTATTCATTATATGTAAAATAATGTCGTTTTCATCTTTCCGTTCAAAATATATGTATATCAGATAGAACACTATAACTGAATTTAGCCATTGTTTAAACAATAATGAAGAAAAAAAATGAATGCATGGATTAATATACTATTGCTCGAAGTTTCAACATGATCTTTTTTACCTCTTTGAAACATAATATAACAGGTACTTGGTTTTACCAGTTATTTCCATTGGTTTTAAATTTATTTGCAATTTACAAGTATTTAAGTTTTGTAATATAAGATGGCAATAAAATCATTTTTACCTTTTCCAAATGAATTGCTAGATACCACATAATTTGAGAGTTAACAGGTATTGGCAATAATATAACAGGTACTTGGTTTTACCAGTTATTTCCATTGGTTTTAAATTTATTTGCAATTTTCAGGTTTTTAAGTTATGTAATATTAGATGGCAATAAAATAGTTTTTTACCTTTTCCAAATGAATTGCCAGATACCACATAATTTGAGAGTTCTATTGTCATTTTTGTCAAAATTTTGATACACCCTTCTATGTGGACTAGGTCCAAATATGGGCCAACTTCTCCTAATTTCAGCAGAATTATTTTTTGGGTCAATAAGAACTCTTGTACAAAATTTCATCAAAATATATGCATAATAGCCACTTTCACATACAAATAACTTCCCAAAAAATTAGCATTTGTACCGAATATCTTACCTTGGGTCAGATATTCGGTTGCTGTAGCTCAAAAAGTGCAGTCCCGATGCATGGACATGTATATATAGGAATGTAGGGGAGAGTTAGGACTACAAAATAGTAAATTTGTGTTTTGACTCAGCTTGACTCACAGGAGTTGTACTCTATGAAGTAGGAAATTTCCGAGAAATTTGACCTTTTTTAAAAAAAATATTTAAATTGTTCTGAAAACAGTAGAGCTTCAATTTTTTTTTACCAGTAATAGGAAATAAGTTAAGTAACAACACAAAATTTATTTTGTCCAAAAATCTTGAAGTTATTGAAAAGTTATGATCATTTAAAGTTTAAAAATTAACTAAAAATATCATAAATTTACTAAATTCTGAAAAAGCCCATTTTGGACCACCCTGTTCTCAGTGAAATAGTTGAAATAGAGTTCTAATTTTTGGCTCCCGAGGTTTACTACTGTCTACTTTCATATGAGTCTAATAACTTTAAAATCGGAGAACAAAAACCAATAGGAGTTTTGGCCGCTATCTCAAAATATTGACCACAGTGCGGTGTTTCGAAAAATGGATCCTTATCGGCGACTTAGTGCAGTCAGGTAATACAAATATTGTATTAATTGCCTGGCCCACTCGCACGTTTTTTCAAAAAGTCATCAATGTCCTTGCCAGACACTAAAATGGTCTATCTTTTTTTTAATAATTTTTAATTTATTTTTTGTTACTTTTTTTAATACATTTTGAATTGTAATTTTTGATTTCTGGCCATCTATCTCCCGCTTCACCTGTTGCACTCTTGCAAGGGGGGCGGAATGTCTACGCTGGTCACCCTATTTTTAATACCAAAAAATACAACATGATATGTAAACTACTCTGAGTTGTAAAACTAATGAAATGGTCTATCTTTTTTTTTTTAATAATTTTTAATTTATTTTTTGTTACTTTTTTTAATACATTTTGAAATGTAATTTTTGATTTCTGGCCATCTAGCTCCCGCTTCTCCCTGTTGCACTCTTGCAAGGGGGACCGGATGTCTACGCTGGTCACCCTATTTTTAATACCAAAAAATACAACATGATATGTAAAATCCCCAAAAAACCGAAGGTCCGTTTTTTGATTAGAAAAAACAATAAATTTTAATTATTTGAAAACTAATCACCCGCTTTTTTTCGTTTTTGACTCAATTGAAATATTTTATTTAAATTTACCCCCGCACCCCCAATTAACGGAATGTGCAGTATATTTTTTGTTTAAATATGTGAGAACAAGGTTTTGTTTTATAAAAGCAGGCCCTAAATACAAATTTAAGAAGATTAGCTATACAGGCTAGATCACCTGCTGGAATGTCGGGTATAGGGGAGAAAGGTCCTCATTGCACTTGACAATCAGTCGGTTATAAAGCGTATGAGGAAGGTGAAGGTGCACTCCAAGCTAGTGCTGGAATGTGTTTTAAAACTTAACAGATGTGTCTCGGTTAATGAGGTAATATTGATGTGGGTTAAGGGACACATAGGCACAGCTGGGAATGAAGCAGCAGATCAACTAGCACAAGGGGGATCTGCTGTGAATATCTGTGGGCCAGAAACCAGAGTAACAATGGGTAATGGCATAATACGAGCTAAGATCCAACAATTGGTGGACCATTAAACCCGAAAAGGTGCAGGGAGACTACTACGTGTAGGCAGGCTCGTATCCATACGAATGGATACGGAGTGTAGGCAGGCTCGAATGGCTAAAGACCATTGGGCAGGAAGGCCAGTAAGGTACTGAGATGCAATAGATGTACTATAAGCTGGATAACTACATTGGTGACAGGTCATGGAAACTTCAAATATCATCTAGCCAAGATGAAAATCGAAGAAGATGAAACTTGCAGACTGCCTGGAAGAGGCTTAGACGGTAGCGAACATTGTGTGTGAATGTCCGGAACTGGCTAGCATAAGACTTAGGACCACTGGTAGAAACTTGTTAAATGTGGATGATCTAAGCCTTGAAAGAATGCTGACAGTTACCAGTCGACAGTCTGAAATTACTAAAGTCAAGATAAAAGGCTTGTTGTAGCACGTGACCTCTATGAGGGTATGGTTGCCGTAATAACATTTCGGTTGTCTATAATCACAGAGGACGGAAGGGAGTTGAAAAGGGACTCGTTAAGGAAGTGGTCTGCATTAATAATAATAATAATAATAATAATAATAATAATAATAATAATAATAATAATAATAATAATAATAACAATAATAATAATACCGCAGACATTCAATCGTTGTAGTAATACACCAACAATTGTGGTGGGAATATGGTCTTCTGGTCTTTTGGTACTCTTATAATGTCTTCTAATGAGAGGCAAAAAATAAAAATTCGACCCGGAACTTGAAAAAACCATATTTTTCATTTTTTGTGATTATATTCAATACTATTTTTAGTCAATTATAAAAATATTTTATGTATTTAAATACTTAAATAATTTTTTTTTTGTTTTCATAATTTATTTATTGTATCTTCAATATTTTTGAACTAACAATAATTACTCGTATCTTAAGTCTAAAATAAAATATTCCTTTTAAGTCCAGCCAGTGCTAGACAAAAATAATGTTTGTTTCACGGATTTTGAAATCATTTGCGGGTCATCCCTGTAATATACGGCCAAGAAAAGCAGTATCTCTTCTTTTTAGTCGAATGTAACCAGGTTCATTCAGTATGTTACGCGCCAAAGGGTTTGGATGAGATTCAAGCCTCTTTAGATATGTGACTGCATGTTTCGCTATTTCTGCTTTAACTGATGGCATGTTTAGGTCTTTGTGGATGTTCGAATTTTTTATATACCAGGGAGCAGATGTAATAATACGTAAAATCTTATTTTGGCGCCTTCGAATTTTTTCTACATTGCTAGCTGAGCCAGTGCCCCATAACTGAATCCCATAACACCAAATTGGTTTGAGGACCGACTTGTACAGTAGAAGTTTACAATCTAAGCTCAGGGTGGAGTTTCTGCCAATAAGCCAATTTAGTTGTACTGCTTTTAGTTTCATTTGTGTTAACTTGAAGTCAATGTAGCTTTTCCAAGTAAGGCGACGGTCAAGATGTATACCCAGGTATTTAACGTCTGAAAGCTGTGGTATCATTTGGTTATTTACGCGAATAGAAGGGCATGAGTCCCTGCGCAGTGTGAAAGTTATGTGAGTGCATTTTTGTTCATTCACTTTTATTCTCCATTTTTCTAGCCATTTTTCCAAATTGAGTATGTGGTCTTGTAAAATTTGTGATGCTTCTTGGGCACTTTCATGAATACTTAAGAAAGCTTAAATAATGATTTAAGAATCATTATCATCAATTTTAAATATTAAGGCCCTTATTCATAAAAAAATAAAGTTTACTTTTATAAAAAATTCGACATAAAGTAAACTTTAAGTAAGCTTTAATTTTTATGAATATGGGCATAAATACTGTACTCTGAGGTGAGTACAAGTGAGTGTGTATGGTCTAGTAAATCTAACGAACATAAAATTTTAATCCACGGAATTGATGTAATATTTTAATTTGTCAATATGATTTAAAATACCTTTCTGAAATTCAAATAATATCTAATTAAATACAAAAACCATTTAGGCTGGTTGTCGGAAGAAGTACTTCTAGCAAATCAAAAAGTGTGCGAAAAATAAGGTTGTCGCATACTCGAATAGACACCCATAAGGATTTGATGACTCGTGAGTATGCGTGACCGTGAGTCAAAAACAGTCATTGTGTACTATTAGGCATTAATAAGTTTCATAAAATTCACATAATTTTTGTAAGACTTATTGCCTTTTTTTATAGAGGAGATTTGACAGGATCAAGTCCGTTTTTAAGAGCGATTATTGTCGCTTAATGGCTCATAAAACTGGAAACATTTATTATTTTGTTTGAATTTATTTATTTTGATTTGTCAGTCTGTGAGTTGCCTATATGTCTTTTTATTTTGTCTCTTGATCATTTATGTATATTCATATTATGTATTTTTATTCCCGTTTTTCCTATTTGTTTATACATATGTATGATTGTAAATGATCAGTTAGTTTATATGTAACAATATTATTCTGCAGTGCTTTTGTTTCGTTAAGTTGGCCCGTTATTTTTTGATGTATTTAATACATAAAGAATTTTTGGGTCAACTTTAAATTATTTAACAAGTAAAATTAGTTCGTTAAAGGAAAGCACTGCGGTAAGTACATTTGTTCTTATATGTATATTTCCATTTGTTAATTGTAATATTTTTTAAATAGAAATAAACACCTAAACCAATTAATTAGAAACTTGGCTCTTTTTATTTGGTTGTTAAATTCGCCCTTTTTCGAACGACCGTCGCCGCCAGCGACAAATTTTATTTCGCAGCTTATTTGGCGAAAAATGTGGTTCCATGCCCGCCGGAACAATTAATAAAAAAAATTTTTATTGACGACAAAAGTGGTTCCATGCCCGCCGGAACAATTAATTAAAATTAAATTCGCAATACTTTGGCGAAAGATTTGGTTCCTTGCCTGCCGGAACAATTGGTTCTCTGTCTAACAGAAAATAAATTTTTGCTGAAGTGGTTCCCTGTCAGCCGGAATAAATAATTTTTATTGAACATTGCCTGCCGTTAAATAAAAATTTCACTTCTCAGCTTTTGTGCGGAAATTCTTGTGGTACCTAGCTGACGATTGTGATCTTTGGAAAAATTTATTGTGGTTCCTTGCCTGCCGGAACAATTGGTTCTCTGTCTAAGAGAAAATAAATTTTTTCTGAAGTGGTTCCTTGTCAGCCGGAATAAATAATTTTTATTGGACATTGCCTGCCGTTAAATAAAAATATATTTGAAAATTTTTAAAGTGGTTCCTCGTCTGCCGCGACAATAATTGTTTAAAGAATATTTGTGGTTCATAATGCAACGATCGCCAGTGAGAAAAAGCGCTCGATTGCAGACAACATCAAGCCAAAATAATAGTGGTTCTCCATCTGCCGGAACATATCTGCCGTCACAGCAATTGGCTCCGACTGCCGCTGGAGCTCCTTTGCTGTCTACCAGTTCCTCTGCCGGCGGAACAGCAATGCCTATACCAGTAGTTCCATCTACCTCAGGAGTAACCAAGACAATAGTAAGTACTGCCCAAATAAGTGATAAAATATTATCTGCCCCTGCCGCTGTCGCAATGTCTACGAGTTCCACCTGTGCGTCGAACATGCCCTCAGCCACGGTTCAACCTAGCCAACAGCTTCCAGCCCAATTCCGGTATCAATTTGGAAGACTTGCAAAGCCAAATTAATACACTCCAGGTCCAGTTGCTGACTGCGCAGAAAGTTTTGTCCATTGCCCTTAATGCCAATTCAACGCCATCCTCAGCCGTGCCCCAACCATCCAATATGGCGCCAGCTGTGACGGGTACTAGTGAAGCTAACGTCGAAAATTCTGTCTCAGCCAACGTTGACTGCACTGATCGCCGTACGCCATTTTCGTGTTTTAGCTGCAATGCAAATAGTACCGGTTTTTGTGCAAACCAATCGCTTTTAACACAAATGTTACCGCCAAATAATTTTGTGTCTCAAAATGGCGGTTCGATGGCAGTGCACAGAAAAATATATGACCTGCCGGAATTTAGTGGTACACCTGAGGATTGGCCCATTTTTTCAACAGCCTTTAGTAATTCGACTGCTGTTTATAATTACAATAATTTTGAAAATTGTGTTCGGCTCCAAAAGGCATTAAAGGGTGATGCAAGGGAGAGTGTTAAATCGTTGCTCATACATCCGGATAACGTCAATGTGGTGATGGAGCAGTTGCGTTTTCGATATGGTCGTCCAGAAATGCTTATCCGATGTCAGCTCCAACAAGTGAAAGAAATTCAGCCCATTAGTGAGAGTGCTATTGATCGACTTGTGCCATTTGCTGTTAAGGTGCAGAATCTTGCCGCCTTTTTGGAATCTGCCAATGGACAACAGCATTTAGCGAATCCTACATTAATGGATGAATTGGTTGGTAAGCTTCCCTTGAGCAAACGAATGGAGTGGGCCCGCTATTCCTCAACAATTAAGCCATATCCAACGGTTTTGGATTTTAACAGGTGGCTCAAAGATATTGCTGATTTGGTGCAAACTATTCAAGGGGTGAGTAGTAATCGAAATTATAGTGAACCTAAAAGAAAAGTTGTCCTCCACGCCGTTGATGGTCAACATAAACAAGAATGCCCTATGTGCCAGGGTAATCATAAATTATTTGAATGTAAAAAATTTAGTTCATTGAGTGTGCCTGACAGATGGTCTAATGTGAAGAAATTGAGGTTATGTTTTTCGTGTCTTGGGTCGGGTCATCCTAGTAGGAGTTGCCGTAAACGAAAAGAGTGTCGCATCGATGGTTGCTGCGAAAACATAACAAATTACTACATGATGTAAAAATTAATAATAATCGCGAAAAATATTCTGGGCCAAGTGAGTCAGAAGCCCCAAGTGGTTCATCAAATGGAAGTGCGTCTGTCTTGAGCTGTGTATCCCGTCCTGCAGATAAGAGCGTACTCCTGTTCCGAGTTGTACCTATTGTACTTTATGGTCCTAGTAACAAGGTTGAAACTTACGCGTTGTTGGATGAAGGTTCTTCGGTTACTATGGTGGACAGCTCCTTGGTGAGGCAACTGGGCCTCCGGGGGCATCAAAGTAAATTGAACTTGCACTGGTACGCTGGAAAGGAATCTGAAGAAATGGCGTCTGTGGTTGATCTGCAAGTAAGTGGGATTGGTAAGCAAAGAAAATATGCTTTAAAAAATGTTTATGGTGTCTCGAATTTGGAATTGCCGGCTCAGAGTTTCAATATGGTTTTAAGCGCTCATCCTGGTTTACCAATTAAATTATACAATGGTGTGGCCCCTAAAGTCCTGATAGGATTAGATCACTGCCATCTTGGTCTTCCTGATGAAATTGTGCCTTTGGAAGAAAGTGGTCCCTATGCTGCCAACACACCATTGGGTTGGGTCGTTTGTGGTCCGATGAGGGGTAAGCCGTCAAACTCTAATTTATGTTTGTTGACAGTTCAGCCTGAGCAGACACTTTACGACTTGGTGGCAAATTATTTTGAAATCGAAAATTTTGGAGTCAAGGTCTTACCGGTCATAGAATCGAAGGAGGTTGCTCGAGCTCGTCAAATAATGATGAATACTACTGTGAAAGTTGAAGGAAGATTTCAAACCCGGCTCTTGTGGCGCTCTGATGATGTAGTCCTACCAGACAGTTATTCCATGGCTCTAAATAGACTCAATGGTATTGAGAGGAAAATGAGAAGAATTCCGGAATTTGGTGTGGCCTACAAGTCCATCATGAACGATTACGTGTCAAAGGGGTATGTAAGGAAATTATTGCCTAATGAAGCTTCTGGTGTGGGCCCTAGAACTTGGTATCTTCCTCACTTTGGTGTGGTCAACCCTAACAAGCCTGGAAAGCTTCGGCTAGTTTTTGATGCTGCTGCAACTGTTGAAGGCGTTTCGTTGAATTCCATGCTCTTAAAGGGTCCTCAGCAATATAAGCCTCTGCCGTCTATTTTATTCAACTTTCGAGTTGGAGCTGTTGCAGTTTGCGGCGACATTAAAGAGATGTTTCACCAGGTCCTTGTGGCTCCTGAAGACAGATGTTCCCAACGCTTCCTTTGGCGCGATGATGACAGAAAGCCTCCAGATACTTATGAGATGGTTGTGATGACATTTGGCGCTGCTTGTTCCCCCTGCGTAGCCCATTATGTCAAAGAAACCAACGCCCTAAGCTATCGGGAAAAATACCCACGTGCGGTGAAGTCTATCTTAGATCATCATTATGTGGATGATTTCGTCAACAGTTTTCCAACACCTGAAAGAGCTATTGAAGTTGCCCAACAAGTTCGTGACATCCATAAGTCAGCTGGATTCGAGCTAAGAAATTTTTCATCCAATTCGTCTGAGGTAATTGTGGCTCTTAAAGGTGCTATGGAGAAGCCGGTGAACTTTTCCAGCGATATCAACGAGCTGCAGTCAGAAAAAGTCCTAGGTATGTACTGGCAATCTAAAGATGATACTTTCAGGTTTGAGTTGAGGTTCCACAACGTGAATGCTGACGTCATAAATGGTTTGAAGGCTCCTACAAAACGAGAGTTGCTTAGTGTGGTAATGTCTGTTTTCGATCCACTTGGTCTATTGAGCAACTTTATGATTACGGCTAAACTGTTGATGCGTGAGGTATGGAGGTACGATGTCCGATGGGATGACCCTTTGCCCAATGACTTATATGACATGTGGAATAATTGGCGCCAAGAGCTAAAAAATGTTGTTAATGTGAAAGTGCCTCGTTGTTATTTTGGAAATGGCATTCCTATCCGTCTGGAGCTACATGTTTTTGTCGATGCTAGTGAGGATGCATTTGGTGCCGCGTCATACTGGAGGTCCATATATCCTGATGGAAAAGTTGAAGTATCCTTCGTAGCTGTAAAAACGAGATGTGCCCCTCTAAAAACGATGAGTATTCCAAGGCTCGAACTTCAGGCTGCTGTTTTGGGTACTCGATTATTGGATACGATTTTGAAGGAGCATTCCATGAAGGTTTCTCGGTTTATTTGTTGGAGCGATTCTTCTACTGTGATTAATTGGATAGGCTCAGAAAGTCGTAGATACAAGCCTTTTGTTGCCCATCGAATCACAGAAATTCTAGATTCCACTAGCCCAGCAGATTGGAGATGGCTGCCCACCAATATCAATGTTGCTGATGAAACCACTAGGATGAAGTCTCAGGTCTACTTTTCGAATGAATCCAGCTGGTTCAGTGGCCCTAATTTTCTTTATGATGGTGAAGATGAATGGCCCAAAGCTGTAAATATAAACCCTGCTAGCCTTGATACTGAGGAGCTACGTCCAAAATTTGCTCTATTAATTAATATTCCTCCTATTATTGATTTTAGTAGATTTTCTTCTTATTTGAAGCTAAAACGAACGGTTTCCTGGATGTTACGTTTCATAAGTCGATGCCAAAGGAAAGTAAGCCAAGATGAAAGAAATAGTTTGACTGCTGCTGAACTAAAAACTGCGGAAATTTATCTTTGTCGCCAAGCCCAGAAAGAAAAATTTAATGCCGAAATTGAAATTATAAAATCTGAAGAAAATTTGCCGAAAAGTAGTGAATTATATGCGTTGGTTCCATACTTGGATGAAAATTTACTTCTGCGAGTTAATGGCCGTGTAGACGCAGCTAGTTGGTTGCCCTTGGAAATAAGACGTCCGATTATATTGCCGTCATATCATCCCGTCACTGAGTTGTTTGTGGCCCATCTACACGAGAAGATGAAACATCAGAATTTCGAAGCCACAATATGTGAAATAAGAAGATCGTTCTGGATTCCACGCTTAAGAAAAACTTTACATAAGTGTGTTTCTAAATGTTTTATTTGCAGATTTCGTCGTACATTGCCGGTGCCACCACTTATGTGTTCTTTGCTAGAAGACAGACTTACGCCATATATTAGGCCCTTTACCTATACTGGGTTGGATTACTTCGGGCCGCTAACTGTAACCATTGGTCGACGCCATGAAAAGAGATGGGTAGCTCTATTTACCTGCCTAACCGTAAGAGCCATCCACTTAGAAGTTGCTTTCGACCTGTCCACAGATGCGTGCATCCTTGCCATACGTAATTTTATAAATCGACGTGGCGTACCTACAAGGCTCAGAAGCGACAATGGTAAAAATTTTGTTGGTGCTGACCAAGTCGCTAAGAGGTTCAGTGAGGTATTTGATGTGGCCCGTATTGAAGATGAACTATCATCGAAAAGTATCGACTGGCAGTTCAATTGTCCACATAATCCCGCAGAAGGTGGTGTATGGGAACGAATGGTACAGTGCGTCAAACGTGTGTTACAGTCAACATTGAAAGAGTCTGCCCCTCGTGAACACACGCTTCAAAGCTTCCTAATTGAAGCAGAAAATATTGTGAACTCTCGTCCCTTAACACACTTGCCGTTGAGCCACGAAGATGAGGAACCACTAACGCCTAATCATTTCCTACTTGGTTGCCCAAATGCAACTCAAACTCCTGCCGGAGCGACAGCGGAAGAGCCTATTTTATTGAGAAAGCAGTGGTGCATCTCTCGCCAACTACGCGATCATTTTTGGAATCGCTGGATCCGAGAATATTTGCCCACGTTGACCAGACGCTCCAAATGGTGTCAACGCACAAAGCCCATTGCCGTTGGTGACTTGGTTATCATTTGTGATCCTGCAGTGTCCCGAAAAGATTGGAGACGAGGTCGAGTGGAAGAGGTATACAAGGGTAAAGATGATATTATACGTCGTGCTGATGTCCGTACTAGCACTGGTGTCCTGATGCGTCCTGTTTCCAAACTTGCAGTCCTTGATTTGGAGAAGTGAATCGTGGTCGATCCACGGGGGTGGGGATGTCGCTTAATGGCTCATAAAACTGGAAACATTTATTATTTTGTTTGAATTTATTTATTTTGATTTGTCAGTCTGTGAGTTGCCTAAATGTCTTTTTATTTTGTCTCTTGATCATTTATGTATATTCATATTATGTATTTTTATTCCCGTTTTTCCTATTTGTTTATACATATGTATGATTGTAAATGATCAGTTAGTTTATATGTAACAATATTATTCTGCAGTGCTTTTGTTTCGTTAAGTTGGCCCGTTATTTTTTGATGTATTTAATACATAAAGAATTTTTGGGTCAACTTTAAATTATTTAACAAGTAAAATTAGTTCGTTAAAGGAAAGCACTGCGGTAAGTACATTTGTTCTTATATGTATATTTCCATTTGTTAATTGTAATATTTTTTAAATAGAAATAAACACCTAAACCAATTAATTAGAAACTTGGCTCTTTTTATTTGGTTGTTAAATTCGCCCTTTTTCGAACGACCGTCGCCGCCAGCGACAAATTTTATTTCGCAGCTTATTTGGCGAAAAATGTGGTTCCATGCCCGCCGGAACAATTAATAAAAAAATTTTTTATTGACGACAAAAGTGGTTCCATGCCCGCCGGAACAATTAATAAAAATTAAATTCGCAATACTTTGGCGAAAGATTTGGTTCCTTGCCTGCCGGAACAATTAGTTCTCTGTCTAACAGAAAATAAATTTTTGCTGAAGTGGTTCCCTGTCAGCCGGAATAAATAATTTTTATTGAACATTGCCTGCCGTTAAATAAAAATTTTACTTCTCAGCTTTTGTGCGGAAATTCTTGTGGTACCTAGCTGACGATTGTGGTCTTTGGAAAAATTTATTGTGGTTCCTTGCCTGCCGGAACAATTGGTTCTCTGTCTAAGAGAAAATAAATTTTTTCTGAAGTGGTTCCTTGTCAGCCGGAATAAATAATTTTTATTGGACATTGCCTGCCGTTAAATAAAAATATATTTGAAAATTTTTAAAGTGGTTCCTCGTCTGCCGCGACAATAATTGTTTAAAGAATATTTGTGGTTCATAATGCAACGATCGCCAGTGAGAAAAAGCGCTCGATTGCAGACAACATCAAGCCAAAATAATAGTGGTTCTCCATCTGCCGGAACATATCTGCCGTCACAGCAATTGGCTCCGACTGCCGCTGGAGCTCCTTTGCTGTCTACCAGTTCCTCTGCCGGCGGAACAGCAATGCCTATACCAGTAGTTCCATCTACCTCAGGAGTAACCAAGACAATAGTAAGTACTGCCCAAATAAGTGATAAAATATTATCTGCCCCTGCCGCTGTCGCAATGTCTACGAGTTCCACCTGTGCGTCGAACATGCCCTCAGCCACGGTTCAACCTAGCCAACAGCTTCCAGCCCAATTCCGGTATCAATTTGGAAGACTTGCAAAGCCAAATTAATACACTCCAGGTCCAGTTGCTGACTGCGCAGAAAGTTTTGTCCATTGCCCTTAATGCCAATTCAACGCCATCCTCAGCCGTGCCCCAACCATCCAATATGGCGCCAGCTGTGACGGGTACTAGTGAAGCTAACGTCGAAAATTCTGTCTCAGCCAACGTTGACTGCACTGATCGCCGTACGCCATTTTCGTGTTTTAGCTGCAATGCAAATAGTACCGGTTTTTGTGCAAACCAATCGCTTTTAACACAAATGTTACCGCCAAATAATTTTGTGTCTCAAAATGGCGGTTCGATGGCAGTGCACAGAAAAATATATGACCTGCCGGAATTTAGTGGTACACCTGAGGATTGGCCCATTTTTTCAACAGCCTTTAGTAATTCGACTGCTGTTTATAATTACAATAATTTTGAAAATTGTGTTCGGCTCCAAAAGGCATTAAAGGGTGATGCAAGGGAGAGTGTTAAATCGTTGCTCATACATCCGGATAACGTCAATGTGGTGATGGAGCAGTTGCGTTTTCGATATGGTCGTCCAGAAATGCTTATCCGATGTCAGCTCCAACAAGTGAAAGAAATTCAGCCCATTAGTGAGAGTGCTATTGATCGACTTGTGCCATTTGCTGTTAAGGTGCAGAATCTTGCCGCCTTTTTGGAATCTGCCAATGGACAACAGCATTTAGCGAATCCTACATTAATGGATGAATTGGTTGGTAAGCTTCCCTTGAGCAAACGAATGGAGTGGGCCCGCTATTCCTCAACAATTAAGCCATATCCAACGGTTTTGGATTTTAACAGGTGGCTCAAAGATATTGCTGATTTGGTGCAAACTATTCAAGGGGTGAGTAGTAATCGAAATTATAGTGAACCTAAAAGAAAAGTTGTCCTCCACGCCGTTGATGGTCAACATAAACAAGAATGCCCTATGTGCCAGGGTAATCATAAATTATTTGAATGTAAAAAATTTAGTTCATTGAGTGTGCCTGACAGATGGTCTAATGTGAAGAAATTGAGGTTATGTTTTTCGTGTCTTGGGTCGGGTCATCCTAGTAGGAGTTGCCGTAAACGAAAAGAGTGTCGCATCGATGGTTGCTGCGAAAACATAACAAATTACTACATGATGTAAAAATTAATAATAATCGCGAAAAATATTCTGGGCCAAGTGAGTCAGAAGCCCCAAGTGGTTCATCAAATGGAAGTGCGTCTGTCTTGAGCTGTGTATCCCCTCCTGCAGATAAGAGCGTACTCCTGTTCCGAGTTGTACCTATTGTACTTTATGGTCCTAGTAACAAGGTTGAAACTTACGCGTTGTTGGATGAAGGTTCTTCGGTTACTATGGTGGACAGCTCCTTGGTGAGGCAACTGGGCCTCCGGGGGCATCAAAGTAAATTGAACTTGCACTGGTACGCTGGAAAGGAATCTGAAGAAATGGCGTCTGTGGTTGATCTGCAAGTAAGTGGGATTGGTAAGCAAAGAAAATATGCTTTAAAAAATGTTTATGGTGTCTCGAATTTGGAATTGCCGGCTCAGAGTTTCAATATGGTTTTAAGCGCTCATCCTGGTTTACCAATTAAATTATACAATGGTGTGGCCCCTAAAGTCCTGATAGGATTAGATCACTGCCATCTTGGTCTTCCTGATGAAATTGTGCCTTTGGAAGAAAGTGGTCCCTATGCTGCCAACACACCATTGGGTTGGGTCGTTTGTGGTCCGATGAGGGGTAAGCCGTCAAACTCTAATTTATGTTTGTTGACAGTTCAGCCTGAGCAGACACTTTACGACTTGGTGGCAAATTATTTTGAAATCGAAAATTTTGGAGTCAAGGTCTTACCGGTCATAGAATCGAAGGAGGTTGCTCGAGCTCGTCAAATAATGATGAATACTACTGTGAAAGTTGAAGGAAGATTTCAAACCCGGCTCTTGTGGCGCTCTGATGATGTAGTCCTACCAGACAGTTATTCCATGGCTCTAAATAGACTCAATGGTATTGAGAGGAAAATGAGAAGAATTCCGGAATTTGGTGTGGCCTACAAGTCCATCATGAACGATTACGTGTCAAAGGGGTATGTAAGGAAATTATTGCCTAATGAAGCTTCTGGTGTGTGCCCTAGAACTTGGTATCTTCCTCACTTTGGTGTGGTCAACCCCAACAAGCCTGGAAAGCTTCGGCTAGTTTTTGATGCTGCTGCAACTGTTGAAGGCGTTTCGTTGAATTCCATGCTCTTAAAGGGTCCTCAGCAATATAAGCCTCTGCCGTCTATTTTATTCAACTTTCGAGTTGGAGCTGTTGCAGTTTGCGGCGACATTAAAGAGATGTTTCACCAGGTCCTTGTGGCTCCTGAAGACAGATGTTCCCAACGCTTCCTTTGGCGCGATGATGACAGAAAGCCTCCAGATACTTATGAGATGGTTGTGATGACATTTGGCGCTGCTTGTTCCCCCTGCGTAGCCCATTATGTCAAAGAAACCAACGCCCTAAGCTATCGGGAAAAATACCCACGTGCGGTGAAGTCTATCTTAGATCATCATTATGTGGATGATTTCGTCAACAGTTTTCCAACACCTGAAAGAGCTATTGAAGTTGCCCAACAAGTTCGTGACATCCATAAGTCAGCTGGATTCGAGCTAAGAAATTTTTCATCCAATTCGTCTGAGGTAATTGTGGCTCTTAAAGGTGCTATGGAGAAGCCGGTGAACTTTTCCAGCGATATCAACGAGCTGCAGTCAGAAAAAGTCCTAGGTATGTACTGGCAATCTAAAGATGATACTTTCAGGTTTGAGTTGAGGTTCCACAACGTGAATGCTGACGTCATAAATGGTTTGAAGGCTCCTACAAAACGAGAGTTGCTTAGTGTGGTAATGTCTGTTTTCGATCCACTTGGTCTATTGAGCAACTTTATGATTACGGCTAAACTGTTGATGCGTGAGGTATGGAGGTACGATGTCCGATGGGATGACCCTTTGCCCAATGACTTATATGACATGTGGAATAATTGGCGCCAAGAGCTAAAAAATGTTGTTAATGTGAAAGTGCCTCGTTGTTATTTTGGAAATGGCATTCCTATCCGTCTGGAGCTACATGTTTTTGTCGATGCTAGTGAGGATGCATTTGGTGCCGCGTCATACTGGAGGTCCATATATCCTGATGGAAAAGTTGAAGTATCCTTCGTAGCTGTAAAAACGAGATGTGCCCCTCTAAAAACGATGAGTATTCCAAGGCTCGAACTTCAGGCTGCTGTTTTGGGTACTCGATTATTGGATACGATTTTGAAGGAGCATTCCATGAAGGTTTCTCGGTTTATTTGTTGGAGCGATTCTTCTACTGTGATTAATTGGATAGGCTCAGAAAGTCGTAGATACAAGCCTTTTGTTGCCCATCGAATCACAGAAATTCTAGATTCCACTAGCCCAGCAGATTGGAGATGGCTGCCCACCAATATCAATGTTGCTGATGAAACCACTAGGATGAAGTCTCAGGTCTACTTTTCGAATGAATCCAGCTGGTTCAGTGGCCCTAATTTTCTTTATGATGGTGAAGATGAATGGCCCAAAGCTGTAAATATAAACCCTGCTAGCCTTGATACTGAGGAGCTACGTCCAAAATTTGCTCTATTAATTAATATTCCTCCTATTATTGATTTTAGTAGATTTTCTTCTTATTTGAAGCTAAAACGAACGGTTTCCTGGATGTTACGTTTCATAAGTCGATGCCAAAGGAAAGTAAGCCAAGATGAAAGAAATAGTTTGACTGCTGCTGAACTAAAAACTGCGGAAATTTATCTTTGTCGCCAAGCCCAGAAAGAAAAATTTAATGCCGAAATTGAAATTATAAAATCTGAAGAAAATTTGCCGAAAAGTAGTGAATTATATGCGTTGGTTCCATACTTGGATGAAAATTTACTTCTGCGAGTTAATGGCCGTGTAGACGCAGCTAGTTGGTTGCCCTTGGAAATAAGACGTCCGATTATATTGCCGTCATATCATCCCGTCACTGAGTTGTTTGTGGCCCATCTACACGAGAAGATGAAACATCAGAATTTCGAAGCCACAATATGTGAAATAAGAAGATCGTTCTGGATTCCACGCTTAAGAAAAACTTTACATAAGTGTGTTTCTAAATGTTTTATTTGCAGATTTCGTCGTACATTGCCGGTGCCACCACTTATGTGTTCTTTGCTAGAAGACAGACTTACGCCATATATTAGGCCCTTTACCTATACTGGGTTGGATTACTTCGGGCCGCTAACTGTAACCATTGGTCGACGCCATGAAAAGAGATGGGTAGCTCTATTTACCTGCCTAACCGTAAGAGCCATCCACTTAGAAGTTGCTTTCGACCTGTCCACAGATGCGTGCATCCTTGCCATACGTAATTTTATAAATCGACGTGGCGTACCTACAAGGCTCAGAAGCGACAATGGTAAAAATTTTGTTGGTGCTGACCAAGTCGCTAAGAGGTTCAGTGAGGTATTTGATGTGGCCCGTATTGAAGATGAACTATCATCGAAAAGTATCGACTGGCAGTTCAATTGTCCACATAATCCCGCAGAAGGTGGTGTATGGGAACGAATGGTACAGTGCGTCAAACGTGTGTTACAGTCAACATTGAAAGAGTCTGCCCCTCGTGAACACACGCTTCAAAGCTTCCTAATTGAAGCAGAAAATATTGTGAACTCTCGTCCCTTAACACACTTGTCGTTGAGCCACGAAGATGAGGAACCACTAACGCCTAATCATTTCCTACTTGGTTGCCCAAATGCAACTCAAACTCCTGCCGGAGCGACAGCGGAAGAGCCTATTTTATTGAGAAAGCAGTGGTGCATCTCTCGCCAACTACGCGATCATTTTTGGAATCGCTGGATCCGAGAATATTTGCCCACGTTGACCAGACGCTCCAAATGGTGTCAACGCACAAAGCCCATTGCCGTTGGTGACTTGGTTATCATTTGTGATCCTGCAGTGTCCCGAAAAGATTGGAGACGAGGTCGAGTGGAAGAGGTATACAAGGGTAAAGATGATATTATACGTCGTGCTGATGTCCGTACTAGCACTGGTGTCCTGATGCGTCCTGTTTCCAAACTTGCAGTCCTTGATTTGGAGAAGTGAATCGTGGTCGATCCACGGGGGTGGGGATGTCGCTTAATGGCTCATAAAACTGGAAACATTTATTATTTTGTTTGAATTTATTTATTTTGATTTGTCAGTCTGTGAGTTGCCTAAATGTCTTTTTATTTTGTCTCTTGATCATTTATGTATATTCATATTATGTATTTTTATTCCCGTTTTTCCTATTTGTTTATACATATGTATGATTGTAAATGATCAGTTAGTTTATATGTAACAATATTATTCTGCAGTGCTTTTGTTTCGTTAAGTTGGCCCGTTATTTTTTGATGTATTTAATACATAAAGAATTTTTGGGTCAACTTTAAATTATTTAACAAGTAAAATTAGTTCGTTAAAGGAAAGCACTGCGGTAAGTACATTTGTTCTTATATGTATATTTCCATTTGTTAATTGTAATATTTTTTAAATAGAAATAAACACCTAAACCAATTAATTAGAAACTTGGCTCTTTTTATTTGGTTGTTAAATTCGCCCTTTTTCGAACGACCGTCGCCGCCAGCGACAAATTTTATTTCGCAGCTTATTTGGCGAAAAATGTGGTTCCATGCCCGCCGGAACAATTAATAAAAAAATTTTTTATTGACGACAAAAGTGGTTCCATGCCCGCCGGAACAATTAATAAAAATTAAATTCGCAATACTTTGGCGAAAGATTTGGTTCCTTGCCTGCCGGAACAATTAGTTCTCTGTCTAACAGAAAATAAATTTTTGCTGAAGTGGTTCCCTGTGAAGTGGTTGCCTGCCGTTAAATAAAAATTTTACTTCTCAGCTTTTGTGCGGAAATTCTTGTGGTACCTAGCTGACGATTGTGGTCTTTGGAAAAATTTATTGTGGTTCCTTGCCTGCCGGAACAATTGGTTCTCTGTCTAAGAGAAAATAAATTTTTTCTGAAGTGGTTCCTTGTCAGCCGGAATAAATAATTTTTATTGGACATTGCCTGCCGTTAAATAAAAATATATTTGAAAATTTTTAAAGTGGTTCCTCGTCTGCCGCGACAATAATTGTTTAAAGAATATTTGTGGTTCATAATGCAACGATCGCCAGTGAGAAAAAGCGCTCGATTGCAGACAACATCAAGCCAAAATAATAGTGGTTCTCCATCTGCCGGAACATATCTGCCGTCACAGCAATTGGCTCCGACTGCCGCTGGAGCTCCTTTGCTGTCTACCAGTTCCTCTGCCGGCGGAACAGCAATGCCTATACCAGTAGTTCCATCTACCTCAGGAGTAACCAAGACAATAGTAAGTACTGCCCAAATAAGTGATAAAATATTATCTGCCCCTGCCGCTGTCGCAATGTCTACGAGTTCCACCTGTGCGTCGAACATGCCCTCAGCCACGGTTCAACCTAGCCAACAGCTTCCAGCCCAATTCCGGTATCAATTTGGAAGACTTGCAAAGCCAAATTAATACACTCCAGGTCCAGTTGCTGACTGCGCAGAAAGTTTTGTCCATTGCCCTTAATGCCAATTCAACGCCATCCTCAGCCGTGCCCCAACCATCCAATATGGCGCCAGCTGTGACGGGTACTAGTGAAGCTAACGTCGAAAATTCTGTCTCAGCCAACGTTGACTGCACTGATCGCCGTACGCCATTTTCGTGTTTTAGCTGCAATGCAAATAGTACCGGTTTTTGTGCAAACCAATCGCTTTTAACACAAATGTTACCGCCAAATAATTTTGTGTCTCAAAATGGCGGTTCGATGGCAGTGCACAGAAAAATATATGACCTGCCGGAATTTAGTGGTACACCTGAGGATTGGCCCATTTTTTCAACAGCCTTTAGTAATTCGACTGCTGTTTATAATTACAATAATTTTGAAAATTGTGTTCGGCTCCAAAAGGCATTAAAGGGTGATGCAAGGGAGAGTGTTAAATCGTTGCTCATACATCCGGATAACGTCAATGTGGTGATGGAGCAGTTGCGTTTTCGATATGGTCGTCCAGAAATGCTTATCCGATGTCAGCTCCAACAAGTGAAAGAAATTCAGCCCATTAGTGAGAGTGCTATTGATCGACTTGTGCCATTTGCTGTTAAGGTGCAGAATCTTGCCGCCTTTTTGGAATCTGCCAATGGACAACAGCATTTAGCGAATCCTACATTAATGGATGAATTGGTTGGTAAGCTTCCCTTGAGCAAACGAATGGAGTGGGCCCGCTATTCCTCAACAATTAAGCCATATCCAACGGTTTTGGATTTTAACAGGTGGCTCAAAGATATTGCTGATTTGGTGCAAACTATTCAAGGGGTGAGTAGTAATCGAAATTATAGTGAACCTAAAAGAAAAGTTGTCCTCCACGCCGTTGATGGTCAACATAAACAAGAATGCCCTATGTGCCAGGGTAATCATAAATTATTTGAATGTAAAAAATTTAGTTCATTGAGTGTGCCTGACAGATGGTCTAATGTGAAGAAATTGAGGTTATGTTTTTCGTGTCTTGGGTCGGGTCATCCTAGTAGGAGTTGCCGTAAACGAAAAGAGTGTCGCATCGATGGTTGCTGCGAAAACATAACAAATTACTACATGATGTAAAAATTAATAATAATCGCGAAAAATATTCTGGGCCAAGTGAGTCAGAAGCCCCAAGTGGTTCATCAAATGGAAGTGCGTCTGTCTTGAGCTGTGTATCCCGTCCTGCAGATAAGAGCGTACTCCTGTTCCGAGTTGTACCTATTGTACTTTATGGTCCTAGTAACAAGGTTGAAACTTACGCGTTGTTGGATGAAGGTTCTTCGGTTACTATGGTGGACAGCTCCTTGGTGAGGCAACTGGGCCTCCGGGGGCATCAAAGTAAATTGAACTTGCACTGGTACGCTGGAAAGGAATCTGAAGAAATGGCGTCTGTGGTTGATCTGCAAGTAAGTGGGATTGGTAAGCAAAGAAAATATGCTTTAAAAAATGTTTATGGTGTCTCGAATTTGGAATTGCCGGCTCAGAGTTTCAATATGGTTTTAAGCGCTCATCCTGGTTTACCAATTAAATTATACAATGGTGTGGCCCCTAAAGTCCTGATAGGATTAGATCACTGCCATCTTGGTCTTCCTGATGAAATTGTGCCTTTGGAAGAAAGTGGTCCCTATGCTGCCAACACACCATTGGGTTGGGTCGTTTGTGGTCCGATGAGGGGTAAGCCGTCAAACTCTAATTTATGTTTGTTGACAGTTCAGCCTGAGCAGACACTTTACGACTTGGTGGCAAATTATTTTGAAATCGAAAATTTTGGAGTCAAGGTCTTACCGGTCATAGAATCGAAGGAGGTTGCTCGAGCTCGTCAAATAATGATGAATACTACTGTGAAAGTTGAAGGAAGATTTCAAACCCGGCTCTTGTGGCGCTCTGATGATGTAGTCCTACCAGACAGTTATTCCATGGCTCTAAATAGACTCAATGGTATTGAGAGGAAAATGAGAAGAATTCCGGAATTTGGTGTGGCCTACAAGTCCATCATGAACGATTACGTGTCAAAGGGGTATGTAAGGAAATTATTGCCTAATGAAGCTTCTGGTGTGTGCCCTAGAACTTGGTATCTTCCTCACTTTGGTGTGGTCAACCCCAACAAGCCTGGAAAGCTTCGGCTAGTTTTTGATGCTGCTGCAACTGTTGAAGGCGTTTCGTTGAATTCCATGCTCTTAAAGGGTCCTCAGCAATATAAGCCTCTGCCGTCTATTTTATTCAACTTTCGAGTTGGAGCTGTTGCAGTTTGCGGCGACATTAAAGAGATGTTTCACCAGGTCCTTGTGGCTCCTGAAGACAGATGTTCCCAACGCTTCCTTTGGCGCGATGATGACAGAAAGCCTCCAGATACTTATGAGATGGTTGTGATGACATTTGGCGCTGCTTGTTCCCCCTGCGTAGCCCATTATGTCAAAGAAACCAACGCCCTAAGCTATCGGGAAAAATACCCACGTGCGGTGAAGTCTATCTTAGATCATCATTATGTGGATGATTTCGTCAACAGTTTTCCAACACCTGAAAGAGCTATTGAAGTTGCCCAACAAGTTCGTGACATCCATAAGTCAGCTGGATTCGAGCTAAGAAATTTTTCATCCAATTCGTCTGAGGTAATTGTGGCTCTTAAAGGTGCTATGGAGAAGCCGGTGAACTTTTCCAGCGATATCAACGAGCTGCAGTCAGAAAAAGTCCTAGGTATGTACTGGCAATCTAAAGATGATACTTTCAGGTTTGAGTTGAGGTTCCACAACGTGAATGCTGACGTCATAAATGGTTTGAAGGCTCCTACAAAACGAGAGTTGCTTAGTGTGGTAATGTCTGTTTTCGATCCACTTGGTCTATTGAGCAACTTTATGATTACGGCTAAACTGTTGATGCGTGAGGTATGGAGGTACGATGTCCGATGGGATGACCCTTTGCCCAATGACTTATATGACATGTGGAATAATTGGCGCCAAGAGCTAAAAAATGTTGTTAATGTGAAAGTGCCTCGTTGTTATTTTGGAAATGGCATTCCTATCCGTCTGGAGCTACATGTTTTTGTCGATGCTAGTGAGGATGCATTTGGTGCCGCGTCATACTGGAGGTCCATATATCCTGATGGAAAAGTTGAAGTATCCTTCGTAGCTGTAAAAACGAGATGTGCCCCTCTAAAAACGATGAGTATTCCAAGGCTCGAACTTCAGGCTGCTGTTTTGGGTACTCGATTATTGGATACGATTTTGAAGGAGCATTCCATGAAGGTTTCTCGGTTTATTTGTTGGAGCGATTCTTCTACTGTGATTAATTGGATAGGCTCAGAAAGTCGTAGATACAAGCCTTTTGTTGCCCATCGAATCACAGAAATTCTAGATTCCACTAGCCCAGCAGATTGGAGATGGCTGCCCACCAATATCAATGTTGCTGATGAAACCACTAGGATGAAGTCTCAGGTCTACTTTTCGAATGAATCCAGCTGGTTCAGTGGCCCTAATTTTCTTTATGATGGTGAAGATGAATGGCCCAAAGCTGTAAATATAAACCCTGCTAGCCTTGATACTGAGGAGCTACGTCCAAAATTTGCTCTATTAATTAATATTCCTCCTATTATTGATTTTAGTAGATTTTCTTCTTATTTGAAGCTAAAACGAACGGTTTCCTGGATGTTACGTTTCATAAGTCGATGCCAAAGGAAAGTAAGCCAAGATGAAAGAAATAGTTTGACTGCTGCTGAACTAAAAACTGCGGAAATTTATCTTTGTCGCCAAGCCCAGAAAGAAAAATTTAATGCCGAAATTGAAATTATAAAATCTGAAGAAAATTTGCCGAAAAGTAGTGAATTATATGCGTTGGTTCCATACTTGGATGAAAATTTACTTCTGCGAGTTAATGGCCGTGTAGACGCAGCTAGTTGGTTGCCCTTGGAAATAAGACGTCCGATTATATTGCCGTCATATCATCCCGTCACTGAGTTGTTTGTGGCCCATCTACACGAGAAGATGAAACATCAGAATTTCGAAGCCACAATATGTGAAATAAGAAGATCGTTCTGGATTCCACGCTTAAGAAAAACTTTACATAAGTGTGTTTCTAAATGTTTTATTTGCAGATTTCGTCGTACATTGCCGGTGCCACCACTTATGTGTTCTTTGCTAGAAGACAGACTTACGCCATATATTAGGCCCTTTACCTATACTGGGTTGGATTACTTCGGGCCGCTAACTGTAACCATTGGTCGACGCCATGAAAAGAGATGGGTAGCTCTATTTACCTGCCTAACCGTAAGAGCCATCCACTTAGAAGTTGCTTTCGACCTGTCCACAGATGCGTGCATCCTTGCCATACGTAATTTTATAAATCGACGTGGCGTACCTACAAGGCTCAGAAGCGACAATGGTAAAAATTTTGTTGGTGCTGACCAAGTCGCTAAGAGGTTCAGTGAGGTATTTGATGTGGCCCGTATTGAAGATGAACTATCATCGAAAAGTATCGACTGGCAGTTCAATTGTCCACATAATCCCGCAGAAGGTGGTGTATGGGAACGAATGGTACAGTGCGTCAAACGTGTGTTACAGTCAACATTGAAAGAGTCTGCCCCTCGTGAACACACGCTTCAAAGCTTCCTAATTGAAGCAGAAAATATTGTGAACTCTCGTCCCTTAACACACTTGCCGTTGAGCCACGAAGATGAGGAACCACTAACGCCTAATCATTTCCTACTTGGTTGCCCAAATGCAACTCAAACTCCTGCCGGAGCGACAGCGGAAGAGCCTATTTTATTGAGAAAGCAGTGGTGCATCTCTCGCCAACTACGCGATCATTTTTGGAATCGCTGGATCCGAGAATATTTGCCCACGTTGACCAGACGCTCCAAATGGTGTCAACGCACAAAGCCCATTGCCGTTGGTGACTTGGTTATCATTTGTGATCCTGCAGTGTCCCGAAAAGATTGGAGACGAGGTCGAGTGGAAGAGGTATACAAGGGTAAAGATGATATTATACGTCGTGCTGATGTCCGTACTAGCACTGGTGTCCTGATGCGTCCTGTTTCCAAACTTGCAGTCCTTGATTTGGAGAAGTGAATCGTGGTCGATCCACGGGGGTGGGGATGTCGCTTAATGGCTCATAAAACTGGAAACATTTATTATTTTGTTTGAATTTATTTATTTTGATTTGTCAGTCTGTGAGTTGCCTAAATGTCTTTTTATTTTGTCTCTTGATCATTTATGTATATTCATATTATGTATTTTTATTCCCGTTTTTCCTATTTGTTTATACATATGTATGATTGTAAATGATCAGTTAGTTTATATGTAACAATATTATTCTGCAGTGCTTTTGTTTCGTTAAGTTGGCCCGTTATTTTTTGATGTATTTAATACATAAAGAATTTTTGGGTCAACTTTAAATTATTTAACAAGTAAAATTAGTTCGTTAAAGGAAAGCACTGCGGTAAGTACATTTGTTCTTATATGTATATTTCCATTTGTTAATTGTAATATTTTTTAAATAGAAATAAACACCTAAACCAATTAATTAGAAACTTGGCTCTTTTTATTTGGTTGTTAAATTCGCCCTTTTTCGAACGACCGTCGCCGCCAGCGACAAATTTTATTTCGCAGCTTATTTGGCGAAAAATGTGGTTCCATGCCCGCCGGAACAATTAATAAAAAAATTTTTTATTGACGACAAAAGTGGTTCCATGCCCGCCGGAACAATTAATAAAAATTAAATTCGCAATACTTTGGCGAAAGATTTGGTTCCTTGCCTGCCGGAACAATTAGTTCTCTGTCTAACAGAAAATAAATTTTTGCTGAAGTGGTTCCCTGTCAGCCGGAATAAATAATTTTTATTGAACATTGCCTGCCGTTAAATAAAAATTTTACTTCTCAGCTTTTGTGCGGAAATTCTTGTGGTACCTAGCTGACGATTGTGGTCTTTGGAAAAATTTATTGTGGTTCCTTGCCTGCCGGAACAATTGGTTCTCTGTCTAAGAGAAAATAAATTTTTTCTGAAGTGGTTCCTTGTCAGCCGGAATAAATAATTTTTATTGGACATTGCCTGCCGTTAAATAAAAATATATTTGAAAATTTTTAAAGTGGTTCCTCGTCTGCCGCGACAATAATTGTTTAAAGAATATTTGTGGTTCATAATGCAACGATCGCCAGTGAGAAAAAGCGCTCGATTGCAGACAACATCAAGCCAAAATAATAGTGGTTCTCCATCTGCCGGAACATATCTGCCGTCACAGCAATTGGCTCCGACTGCCGCTGGAGCTCCTTTGCTGTCTACCAGTTCCTCTGCCGGCGGAACAGCAATGCCTATACCAGTAGTTCCATCTACCTCAGGAGTAACCAAGACAATAGTAAGTACTGCCCAAATAAGTGATAAAATATTATCTGCCCCTGCCGCTGTCGCAATGTCTACGAGTTCCACCTGTGCGTCGAACATGCCCTCAGCCACGGTTCAACCTAGCCAACAGCTTCCAGCCCAATTCCGGTATCAATTTGGAAGACTTGCAAAGCCAAATTAATACACTCCAGGTCCAGTTGCTGACTGCGCAGAAAGTTTTGTCCATTGCCCTTAATGCCAATTCAACGCCATCCTCAGCCGTGCCCCAACCATCCAATATGGCGCCAGCTGTGACGGGTACTAGTGAAGCTAACGTCGAAAATTCTGTCTCAGCCAACGTTGACTGCACTGATCGCCGTACGCCATTTTCGTGTTTTAGCTGCAATGCAAATAGTACCGGTTTTTGTGCAAACCAATCGCTTTTAACACAAATGTTACCGCCAAATAATTTTGTGTCTCAAAATGGCGGTTCGATGGCAGTGCACAGAAAAATATATGACCTGCCGGAATTTAGTGGTACACCTGAGGATTGGCCCATTTTTTCAACAGCCTTTAGTAATTCGACTGCTGTTTATAATTACAATAATTTTGAAAATTGTGTTCGGCTCCAAAAGGCATTAAAGGGTGATGCAAGGGAGAGTGTTAAATCGTTGCTCATACATCCGGATAACGTCAATGTGGTGATGGAGCAGTTGCGTTTTCGATATGGTCGTCCAGAAATGCTTATCCGATGTCAGCTCCAACAAGTGAAAGAAATTCAGCCCATTAGTGAGAGTGCTATTGATCGACTTGTGCCATTTGCTGTTAAGGTGCAGAATCTTGCCGCCTTTTTGGAATCTGCCAATGGACAACAGCATTTAGCGAATCCTACATTAATGGATGAATTGGTTGGTAAGCTTCCCTTGAGCAAACGAATGGAGTGGGCCCGCTATTCCTCAACAATTAAGCCATATCCAACGGTTTTGGATTTTAACAGGTGGCTCAAAGATATTGCTGATTTGGTGCAAACTATTCAAGGGGTGAGTAGTAATCGAAATTATAGTGAACCTAAAAGAAAAGTTGTCCTCCACGCCGTTGATGGTCAACATAAACAAGAATGCCCTATGTGCCAGGGTAATCATAAATTATTTGAATGTAAAAAATTTAGTTCATTGAGTGTGCCTGACAGATGGTCTAATGTGAAGAAATTGAGGTTATGTTTTTCGTGTCTTGGGTCGGGTCATCCTAGTAGGAGTTGCCGTAAACGAAAAGAGTGTCGCATCGATGGTTGCTGCGAAAACATAACAAATTACTACATGATGTAAAAATTAATAATAATCGCGAAAAATATTCTGGGCCAAGTGAGTCAGAAGCCCCAAGTGGTTCATCAAATGGAAGTGCGTCTGTCTTGAGCTGTGTATCCCGTCCTGCAGATAAGAGCGTACTCCTGTTCCGAGTTGTACCTATTGTACTTTATGGTCCTAGTAACAAGGTTGAAACTTACGCGTTGTTGGATGAAGGTTCTTCGGTTACTATGGTGGACAGCTCCTTGGTGAGGCAACTGGGCCTCCGGGGGCATCAAAGTAAATTGAACTTGCACTGGTACGCTGGAAAGGAATCTGAAGAAATGGCGTCTGTGGTTGATCTGCAAGTAAGTGGGATTGGTAAGCAAAGAAAATATGCTTTAAAAAATGTTTATGGTGTCTTGAATTTGGAATTGCCGGCTCAGAGTTTCAATATGGTTTTAAGCGCTCATCCTGGTTTACCAATTAAATTATACAATGGTGTGGCCCCTAAAGTCCTGATAGGATTAGATCACTGCCATCTTGGTCTTCCTGATGAAATTGTGCCTTTGGAAGAAAGTGGTCCCTATGCTGCCAACACACCATTGGGTTGGGTCGTTTGTGGTCCGATGAGGGGTAAGCCGTCAAACTCTAATTTATGTTTGTTGACAGTTCAGCCTGAGCAGACACTTTACGACTTGGTGGCAAATTATTTTGAAATCGAAAATTTTGGAGTCAAGGTCTTACCAGTCATAGAATCGAAGGAGGTTGCTCGAGCTCGTCAAATAATGATGAATACTACTGTGAAAGTTGAAGGAAGATTTCAAACCCGGCTCTTGTGGCGCTCTGATGATGTAGTCCTACCAGACAGTTATTCCATGGCTCTAAATAGACTCAATGGTATTGAGAGGAAAATGAGAAGAATTCCGGAATTTGGTGTGGCCTACAAGTCCATCATGAACGATTACGTGTCAAAGGGGTATGTAAGGAAATTATTGCCTAATGAAGCTTCTGGTGTGGGCCCTAGAACTTGGTATCTTCCTCACTTTGGTGTGGTCAACCCTAACAAGCCTGGAAAGCTTCGGCTAGTTTTTGATGCTGCTGCAACTGTTGAAGGCGTTTCGTTGAATTCCATGCTCTTAAAGGATCCTCAGCAATATAAGCCTCTGCCGTCTATTTTATTCAACTTTCGAGTTGGAGCTGTTGCAGTTTGCGGCGACATTAAAGAGATGTTTCACCAGGTCCTTGTGGCTCCTGAAGACAGATGTTCCCAACGCTTCCTTTGGCGCGATGATGACAGAAAGCCTCCAGATACTTATGAGATGGTTGTGATGACATTTGGCGCTGCTTGTTCGCCCTGCGTAGCCCATTATGTCAAAGAAACCAACGCCCTAAGCTATCGGGAAAAATACCCACGTGCGGTGAAGTCTATCTTAGATCATCATTATGTGGATGATTTCGTCGACAGTTTTCCAACACCTGAAAGAGCTATTGAAGTTGCCCAACAAGTTCGTGACATCCATAAGTCAGCTGGATTCGAGCTAAGAAATTTTTCATCCAATTCGTCTGAGGAATTGTGGCTCTTAAAGGTGCTATGGAGAAGCCGGTGAACTTTTCCAGCGATATCAACGAGCTGCAGTCAGAAAAAGTCCTAGGTATGTACTGGCAATCTAAAGATGATACTTTCAGGTTTGAGTTGAGGTTCCACAACGTGAATGCTGATGTCATAAATGGTTTGAAGGCTCCTACAAAACGAGAGTTGCTTAGTGTGGTAATGTCTGTTTTCGATCCACTTGGTCTATTGAGCAACTTTATGATTACGGCTAAACTGTTGATCGTGAGGTATGGAGGTACGATGTCCGATGGGATGACCCTTTGCCCAATGACTTATATGACATGTGGAATAATTGGCGCCAAGAGCTAAAAAATGTTGTTAATGTGAAAGTGCCTCGTTGTTATTTTGGAAATGGCATTCCTATCCGTCTGGTGCTACATGTTTTTGTCGACGCTAGTGAGGATGCATTTGGTGCCGCGTCATACTGGAGGTCCATATATCCTGATGGAAAAGTTGAAGTATCCTTCGTAGCTGTAAAAACGAGATGTGCCCCTCTAAAAACGATGAGTATTCCAAGGCTCGAACTTCAGGCTGCTGTTTTGGGTACTCGATTATTGGATACGATTTTGAAGGAGCATTCCATGAAGGTTTCTCGGTTTATTTGTTGGAGCGATTCTTCTACTGTGATTAATTGGATAGGCTCAGAAAGTCGTAGATACAAGCCTTTTGTTGCCCATCGAATCACAGAAATTCTAGATTCCACTAGCCCAGCAGATTGGAGATGGCTGCCCACCAATATCAATGTTGCTGATGAAACCACTAGGATGAAGTCTCAGGTCTACTTTTCGAATGAATCCAGCTGGTTCAGTGGCCCTAATTTTCTTTATGATGGTGAAGATGAATGGCCCAAAGCTGTAAATATAAACCCTGCTAGCCTTGATACTGAGGAGCTACGTCCAAAATTTGCTCTATTAATTAATATTCCTCCTATTATTGATTTTAGTAGATTTTCTTCTTATTTGAAGCTAAAACGAACGGTTGCCTGGATGTTACGTTTCATAAGTCGATGCCAAAGGAAAGTAAGCCAAGATGAAAGAAATAGTTTGACTGCTGCTGAACTAAAAACTGCGGAAATTTATCTTTGTCGCCAAGCCCAGAAAGAAAAATTTAATGCCGAAATTGAAATTATAAAATCTGAAGAAAATTTGCCGAAAAGTAGTGAATTATATGCGTTGGTTCCATACTTGGATGAAAATTTACTTCTGCGAGTTAATGGCCGTGTAGACGCAGCTAGTTGGTTGCCCTTGGAAATAAGACGTCCGATTATATTGCCGTCATATCATCCCGTCACTGAGTTGTTTGTGGCCCATCTACACGAGAAGATGAAACATCAGAATTTCGAAGCCACAATATGTGAAATAAGAAGATCGTTCTGGATTCCATGATTAAGAAAAACTTTACATAAGTGTGTTTCTAAATGTTTTATTTGCAGATTTCGTCGTACATTGCCGGTGCCACCACTTATGTGTTCTTTGCTAGAAGACAGACTTACGCCATATATTAGGCCCTTTACCTATACTGGGTTGGATTACTTCGGGCCGCTAACTGTAACCATTGGTCGACGCCATGAAAAGAGATGGGTAGCTCTATTTACCTGCCTAACCGTAAGAGCCATCCACTTAGAAGTTGCTTTCGACCTGTCCACAGATGCGTGCATCCTTGCCATACGTAATTTTATAAATCGACGTGGCGTACCTACAAGGCTCAGAAGCGACAATGGTAAAAATTTTGTTGGTGCTGACCAAGTCGCTAAGAGGTTCAGTGAGGTATTTGATGTGGCCCGTATTGAAGATGAACTATCATCGAAAAGTATCGACTGGCAGTTCAATTGTCCACATAATCCCGCAGAAGGTGGTGTATGGGAACGAATGGTACAGTGCGTCAAACGTGTGTTACAGTCAACATTGAAAGAGTCTGCCCCTCGTGAACACACGCTTCAAAGCTTCCTAATTGAAGCAGAAAATATTGTGAACTCTCGTCCCTTAACACACTTGCCGTTGAGCCACGAAGATGAGGAACCACTAACGCCTAATCATTTCCTACTTGGTTGCCCAAATGCAACTCAAACTCCTGCCGGAGCGACAGCGGAAGAGCCTATTTTATTGAGAAAGCAGTGGTGCATCTCTCGCCAACTACGCGATCATTTTTGGAATCGCTGGATCCGAGAATATTTGCCCACGTTGACCAGACGCTCCAAATGGTGTCAACGCACAAAGCCCATTGCCGTTGGTGACTTGGTTATCATTTGTGATCCTGCAGTGTCCCGAAAAGATTGGAGACGAGGTCGAGTGGAAGAGGTATACAAGGGTAAAGATGATATTATACGTCGTGCTGATGTCCGTACTAGCACTGGTGTCCTGATGCGTCCTGTTTCCAAACTTGCAGTCCTTGATTTGGAGAAGTGAATCGTGGTCGATCCACGGGGGTGGGGATGTCGCTTAATGGCTCATAAAACTGGAAACATTTATTATTTTGTTTGAATTTATTTATTTTGATTTGTCAGTCTGTGAGTTGCCTAAATGTCTTTTTATTTTGTCTCTTGATCATTTATGTATATTCATATTATGTATTTTTATTCCCGTTTTTCCTATTTGTTTATACATATGTATGATTGTAAATGATCAGTTAGTTTATATGTAACAATATTATTCTGCAGTGCTTTTGTTTCGTTAAGTTGGCCCGTTATTTTTTGATGTATTTAATACATAAAGAATTTTTGGGTCAACTTTAAATTATTTAACAAGTAAAATTAGTTCGTTAAAGGAAAGCACTGCGGTAAGTACATTTGTTCTTATATGTATATTTCCATTTGTTAATTGTAATATTTTTTAAATAGAAATAAACACCTAAACCAATTAATTAGAAACTTGGCTCTTTTTATTTGGTTGTTAAATTCGCTCTTTTTCGAACGACCGTCGCCGCACATAGGGGTATTTTGCCAATCTAGCCGGACATTACTTTTGTTTTTAGTTTATATTGGCTCTAAAAATTTACTGAGTGCACCTAGGTCAATGAAACTTTGCAGAAAAATCTGTTATGGTCATTGGCTGTCAAAGCTAGAAAATAGTAAAAATCGGACCAAGGAGAAAAAAGTTTCCCTTGGAAAAACTAATCCTACCTCTGAAAAATTCAAGTTTTTTTTAATTTTCCCGGTATTTGGTTTAGCAATTACAACTTTTGAGGTCAAAGAATGTTCAAAAACTTAAAGTTGGACTTAAGAGATTCTTAGATGCCATTTTTAGCCCCGCCCCTTTTGTGGGCGGTTAAATAAAATATTATTTGAAAAAATAATGCAATTATTCAAAGAAATAGATTTTATACTTCTTAAAACCATAAAAATTTATTTTTACGGGCAGGGGGAGGTCTTCCTCCAATCCCGCCCCCAAAACGTCCCTGTGAAAAAAAAATTTTTTTTGCCAATTTTCTAAAAATAATCATTTTTAAGCTTTCCAATGCCTAACCAATCCCTGCCTCCCAAGAATATTATTAAAAAAAAAATTTTGTAACTTGTTACTTTATAGTATTTGATATCTGAAAATATTTTATTTATTTATAGTAATGACTTATTTATGATTGTAACGATAAATTTTATTTAAAATTATAACAATTAATTTATTTAAAACGACTTCCTCCTTTGCACTAAGATGATGATGAGTGCCACGGTTCTTCTTCGTCTGATTCTTCAAAAGTCTCTTCCGAATTCTCTTCAGCGTTAAGTGCTGGTGGAAGCATGAAAGTAATTGATTCTTTCGTAAAAGGTAATGACCTTTTTTTTGGAGTGGGTCTTATACTAGTAATTAGTGGGTCAGAACTTAGCAAAAGCCTATTAATAATATATAAGTTACACTGAACCCTTGAAAACTTTCTAGCGAAATTCTGCCTGTAAAGCCGGAAATGCTTGTTTCGTGCCTCAGCTGCTTCTTCTGATAATAGCCCAATAGGCAACAATGCCTCATTCATAACAGTTGCACCATGTATTAAAATCTTGTGCATTGTAGGTGTCATAGGATGCCACTCATATAGAGAAACGTAAAGTTTCTCTCAATTCTTCTATGTGCGGAATGCCAATATAATTTAAATTTTTTTTTGAAACTCTTTAAACAGTCCTTTACTGCTGATATATCACCATCTCCTTCACATTTTGAAACATCGCACAATTTTCTAAATAAAAATTGCAATTTCTCTTCAACGGTATTAGCATTAGATTCCTGTACTATTTGGAACAACTCCAATCTTAGGTCAGATTTGTTTTTTTAAACACTACTTTTGGTTTTTATTATTTTAAAAAATTATTTAATACAGGTACATTTTTGTTCCAGGAATAACGTCATTTACAACGTAGCTGCACAGGTATCTATGTATATATGTAAGCTATGGGGGTGGGTAAAATTACTTTTTTACCTTTTTGCTCATTTTTTTTACAGGTAATAACAGTGTTAGATGCAATGATTTAAATAAAAAACATCTACCTTCAGTTGTTGAAAACCAAAATGTTTTAACAATATAAAAAGGTTTCTTACTCGTATTTACCTATGTAAGATAAGAAGCAACAGAAAAAGGTGTAATTTTTAAAAAATCGCCAAAAAAAATGGCGCACCTATGCGCAAGCTGTTTTTTTACAGTATAAAAGTAGAGATCGCAGATTTTATAGTGATATATAACATTTTAAGGGCCGCGATGGAGATCACTCTTAAAAAGCTTTTCACTTTTTTTTTACAAAAAATTTTACAAAAAAAAAACTTTTTTTTAATTTTGAATGAAATTTTTTATCTATAAAATTTAAAAAAGAAAATTATAAAAATTAACATAAGTAGCTACTAATAAACCATTTCACAGAAAAAAAAATCAATACAAAATCTTTATTCGTTTAGCCACCAAAAAATATATTGCAAACCTCTCAAAATCGTTTAAATTCAATAAAAACGTATACGATATACTCAACTTTCCAGACTTTAACAGTGTCCCAAAACGACAAATCTCAAGCAAAAGCTTTGAAAATTCACTATACGATGCAGAATTTTGTTGTCTGTCGAGTTGCATACTTAAATTTTTACATTTCTCAAAATAAATTGTTTGCCTAATGTCCAGCTAGATTGGCAAAATACCCCTCTGTGCGCCGCCAGCGACAATTATGATCGGTTTAACAAACGAATGATTTCATTTTTTTTGTTGAATAAAACAAATTTAAGAACAATCGCTTTTTGGCATGTCCTTGTTCCGATTTTTTTAAAGCTAAAATTTTTCTTAATTACTCTAAATATAACTGCCCTGCATAGTTTCAAAAGTCTGTTTCAACTCCTTCTATTTTTGTCCTATCGTTATATGGGAACAAAGCACTGTGCGGCATCGTTTTATCGAATGCTTGTCGGGTGATTTTAAAATAAATGACAGGTTGTTTACTATGTACGGTTATGATAAGTAGTTAGTATTATTTACTTGACAGCTCGGCCAATCCTGAATCAGAGTCGTCCTAGGATTCCTCATCATCTATATTAAGTGCACCACTGCACCATCTTTTTAATTTTATCGTAAAACAGCAAAACTTGCGGTTTGTTATTTGTAGATCAGCTGTGTATAAGGTACCTATCATTCCCGAATACTCTGGTGACGGTATATGGACCTCGGTACTTTGGCCCCAATTATGTTCTTTCGTAAAAAAAAACGAAAGACACACATATGAATGTATGTACAAATGTACATACATACATATGTACAAATGTACATACATACATATGTGTGTCTGTTTTATTTCATCTAAGTTTAATTTACCTACGTAACCTAGCAGGTTAAAAGTAGTTATTTATTATCTTAACTAAAAACAAAGATTAAAGATGACTAAATATCCGATCTCGATCCTAAAAACCCGCTCTTAATGGTAAACAATTTGTCACAAGTTAATTTGAATTAAGACTGCCAATACAAATTAACGATGTCGTCTGTCTACGCTGTTAGTTTATTATCGAAAAATATTTATTTTGTTTTTTAAGCCCCTATTACGGTTTACAACTCAACACTTCTTCAGTTGAAATTTTACAATTTGGTATTATCAATTACAACTCAACTTGTCAAAAATTTTTAAGTTGAATTTAAATTGTGTTACGACTCTGTTGTAGTACCATTTACCATTACCATTTACAACCAGTGTTAGTGCGGTTAACAAGAGTATCAAACAAGTACAACTCATCGGTAGCAGTTGTTTCAAGTAAATTATTTACGAAAAATGGAAAGCGGGTAAGTAAAGTTCCTTAATTTGTCTTCAAGTACTTTATTAATCACAGATTTTGAACAAATTTATAGAAGAATAAAAAGTTACAATAAAACAACAGTTTGAAAAACCTGTAGAACTGATGGAAAGCCATCCCGATACTGGACGAGGCAAGCCGCAATTTGGATCCCACAAATTTGTTCTTCATCGTAGATTGAGCTAGTCCTATATTGGAATCGTTGCCATACCACTTTTGGTAACACCCATCAGCAAAAAATCTAAGTACAGCATGTAATTTTAATATCGGTGGTTAGCTGCCACACACACAGATTTCTTTAAATGGTATTTTGTACATATAATCCAGCAAATTGAAACACGCTTCTTTGCTCAGTTGTATATAAGCGTCTTCCGAATCGTCTCCAAAAAATAAATCTCTACTTATATCCGTATTAAATTATTTCATTTGTAGTAAAACACATAAAAAAACACTTTTGTCTTATTTTCAAATTTTCATATAAAGTGGTTTTTCTTCTGTCAAATTCTGTCAAATTGCAACGCCGTAACAATTTCAACCAAAAAGCAGTTGTATTTCATAATACTAAAAAGGACTTTGGTTGTGCGAAAGTTGAGTTGTCTCTCAGTTAACCAAACTGAGTTGAGTTGTAAATCGTAATAGGGGTATTATTTTCATTTTACAATAAATATATATTGGAAATTTTATTAGTCGAACTATTTATTTTACATTCACATGCAATTTGAAGTCAAGCTTAAGTTTGCTTTATTTCTTTAAGAAAGAATAATTTAAATTACAAATTAGGTGATTAATATTAAAGATAAATTGGGAAAATTTAATTTTAGACACTAGCTGAATGGAATGCATTTTCTAGAAAGCTACGTCCGTCATCAGCACTCTTCGTATCTATCAACTTTGGGTAGTGTTAAGTTATAAACAACATCTATTTAACCAACCAAACGCAGACAAAGGAATACGAGGAAAATCGCATTCAATCATATATCGTCAGTTGGTGAGAACGAAGTCTAATGAGTAAAGATAGGTTCGAATACCTATTAAGCGCCCTGCGATTTGATTTATAATTCCACTAAAGGTGCGGATGACACGTTTAACAAGATGACTCAGAACATGTGCTGTAATCGAAAACGCAGACCCAGAAAGGATTATCTCCAGAACTACAAGCTCTTTGAGATGGACCTTATAAAGTAATCAAGTGGCTAAACGACGTAGTTTACAGAATACAAAAGATCCACAGCCCAAGCTCAAAAATTAAGTTTTGCACTTGGAGCAGCTAGCCAAATATGGAAAGGGTGCATCTGTGCCTGTTTGGGGCGAGAAGGAGGCAGTGTAACGAAAGAAGAATTTATTCTTTATAAGCTCTGAAAAGAAAAACAAAAACATTACTGGTCTAATTTGTTACAATAAAGAATGAAAGATACAACAAAGAACATCGGTAAGCCTGTATTAGTTGTTGTTGGCGATCTTTCTAGAAATACCTCATATGCAAACATTCATAAAAAAACAAACATAAAACGAGTAGCGCATACACACACGCACATTAATACAAGTTTATAATAAACACGCTCTCTCTCTCTCCTTTCAGCAGAAATGTACACACGAATTTACATAACTACAGAAGACAACAAAGATTCACACACGTATGTACATAAATTCAAGAATGATAAGGAATCTGCCAAATCTTTCTAGTATAGAACATGCTAGGGGTTTTTTTCCTGGTTTCGAGCGGCACACAGTGGGATTTGTTCATACAATGTTTGGCAAAAAATAGGAGTGCCCGTAGAATGTTGAAATTTTGCTGTGAGCCTTTGGTTAGCTCAATTAAGAAAAATATAAAGTTTCATCAAAATTGGCCACGCCCACTACCCACCGCCCGTAGAACCCATAATTTATTTTTGGCCCAAAGTTTTTGAAATTTGGCACAGAGACTTTTATTAGCGCAATTAAGAATAAATTAATGTTTCATCAAAAATTGCCACGCCCACTACCCACCGATCATAGAACTCAAAATTTATTTTTGGCCCAAAGTTTTTGAAATTTGGCATGGAGCCTTTCATTACCTCAATTAAGAATAAAATAAAGTTTCATCAAAATTGGCCACGCCCACTACCCACAGCCTACAGAACCCAAAATTTATTTTTGGTCCAAAGTTTTAGAAATTTGGCACAGAGCCTTTTATTATCTCAATTAAGAATAAAATAAAGTTTCATCAAAATTGGCTACATCCACTACCCACCGCCCATATTATATTTTTTCCCACAACTTTTTGTTTCTTTACCAAAACTAATTATTTTATAAATAAATTTCAATACATGCATTTAAATACAGACTTTTGTTCATCATCTATCATTTCATCAAGTTCCAGAACCTGTTAACGGGGTTGACAGCTAATGCTACTTATAAAAGGATATGAGGATACTAGAAGTCGATGAAAAAAATCTGTATTTGTTGCAACACTTTCTGGAGAACCTTAATCTATAATAATCTTTATTTCTGGCTTCTTCAGAAAGCATTCCAATAGGAAGTATTGCCGCATCCATGATATCCTGTCCGTGTATCAGTATTTTGTGTACTGTAACTGGGATATAATACCAACTATATTTTTCAACAAAAAGTTTTGCTGTATCTTGAGCAAAATTCTTGAACTTCAAGGAATTAACTTTTTTGCCACAAGTTATTATTTGTAGTATAATGCGAAATCGATTAATTAGTTGCTCCACTACACCAGGTTAGAAAAGAAACGCCTGGACGTATTTCCATCGCTAGTGGACCCAATTCCTTGTTGAACTGCATCCACTCGTATACCCATCTGTTCCTTTAAGGAACATTGCAATTAGTGAGTTCGTAACTCAATTCACTATATAACACAGAAATTGTAATTTAATTTTGTAATTTTTTAAATTTAAAAATTTCATGTATTTGGAGACAAATTTTATGATTTTATAAAAGATTATTAATTATTTAAACTTTTTTTAATTGATTTTTCATTTATTATAGCGGGAGCACCGAGCAACCTTTTTTTTCCAAGGAAATTTGTAATCACGGCACGTTATAGAACAAATTTTATTCTATCAAATTTTTTAAACCATATGAGCGATTTTTATAATTTTTTTTTTTTTTTTTTGTAAACGCAGAAAAGGATATATTTGAAAAAAATCACTATTTAAATCAGAGCAATAAAATTATCTTACGTACAAATACTATAGAAGTGCGTAAACAGTTTTCAATATTTTAGACCAAAATATACATCTGACATTACTTCGTTATTTCAAAGACTAATGAACGTTTTTTTGGCATACAATTTATGGATTCTTCATACTGAATCAATTATCTACAAAACTGCATCATGACATTTTTAAATTTTATGTGTCGAAAAAACTACTTATTGCACCAAAAATCTCACTGTGCGGCATGGCAGTATTATTTGATTCGTCTACGAGTTCAATTGTCGTATTTTTAAGAGAGTGTTAAACAGTTTGTGTATTTTTAACAGTGGTCAATAAAAGTTATTCAAAGCTGAATAAATAAAGTGACTTACGTAAAAATAACATCTATATGTATTTATTTTGCAATTAAAAAACCCAACATAAAGTAAAAACGTAACAGTATATTAGCAAAAAATAGAAAATTATATTTTTATTTAAAAGCAAACGAAATATCGATCGTAGACAAGTTTTGGGACACCGACCAACTAAATGATGACTTAAAGGAGGTGTAGCGCATGTAGTATAAACCTGCATACACAAACATACATACATGAAAATGAAAACAAACCATAATAAGAGTACAATAAACAAAAAAAATGAATAAAAAAAGTATGACTTGCATTTCAAGTGACTGGTGTTAATTGATATGGGTCACTAGAATGCATGGTAAATTAATATATGACATTGACTTTGTAGTAAGTAGAATTAAAGCAATTTTGTAAACGAATAATTTTAAGTAGGGCAATTAGTTAACACAGAGTAGGAGAAATAGAATAACATAGAATAAGAAAACACAAAATTAAAATAGTATATAAGCTGAGACAAAATTTAAATAAAATCAGAAATAAGACTAACTTAAAAGAAAGAGTTTAGATTTTATTTCTCTACTTCGGCAATTGACTTTGCCATAAAGAAGAGCCACCTGCTACTCTAAGGCTCTTAAATAAAATAAGAGTACTATAGCAAGTACAATAAAAATTTAATAACAACATTACGGAGGGTATCATAATAAACATCCCACTGAAAGGAGATACTTTCGACCAGAAGTGTGATGTGATCTCGTATAATGGCTCTCACATGCTGGAAAACTCAGAATATGTTCTCGTACCACTTTTTGTTCATACGTTTTTCCAGATGAACCAGCCATTTTGCCACGACCATCCGTTCCAGGTGTTTTAGCATTTAAGACACGGCTTAATCTTCCATTAGATATTTTGAAAGTATCCAAAAAGAAAGTTTTGCAAACAGAAACTTTTGGATTCATATAGATGAAACTTAAAAATACATTTTCTCATATATTCTTCGTAATTTCTGCGTCGTCTTTGTTTTATTGATTGTTTTCGAACCAAACCATACAGAAACAAATTCTGTTTTTCGAAACTTGCTAATTTCCAAAAAGAAACAAAATTTGCTTTCCTGTCGTCATATCTGATTCTATTTATGACAATGACAATCTTTATTTTCGAAAAGTTTACCACTCACATGCTTAGACTCTTTTGTTTCATATTCCTCTCCACTATTTCTTTTCATTTTTCTTATATTTTGTGCATAAGTACGTTGACTTCATGTTGGTTTCTTCCATTCCGAATTCACTTTTAAAGTATGAATTGTTTCATCTGAAGACGATATTAGTCTTATTCGTTTCAATTTCTTGGGATCATTACTAGTATTTCCTTACGGTATAATGTCTACAATTAACTATAAATAGTACGTTATTACATTAAAAGGATTACTTGATCATACCTGAACCGTTATCTGAAGACATGACAAAATACTAATAATTATTTTGCCAAACTTTGAAAACAGACTGATGTATACCACTTTCAAAATATACAGTAACTGTATTTTGTTTACCAACCAAAAAATAAACCGAATTTAACAACTTAATTTTCATGGCATACTGCGAATTACTTCAGATTATGTTATTTTACTAGGGTTTGATATGAAATAGCTGATAAACTAGATTTTTAACATTTTTGACTTATACCACGTTCAAAATCAAGGGCTCATACTATGTATGTATATATCTACATACATTTATTGTAATTAAGACTGTTTCGGAAGAAAAACTATTTAGTCCATAACCTTGATTATTTTAATTATTAATTATAAGAATTATAATAATTAATTATAAATGTTATAACTATTAATATAAATATGTATTCAATTTCCAAACGAAATATTTTTTTCACCAGTTTTTTTTCAACAGTTTTTAGTACACAGAAATGTATTTTAATGGAAAAACAAGTACTAACATAAACCGCAACTCTGTGACATACACAACATTTAGATGTTGTAAATCATAATAGAAACAAAATTAAGTTGTGTTGTAGCCGAGACAACATAACTTTTCTGTGTTGTAAACGATAACCCAGCGTTGTATAAATCCAAGAATTGCTCGTGCCTTGTTAGACGGTAATGAAATATGCTGTATAAAATTTAATTTAGCATCCACTAAAATACCAAGATATGAAACTAAATTCAGTTTGTCAAGTTCGTGACCGTTTAAAATGTCGCGACGTGAGAACCAGAGGGTTCTATCTGGCTTTTTCAAAAATGTTCAGGAGAGCATTTTTAAAGTTCGGCGTTATTTCTATACTATTTAAATAATAAATATGAAAAATGGAACACAAGAAATCACAAACTAGTTCAGTTATTTATTGGAATATAAAATTTGTTCCATCAAAAGTTAAAATAAAATACAAGAAAAATTAACTTTTTTAATTACAGATTTCAGATAGAACCTTTCGGAACTCAAACTAAAACCTTTTACAATAATTATTCATATATACATTTTTTTATGCGATCAAAATTTTAAAATAAATATAAGTTACATAAGAATTATTCATTTCCTTAATGCAATATAAAAGAACATGTGAAAAAAAGTTAAAAAAAACAAACAATTAATATTCTTTAATGTGACCGTGCACATAGAACCTTCTGGTTCTTAAAAATTAAATTTTTTTTCAAATGAGTTTATCTAATTAAAAAGTGTGTTATAAAAATGTACGTCTATGGAAGCCATCCACTTAATCATTTTCTTTGTCTTTAGTAAGTTTTATCACACAGTTTGATTTGTTTACAGCTGGAAATGTAGGATTCGAAGTGTGGCGTGTGCCTTTTTTTTTGTATTGAAACATTTTCCCATTCTTTGGAACCATGGCTGAGCTTATAACCTACATCGAATATGTCACATCTCTTCAAAGTAAGCTGAGAAACTTTGGTAAATGGTACATTACTGTAGCTTAATGTTTTTGCTGGCAATTGAAAATCAAAAAAGTCACTGCAGCTCACCTCTATGATACGGTAAGGTTGTTTTCTGTTGGCTACCAGTAAAACTCGTAACAAAGACACAGGTGACCAAACTTCTGTCAATGTAAGTTTTTTTTTCCAATGTTTGAATGGATATTGTCGACTTTCTGAATGCATGAATGGTCAGGGGTAGAATATTTTAAAGTTATAGTCTGAACAAATGAGTTCTTTACAAGAAACGATAAAATGGCAAAGGAAATTACAGAATTTCTATTTTGCGGCACGCAGCTGTCATTCCATAAAATTAAATCATTCGCATTTGAGTAGTCCAAACATATTTTAGAGAGAATCTTTACTAAAGCACTGGCTATATCGTTTCCTGTTCGACCACACAATCCCTCATGCCAAACTGCACAGTAAAATTTCCACTTACACTCACAATCAACATGAAAGAGCTTCTTTTCTGTAACGAGTTTATCCGAAGTATTGATATATGCTTCACCTCTTTGGCGCTTTCCCTTGCGAATATTCTTTTCGGGATTTCTTTTCCTTGTAAGCTTACGTAATTTCATAGGACTCCGTTCTTTTGTGTTTACGCTTTCGGTATCATTTCATCATTATTTAATTGGCGAACTCCATCAAGGGCAAAGCACGCATTCAAGCTCTGCAGTTTGTCATCAGTTGCTTCATCATAGGTTAAAACATTTTCGGAAAAATCTGAAGTTGAGGTGTCATCATAAACAAATAATCTACAAATGAACATTGCATACGAAAATTAATTTAAAAAAAATGTCTATTGGGTTGCAACAAATTTCGCTCAGAAATGCAGAAACAGCTGTTTAGAAAATTTTAAAATAAATTCTATTTCATGATAAACTTGCTTGCGTTTTGATGATTTATGGTTGAGTTTTTCTTTCCAAGGCTGAATATCAGATCCACTGTCACTAGGTATTTCCATTTTGTTTATATTATAAGATATTTTAAGCTTAGTCACCCAAAAATTAAATTATCAGCCCACACACTTTCACAACATTGAAGTTGGCTGCAGTCAGAACCTAGTCATCCGTGCTGCCACCTTTTCAATATTTTCAATTTCATTATTAACATTATTAGGGTATTCACAAGGTCTACTACTTGTCGTGCTTTTTGTATTGTAGTAATCATTTAGTTTTATAGTTATTTTATAGTTATTTATAGTTATTTAGTTGTTATTTAACATTTTTCAATTTTTAGAAAAACTAACTCAATCAATTTATTATATTTTTGGAACACCATTGAAATTTACTGCAGATAGAACCTTTTGGAACTAGGTGCGTCCACTTTTTTTGCATATAGAACTAAATGGTTCTGTTATTATTACTAAAATTATAAGTGAAAATACAAAAAGGGTTTCATTAAAAGATAAAAACCATTACAAAGAATAAATTCCAATCAAAAAACGCAAAAGCGAAAAAATGCCAGATAGAACCCTCTGGTTCTCACGTCGCGATGTATTGCACTTTTGTATGACAACTTCGGAAGAAACACATGCATTTGCACTTTTTAAGGTTAATATTACACCCGGAACTAAATTCATCAAGTCTTTTTGGAGAAGAATATGATCAGGATGACGATTGTATGTTTGAAATATCTTTACGTCCTCTGCATATAATAGATCGTGTGATTGTTTTATGCTTTTGGGCAGATCATTAAGGAACAGGGAAAATATAGGACCCAGATGGCTTCCCTACGGCATATCTGATGAAACAGAAATTACTTAGGAAGTAAGCGTTTTAAAACGAATGTTTTGATTTTAGTTTGACAGATATGATTTAATCCTCATAAGGTATTTGTTCGTAAATCCCATAAGGTCAAGTTTCTTTATTAGAAGTTTGTGGTTGACCTTATCAAACGCTTTACTAAAGTCGGTGTAAATAACATTAGTTTGTTGAACAGACCACCGATTGACTACCGTTGTTACGTCCAAAAGATTAGTACCAGCTGAACAACTCCTTCGAAAACCATGCTCGTCAGGATCCAATATATGTAGATTACGGTGTCCGTTATTTTAGTCTTTATTTCAAAACGCCCACCCCCAATTTTTTTTCCTTTTGTTAAAAGATGAAAACTGACCCCTCACTCATTAGGATCGGAGGTCGGGAACCCGTGCCGCATCAGGCCTAAAGTTGAGAATGCGAGAGTTATGTTTCTTATTATTTTATTATTATTATTTCTTTTTGGTTTTTATACAAACTTAAAATAAACAAATATTTAAAATAAAAAAATGTAAAATAAAACTTCAGCATAATATAATTTTAGTTGGTTATGCACATTTGGTAGCTTCTTAATAATTAAAATAAAAAAATACAATTAAGTTGAAATAAAACTGATGGATCAGCAATGATTGTCTGCATTTATGTTTATATGTATGTATATTTATATAAATCGCGCTTCTAGGCGGGAACCGCGGCCAGGAAATTTTCATACCAACACTGCAGCTGTTATGCTGCTGGCGAGCATGTAAAAGAGTTAGGGAGACCCTTAGAAACGTCCATGAATTTTCCCAAATCTGTGAGAAGACTTTATATAGTCCTGGTTTTTGTTAAAAATCTGTGCGGAAGTGCTGAGCGGGTTTGCATACCTCTTTTGAACGTTATTCGTTCAAATCCGCAGCTCTCCACCAATTTCAGCGACAAAACGCCAAAATCTTCAGGGTGCACCACGGGACGACCCCCCCCCCCCCTCAAATTTGAATATAACCCATGCAATATCGGCCTTGAATGGTGGGGGGGGATGTGTAACAATAAAAGGATAATAATTTTATTATTCAAAATAATTTTTTTCCTTCACGACATACATATATACATATGTTTAATAAAATAGTAATCACAACTTAAGCAAATTTTCCTTTAATGATGTTTTTGTGCAATCCGGAAATTGCTTCCTGTGGTCTTCAACACAGTGAAGAAAGAATTCTCGTAGTTCCTTGTTTGATGTTAACACACCGTTAAAATCTTGTATTAATTTCACACCCCTCTCTGCCGTGTCATTTACTACTCTTAAATTACTTTTGACGTACGTTGAAAGCTATAAATTGGTTTCTCTCTCTCATAATTAAATTTTTGTGTTGAGTGGAAGCAAGGCATCTTTAACCAGGTGACTCCACAAGGCGGAGCTAATATTAGGCCTGTTCCAGGTGCATAACAAAACCGTCCGAACTCGCACAAATTAGTCCGAAAGCGTTACAGATATCAATTTTTGTACAATTTTAAGAGAAAATGAGAGAGTAAAACTTTTCATTTCCTGTACAAAGTTGTACGAACTTTTTCTTTGGGTAAGTTCGGACTAGAATTAAATAATCAACTGTTTTTGTTTACATTTAAAAATCAAACAATTTTTAAATAAGGGAAGAAAGATTTTATTTAAAATTTATAAAAAGCAAAATGGAAAATTTTCAAAATAAGTTCCCAGAGAACGTGCAATAGTTTCTTGACTTTCCATTTTGCAAAAAATTATAAATAATAACTGGCTTTTACTTTTTCCAGTTTATTTTTATTCTCTTTTTACAGCTTTTTACAATATTGCAAATGATTTGTTTATAAATTATTATGCATTTAAGCGTCTAAAATTACTAAAATAAAATTAATTTGAGAAAGTAAGCAACATTAGTATTTCAAGATGTTGAATTGTGGTTTTTTGCGTTCCAGCAACTTTGGACAACTTTGTCACATTCAGAGAGTAATTTTGTTTGTACTCTTAATAGTCCGGACTGTTTTGTTATGCACCTGGAACAGACCTATTAAAGAGTGTTAGGATGACTTAATACCTTTTGTTTGACCTAATAATGTAACTCTTATGAAAAGAACTTTAGTTTGAATTATTACCTCTTGTTTAACCTCTCTTATGAAAAGAGTTTATGTTTAAAATTATTTACGATATTAACTAATCATTTACGCTCTCTCTTTGAGACTAAATCTACAAGAATTGTCAACCACCATTTCAATTTTAGTTTTAAGTATTAGTTTAGTATTGAATCATACTACATGAGAAAACTTTCATGAAGAAGGATAATAAACCTTGAAAAATCTACACAATTGTCCTTTTATTTATAATAAAAGTCAACGGGAGTTAACCACATCTACAAAGATAAATTTTTTTGATTTTTTTTATATCGAGTTTGACATCAATCATGTATTTTAAGAGAGAATAAAAAAATATTACTGTCAAAAACCATATAAAAAAAAATTCAAAAAATTGTTTGCTGATATTTCCTCTCCCTTGCGCTATCACCTTAAATAACTATGCCTTGAGGGGAAGCAAAAATAAAACAAAATACAACAAACTAACTTAATTTAATAGAGTAAAATGGAGAAAAAAGCTTTTCTCGTGTTTTCTTTTCTGATTTAATATCCGTCAACAAAGTACTGATTGTGTTAACCTCTTCCATTGTTACTTTGATTTCAGTTCACAGATTTCACGGATTCTATTCACAAATTTTTAACAAGAACCAGGACCAGTGAAAGTCTTCTCACAGATTTGGGAAAATTCTTTGACGTTTCTAAGGGTCTCCCTAACACTTTTATATGCTCGCCAGCAGCATACCAGCTGCAGTGTTGTTATGAAAAATTCGCGGGCCGCGGCTCCCGCCTGGAAGCGCGCATTCTCAGATTCAGGCCTGATGCGGAACGGGTTCCCGACCTCCGATCCTAATGAGTGAGGGCTCATTTTTCATCTTTTAACAAAAGGAAAAAAATGGGGGTTGGGCAACCCTGAATTACGAAGTTTATTTTTCACCCTATAAATAACGGACACCCTAATGTAGATGATACTTGAGCAATACCTCTGTAGATTGCAACAGTAATCCTAAAACCAGATTTAAATAATGGAATAATAAAAGAATCCTTCCATACTTTAGGAACATGACCAAACTTCAATGATATGTTAAAAATTATTGAAATACTTTTTACCAGTGCCATATTACATTTGTTAAGAAGGGAACTCCGAATACATTCTGTATTACAGGCGAGCGGCTCGTCTAGAATATTTGTATGAAAAGCACTAAATTTTTTGAGTGATTCTTATGCAAATTTTTTAGATGAGCTGCTCGCGTGTAATACAGAAACCGTACATTAATCTTTTTTAAATTATTAAAAACTGTTGATTCATCAAGAAATGAAATTGATATAGCTCGATATGGCACCTCTGATAGTTGATAAGAGTTGGATTCATCGAAATTTTCATCAGAATAGGTGGTAGAAAAGAAATCTGCAAATAAATTACTTATTGTTAGCTCATTATCAGATTAAAAATTTTGCTACATCATAACAGATGGAAATGCTATTGACGTTTTTTGGGGTTGAAAAATTCGTAGAAAGATCTTGGATTCGACTTAAAATTGTTTTGAATTTTGTTTAAGTAAGCAGAATAACACGATTGATTAATTACAATATATTGAGCACGACTAAACGACTAACAGAATACTTGTCATAGTCTAAACGAAGCAGACTTTTTATACTTTTTATAGAAATTATTTTTCTTATTTATAGCTTTAATCAGATACTTAGTGTTCCATGGCGGATCGGTTGGTTTAAACTCGAAGCTTTTAGGAATACATTGATTCATATACAAATATAATTTGTTATAAAAACTTTCAATTATGTAATCAATATCTTTGGTAGTATTGCTAGTTTGAAACTTTGACAAAGAATGAAAAAAAATACTTTCAGCAACAACATGAAATACAAATTATATAAAACATAAAATACAGAGTATATTAGATAGGTTATTTAATATTGGTGTTCACTCTTATTCTTCAACATCCCCATTAGATTGAGCACCTATGCAAATAAGACCACAGCAATGCGAATGCTTAAAATGTGTTAACGATTTTGTTAGGATGTCTGCAACCATTTTCTCAGTGTTAATATATTCAATTACGATTTTGTTTTCTTCAATAAGTTCTTTTATAAAATGGTGACGAATGTCAATATATTTTGATCTGGAGTGATATGTACTATTTTGGCTTAAATGAACAGCACTTTTATTGTCACATTAAATTTTCTCAACCACAACACTTCTTGATCTGCTGCTGCCAACGCCATGTACTCTGCTTCTGTTGTAGAAAGTGTTGAACCTGCAAGATATCTCATAATGCGTTTTACTGATTGCCAATGAGCTTTACCAGGGTTATTACTATATCTAGCTAAAACACCTACAGCAAACGAAATCTCAGGTCGACTAACTTGTGCATCATACATTAAACTTCAAATTGTCTCTTGGTATGGTATTGACTTCATCTCTTTTTCTTCCTCATCGGTTTTAGGACGCATATCTTTAGACAATTTTGGTTAACATCTAATGGTGTTGATACTGGTTTAGAATCATAAATCTAAAACTTTTACATATATAATGTTTTTGATCCAACCACAATTTTCCTTTTTCACGGTCTCGGGTAATTTTCCTTCTAAATAAAAATTAGTGTCATCGACATAAATTGCAACGTATGTTTTTTCACAATATTTTATCTTGTAGTAAATACAAGGCTTTGTTTTTGATTGAATTAGCCCCATCTGCTTTAAAGTCCTATCTAATTTCTTAATCCAAACTCGCTTGTTTAAAACCATATAGAGACTTCTTAAGTTTGCATACTTTTTTGCTATCTGCATTAAAACTTTCAGGAATATTCAGGTAGATTTCCTCATCAAGTTCATGCAGAAACGCAGTAAAGACATACATTTGGTCTCTGTCCAAGTTATATTGCACTGCTAGACTTCGTAATAGACGTATCGATGAGTATCTAACCATTGGAGAAAATGTTTCTTCATAATCTATTCCGAATCGTTGAGAGTCCCTTTTACTACTAATCTTGCTTTATACTTTTCAATTTTACCATTTGAATCTCTTTTAATTTTAAAACACAACTTACTTTCTATAGCTTTCTTTCCTTTAGGAAGACTTACAACATCCCAAGTATCGTTTTCAACCAGAGCCATCATCCATAGTTTTTTCCAATCATCTTTTGTCCACTTTGAAGCGCTTGTTTAACGGTGGTAGGTTCTTGATCTGTATATACTGCATTACACTCAAAACCATACCTTTGTACAGTCTTTCGAAACCTAGATGATTTTTTTTGGATTGTGGTAATGTTTTTCCAGCATTATATTTAGTTTGTTGACTTTCAGTTTCAAATCCTTCGAAAGGTATATCCCTATTAACTAACTAAATTTATATTTTCAACAACGGGATTTAGTTCAAGAACTTCGTTTAGGTCTGTATTATTAGCACCTTCTTTTTCCCCCACTGAATCACATTCCATGAACATATAAAAATTCGCATTGTTATTATCTGCCTTGTTATGGAAGAACTCATTTTCTAAAAATTTCGAATCCCTACTTAAAGACAGTTCATTACGAACTGCATCATAGAATCGATAAGTTTTTGAGTGAGTACAATAGCCAACAAAAATTGCTTCTTCGCTTTAGAATCAAGCTTTCTTCTCTTCTCCTTTTGTATGTGGATTAGAGCTTTACATCCAAATACCTTTAAATAAACAAGGTTTTTTACCTGACCAAACTTCTTCCGGTGTAACATTATTAAGTGATTTACATGGAGTACGATTTATTAAATACACAGCTCTTTTGGCCGCTTCTGCCCAAAACCTTTTTTGTAAGCCTGGATGAATTAAAAGACATCTCGTTTTATCAATAATTGTTCTATTCATCCTCTCAGAAAAAAAAATTATTATTTTTGTTTATTTATTTTTGTTTTATTTCAAAAAATTTTTTGAAAAGTGGCATAGATTTTGTGAAAACAAATTGCCTGTTGTATTTTTTATTGTTGTACTTGTTGTAGCCCTGCAATCACCTGTATATATTCGCCTTGGCTGACTTGATGTACATATGTATGTTTGAATTTATTTTTACAAATTCGCTTGGTGGTAAATTATAACTTGAACAGCAGCTAGTACATCTTTGTAAGTCATATTTTATGTGAATTAAAATGTTAAATCTATTGAACAGAGCATAAAGTGCCAAGCGTGCTGTTAGTAAGATTGAAAAGAGCTATCTTAGCTCTTTTTTTAACAATGCTTAAGAAAAAATTTTCGCGTCAGAGGTAGTCAAAAAGAGCTAAAAATAGCGCGAAAAGAGTCTCCTCTAATATTCTCGTCTGTAATTCCTAGCCAAGGCAAAACTTTTATTAAACAATAACGATAATTTTGTATTTATTTCACGAACGGTTTGATAAACTATTAAAATATCAGTAAAATTATTTAGTTTTTTGAAATTCTTGAAGCAGATGCTGGTAAACGTACAGAAGATCTTTGATTTTCATCATGAACATATTCTTGAACAAATGTACTCATGGCCAAAAAGTGTGATATTTAAATAGTTCATAAGCTACAGTAATTTTAAAATAAGTTATTTATGCAATGAAATGTCGCGGCTGGTACGTAATTTTGAAATAATCTTATTTCTAAGATTATAAGTTCTGTTCTTTGATGAACAAATAAAACGCACTAATTTACTTAACTATACCTTTCTTTAAGAACTTCAAAAAAACTTTGTACTCGTCTGGTAACTTAGTACTGAACAGAGATACTTGTCGGATTGAAGGCAGAAATCAAAGTGACTTTATTCATAAAATTCATGCTGCTTATATATTATTTTTAAACACAGTTGTAAACAAAAGTAGCAAATGAAATGTGGCAACAATGCAAAATATTTCCGTTAATTTAAATATTACTAGTGAAAAGTGACAACAGTGCAAGATTATTTCTGTTAATTTAAATATTATTTAAGTTAGTATGCAGAGTTGTATTTAATTGAATTCCGTTAAAGAAACTAGAAACTATTGTATAATAAATGAAATAATGAATGAACTGCTTCAAACTAAACTAAAAGCTAAACGAGAAACAAAAATGTTCTTACTAGCAGGTATAGCTCTTAACGTCTTCGGTTAAATTTGATAAATATTTGAAACTGGAACAGAATTTGAAGGTTGAGCATATTTAGTATTGCTATCATTTTCATTAACATTTGGTAATGATTTTTTAGGTATCGGCATAACGTGAGAGGTCGCAGGTAATATTGGGTAAGGCTCCAATGTATTTGCAGAGTTGTCTAAATTTATAGGTGTAATTTCAGATGCGCTATTACTTTGGACTTGTGCAATATTTCCTGGAGCAGTTATTTCTCAAAGTGAATTGGTGAAGTTAATTCTTTATTATTAATTCTTTCAAATTCATCTTTAGAATTTTAAAAAGGTTATAAAATTCTGTATTTATATTTTTGCAACGTGAGCAAGTCCACTGAAGAAACGCCTTATGATAAGAAAGATGAGAGCTGTCAAGTCTTTAATACCAAAGGAAGCTTCCATAGCAATAAAAAAAATGTTAGATGATAGATAGCAAGAAGAGCGCTACAAAACATTGGATAACTCGCAATTGTGAAGAAGTCTAAATCTTCATAGATACACAAAAATGTTTCGGCACGTTTACAATTCTCCATGCATCAGAAAGATTGGGCTGTTAATGACTGGAAGAATGTAATATGGTCAGATGAGTCTAAATTAAACCGATATCAGTCTGATGGTAAACAGTATTACTGGCGCCGACAGCAGGGGACAATTCAACTTCACCATATTAAACAAGCACGTCGGAGGCAACATCATATAGTGGTGTTGTTTTACATGGTGGCATGTTGGCCCATTGCAAAAAATTGATGGCATCATGAGAAAAAAATTATTGGTGATATTGAAAAGGCAATAACGGATTTAAACACCAAAAAAGCCCCTGGCGTTGATAAAACCAGTAACAAGATGATATTTGAATTGCCCCGTATAGCTCGCAGAATCGTTCTTTTTATTTTTAATGCCATTTTACGTCTTAAGTACTTCCCCACAGAGTGGAAGGTGTCCTTAGTTACCACGATTCCTAAAACCAGGAAAAGACCACACAAAAATTGAAGCATCCAGACCTATAAGCCTTTTATCAAATATGTCAAAGCTGTTTGAGAGGATGTTAATAACCAAGCTTAACCCTATTCTAAGCGACAAAGGATGTATTCCAAACCATCAATTCGGCTTAAGGAAAAAACATAGTACGATCGAACAAACTCACAGGTTAGTCAATGTTGTTAAGAAGACATTTGAAGAGAGAAAATACTGCTCAGCGTTTTTTATCGACGTTTCTCAAGCATTCGATAAGGTATGGCATGAAGGCCTAATATATAAGCTAAAACTGAATTTGCCCGTAAACCTATATAAGCTGCTAGATAGTTATTTAACCGAACGAAAATTAATGTGAAAGAAGGAGATTTTTTGAGCTCACCCCAGCCAATCGAAGCCGGAGTTCCCCAAGGTAGTATATTGGGGCCCTTTTTACACTTATTGTATACTTCAGACATGCCAACTAGTAACCGAGTTCACACATCGACATTTGCTGACGACACAGCTTTTTTGAGCATTCACGAAAGACCCGAAGTAGCATCACGATATTTACAAGACCACATATCCAATTTAGAAAAATGGTTGAAGAAATGGAGAATAAAAGTGAATGAACAAAAATGTACTCACATAACTTTCACCAAAAAAGCTTTCACACTGCCTAGAGAATCTTACCCCCTATTCGGATAAGTAACCAAACGATACCCCAGCTTTCAGACGTCGAATATCTCGGCATACATCTTGACCGGCGCCTTACATGGAAACGGCACATAGAAACAAAGTTAACACAAATGAAGTTAAAAGCAGTCCAACTAAACTGGCTTATTGGCAGAAATTCTACTCTAGCTTTAGATTGCAAACTTTTATTATACAAGTCAATTCTAAAACCAATATGGTGTTATGGCATTCAATTATGGGGCACTGCCTCAGCTACCAACGTAGAAAAAATTCAAAGGCGGCAAAACAAGATTCTTCGTATAATTACATCTGCTCCTTGGTATATAAAAAACTCGAACATCCATAAATTAATTCATAATTAATCCATATCCAATTTAGGTATATAAAAAACTCGAACATCCATAAATTAATTCATAATTAATCCATATCCAATTTAGAAAAATGGTTGAAGAAATGGAGAATAAAAGTGAATGAACAAAAATGTACTCACATAACTTTCACCAAAAAAGCTTTCACACTGCCTAGAGAATCTTACCCCCTATTCGGATAAGTAACCAAACGATACCCCAGCTTTCAGACGTCGAATATCTCGGCATACATCTTGACCGGCGCCTTACATGGAAACGGCACATAGAAACAAAGTTAACACAAATGAAGTTAAAAGCAGTCCAACTAAACTGGCTTATTGGCAGAAATTCTACTCTAGCTTTAGATTGCAAACTTTTATTATACAAGTCAATTCTAAAACCAATATGGTGTTATGGCATTCAATTATGGGGCACTGCCTCAGCTACCAACGTAGAAAAAATTCAAAGGCGGCAAAACAAGATTCTTCGTATAATTACATCTGCTCCTTGGTATATAAAAAACTCGAACATCCATAAATTAATTCATAATTAATCCATAATTTAATTCATTTAATTCATAATATAATTGCTAATAATCTTCTAATTATAAACTAATGAAAATGAGTGAATTAAAATATAAATGCTTAAATAAAAACTGTTCTATTACTGGTGATGATGAAAGGATGATAGTTTGTTGGTTGTGTCATGGTCTTTGCCATTTTAAGTGTTGTGGGTTAAAAACACTCGTGGCTGAAGCTCTACAGCATACAAAAAACTTAAAATGGTGCTGCAAAAATTGTGAAAAGATTGATGTTGAGTTTTATCGTTTTTTCCATAGTACTAAGAATACTTTTAATAATTTACAAAACAAAATGTCTGTTTTCTCTAATGAAATAACTGTATATGGAAACTTATTCAATGATTTTAAACAATTAAATAATTTGCAAACGCCTGAGTCATCTACTAAACGCCGTAAATCTGCCAGAAATAAAAATAAGCCATATAATGAACCCTTAAATCCCGCTGAAAAATTAAACAGTCAAACAACTACTTCATCTATTCCAATCTATGAGCCCACAATTAACCAAGTTTCAAATAACTATGCTGTATCGTCTCCCGTATCAACTAATAAGGAGATAGTAAATCAAGATCTCGTTCCAGGTCCATCATCTTCTGTTATGGTTAACAATGTAAATGTCATTACTCCTAAACAGTTAATTGTTGTTCCTCAGAATAGATATATATTTCTTTCTCGCTTGGCATATGATACGACCCCTGAAGACGTTAATTACTATATAAAATCGAAACTGGATATTAGTGCCGATATTTTTGTAAAGAAATTTTCTTATTCACAACCAAGGACTATAACATCATTTAAAATTTCTGTTCCGGCACATATCTACGACCGCATAGCTGATCCTTGCTTTTGGCCTGCAAATATTTTTGTTCGGAAATATTTATTTAAAGAAAATCCAAGGACTAAAAACATTGCCCATTCGCCAAATAGAAATGAAGTAATTTCAAAAAACTAATTTCTAATAAGAATCGTATTAACATTATGTACCAAAATGTTCGTGGATTGAATACTAAACTGTCTACGCTTCTAGTTAATAGTTATGATTTTACCTTTGATGTTATCATCTTTACTGAAACCTGGCTTAATGATAACGTTTTTAATGCTGAAGTTCTTTGTAATAAATATCAAATATACAGATACAATCGTAATGGACGAAGAGTTGGTGGAGTTCTAATCGCTGTTTCTTGTTTCGAATTTGTTGCTGTTGTTGTTAAACTGAAAAGCAAAAAAATTTATTTGACTTGTTCATATGTTCCACCAGAATCCGATTGTTCCCTTTATTCTAAACATATTGATGCCATTAAGACCGTTGCTTTACTTATTGATACCAAAGACTCAATTTTTGTTGTTGGTGATTTCAACCTACCATCAATTGTATGGAAGCATATACCTGATACCCCATATTTTGTCCCCGTGAATAATAAATACTGTCATGATGATTTCTTAAATGAAATTTTTGTATTATCGTTACATCAAATGAATGGCGTCTGCAATGAATTCGGGAAACTACTTGATTTAGTGTTTACTAATGAAGTTGATGATTGCACAATTAGTCGCTCGGAACCTATTACATTGCCTGAAGATAGATATCATCCGACTATTGAAATCAGTTCTTCCATTATATCTGGAGTTAAATTAAACACATCTAAAGTTGATGAAGTTTTTTCTTTCAAACGAACAGATTATAATCTATTAAATAATTTAATAAGAAATACCAACTGGAATGAAATTTTGTCTATACCCAAAAACAATAATAATTCTGACATTGATAAAATTGTTACGATCTTTTATAAGAAAATATACTCCTTTTTTGAAACTTGTGTTCCTAAACAACCTGTTAAAACTACATTTGGACCACCATGGAATTCTAAAAATCTCTCACGGCTGAAAAACCTTAAGAACAAAAATTATAAAAAATATAAAAGATCTGGTTCGTTTGTTGATTACGGAATGTATTCTGTCAGTCGCTCAGAATATAACTTACTAAACAATGTATTATACAAAGATTATCTAGATAAAGTAAAAAACAATTTCGTAAAAGATCCAAAATCTTTTTATTCATTTGTCAACTCGAAAAGAAAATCTCGTGGATACCCATCAGTTATGAAATTGCACAATCAAGAATCGAGCAATGTTGATGTCATATGCAATATGTTTGCTAATTTTTTTGCCAGCACCTATTCTGACGCTGTATACGATAACAGTAATGGTTACCCTTATGCAATTGCATCGAACCAATTATTCTCTTTTCCTACGTTCAACACAAGTGATATTTTGGTTAACTTAAAAAAGGTAAAAATGTCGTTTACCAATGGACCTGATGGAGTCCCAAGTTGTATTTTAAATCGATGTGCAGATTCATTCGTCAGACCATTAACTTTATTGTTTAATGCATCTATTAAATGTGGTTATTTTCCTGAATTTTGGAAAGACTCGTATATTATACCTTTATATAAATCTGGTAATAAGTCCGATATTTCGAATTATAGAGGTATTGCCAAATTATGTGCTATTCCAAAATTTTTTGAAAAACTAATTACTGATTTTCTCTGTCATCATACTGCATCGTTATTATCACCTCATCCACATGGTTTTAGAAAGGGTTGCTCAACCACAACTAATATTTTTCATTTAACAATATTAATAAATATTGCATTTACACAAAAGAAACAATCTGATGCTGTTTATACAGACTTTAGTAAAGCGTTTGACAAAGTAAACCATCAACTTCTTCTAACTAAATTGGATTTGTTAGGCGTAACCCAAAGAAGTTTAACCTGGATAAAATCATATTTAATGGGCAGAAAGCAAACAGTTCGATTCAACAATAGCACTTCTAAATACATATATGTTTCATCCGGTGTACCACAAGGCAGTCATCTTGGACCACTTTTATTTTCGCTGTTTATAAACGATCTTCCTACCGTTATTAACTACACAAATATATTAATGTACGCTGACGATGTGAAAATTTTTTACTCTTTTAATCGCTTTATTGATCACGTTCATCTTCAGAATAATCTTAATAACTTATTTTTATGGTGTAACATCAACTTGATGGAGCTGAATTTAAAAAAATGTAAATGCATGCGTTTTTCCAGAAATAATTACATTTCCGCAAACTATTCTTTGGGAGGCCATCAACTGGAGTTGGTTGATTCATTTATTGATCTTGGAATATTACTAGATCCCAAATTAAACTTCGTTTCTCATATAACTATGGCTGTAAACAAAGCAAGAACTACTCTTGCCTTCATAAAACGTTGGGCTAAAAAGTTTTCTGATCCATACATTACGAAGCAACTCTACATGTCTCTAGTTCGACCTATTTTAGAATATGGATCAGTTATATGGGATCCTTATTATAACATTCACAATGCTCGTATTGAATCTGTGCAAAAGCAATTCTTATTGTTCTGTTTACGTGGTTTTCATTGGAATTACACTACAAATTTCCCTTCTTATTCAAGTAGATTAGCTTTAATAAAACTGCCTACTCTTAAAAGTCGTCGTACAATGTTAAATGTTTCTTTCATGTTGAACCTTATCAATGGTAATATTAGCTGTGATTTCCTATTAAGTTCTGTTAACTTTAATATTCCTTGTCCTAATACACGTAATTATTATCCTATTTTTATTAAATTGTGTAGAGCTAATTATTCTTTTGCTGACCCTTTTACGAAGTGATGTCGTACATATAATTGTTTGTTTCAATTTATCGATTTTTCTTTAAATATAAATGTAATAAAGCATAAAATTATCGTATTTCTTAATTCATAATTAACTCATTTATTCCATTAATTTTAAGCATTATTGTAACTAGTCTGTAAGGATTATATTCTATTGACTAATAAAAGAAAATAAATATGGAAAAAATAAATAAAATAAAGATCTAAACGTGCCAACAGTTAAAGCGGAAATAGCGAAACTTGCCATAAGTTATTTAAAGAAGCTTGAAACTCATCCTAATCCACTGGCCCGTAACATACTAAATGAACCTGGTTACATTCGACTAAGAAGGAGGGACACTGCTTCTCTCATCCGTACATCAGAGGGATAACCCGCAAATTACAGTAACCATGAAACATACATTTTTTTTGTCCAGCACTGGTTGGACTTAACATGTATATTTTTATTTTTAGACTTAAGATATGAGTAATTATTGATTAGTTCAATTATATTGAAGAATATTGAAGAATAAATAAAAAATTGCGAAAAAAAATCATGAGAAAGGAAGGCTATTTAAACATATTGCCTGCCCATCTTTCCGATTTTTTAGATGAGGTTCAAACAATAGGGGAAAATGCCGTTAACAAATTGATACCATATTCGATTAAGGTAAAAATTTAGCAGCGTTTCTAGAGACCGCAAATGGTTAACCACAATTATCTAATCCTACCGTAATGGAAGAATTATTTCAGTAGCTTCCAATGAGTAAGTAGTTAGATTGGGCTCAGTTTGCGTCAACTTTAAAACAGTAGCCTACCCTATTGGACTTTAGTACTTGGCTGCTGCGTGTTGTAAGAAGTCGGTAAGAAGTGTACAAGCGTGAAATTCTATCTATCAGAAAAATAGTTTTGCATGTCGCAGGAAATAAAGTAATTCTGCCTAAATGTCATTATTGTCTGTAGGAGCCGGAAGCCGAGCCAAATAGAAAATTGCCAAAGAAAACAAAAAATTGTTGCACGAAGTTCAGCCTATTGACCCGATCAATAATATAGAACGTGTACCAACAGCAGAAAATTATTCTACTGTTAAGCAAGATGCGAATTGTGTTTCAAAGTCAAAGTATGGAAAGAGTGACATGTTATTCAGAGTCTTACCAGTTGTACTTTATGGTCCAAATTGTGTCGTAGATGCTTATGCGGTTTTGGATGAAGGTTCGTCGGTTACTATGATATATAGGTAGTTCATTAGTAAGGCAAGTCGGGTTGCGTGGGATACAAAGTCGGTTAAATTTGAGTTGGTATGGTGGTAAATCGGCTCAGAAATCAGCGGAAGTAGTGAATCTCACATAAGTGATCCAATGAAAACAGAAGGTATCCCTTAAAACTTTATATGGTGTTTCGAATTTAAAATTTCCGAGTCAAAGCTTTAATGCGAAGTTAGTAAAAAAGTTCCTATGAATGTGTGGCTCCAAAAGTTCTTATTGGTTTAGATCACTGCCATTTGGGATTGCCTGACAAAATAGTGCCTTTGGACGATCTTGATCCATATGCTGCCAATACGCCCTTGGGATGGGTTGTTTTTGGAAACGTAATGGAGCAGAGGCATACAACTTAAACAACTTGGTGGTAAGTTATTTTGAGACTAAAAATTATGGTGTGGCTCCACCAGTTATTGAGTCAAAAAGTGCAAAAGGAGATATTAAAAAAATCGACTAAGAGGGTTGGTGGAAGATTTCAATCCAGACTTCAGTGGTGTAAAGATGAATTAGTCCTGCCGCACAGTAAACTATCTAGTGGAATAAAATAAAAAAAATAAAACTTTCGAATTTATCAATAAAATGCATATGGGATGAAAGCTGAGACTCCCACGATTCGAGAGATGGTTTGGTTTTTCATGTGCGTTGTTACACCTATAAAAAGTTACACGGCTTCAAAGTCGAATTATTTTGATAATTTTTTCATAATTTTTAAGTAACAAAAAATGGGTTTGGAAAAATAAATCTCAAAAATTCATTTTTCGATAAAAATGCATGCAAATTTATTATAATATTTAAAATTTATTATAATGAAAAAATCCTAAAATTCAAATATTTATAACAACACTGTAAAAAAATTGTGTAGTTTTTAACCAAAATATGTACTTAAAAAAAAAATAGTCAGCTTCGATGGACCCGAAAAAATAAGCACATCAAAAAACTACTTTTATTAATCAATAATCTTATTTTCTGTTATATATACTAATAGTAATACAATAAATACAGCATAAATACAGCATTTTCAACAATAATCAAGAAATTAGTAATTACATAATAGTAGATGAATCTATTAACACTAATTCAGACTCAGAAACTTATTTTAGAAATTGTTTACAATTGTTATGTTATTTGAAATTATTTGTAACTTTTTTATTAATCTTTATATAAATATGTTTTTTATCTTAAAAAATAATTTAATTTTAAAATATTTAGTCATGTCAATTTGGTAACCATGTTCATATAATGTTATTTGAATACCAATCGTTGAGTATTTTAAAAACTTTAAAAAATAAAAATACTAAAATGTTTAAAATAATGTAATATTAAAGAAAGGTATACGGCAGCCGTAAATAATTAGAGATTGGTTATATTTTATAAAAAAACTATTACGCTTTATCATTTTGTATGTGAAATAATGGATTAAAATTCAAAAAAATAATAATTACTGATATGGGGAAATTTTGGGTATTTAATTATCCCCGCACCGGAAAATAAAAGGATTTCTAAAAATGTTAATTCATTTTTTAAAATAGTAGACCAAGAGAGATATGTGCCAGAAATTTCATTAAGCTACCATAACTCCTTCGATTTTTTTCCAGTTTTACTATGGGGACCTTCACTGTGTGCCGGATAGCTATTCAATGGCCCTTAACGATTGTTTGCCGTCGAATTCAGATTTCTCTAAAGCCTTCAAGAAAATAATAATCGATTATTTCGAAAAGAACTACGCGAGAAAATTGCCGTTGAATGCGGATGTGGAGAAATAAATTAAATGTTTCACCAAATTAACGTGTATCCAGAATACAGATGTTCACAACGGTTCTTATGGCGCGAAAATAATAGTAGGCCATCAGAAGTGTACGAAATGATAGCGATGACCTTTGGAGCGGCTTGTTTTACGGAGTATTTAAAGAAGACCACTGCTTTAGAGTATCAACAATGTTTCCCTAGGGCAGTGAAGTCAAACTGCAAACTGCCGTTCATGAGACTGATGTGTACAATTAAAAAAAAAACATGACCGTCAACAACTGGATTAGCTCGGAAAGCACAAGATATAATCCTTTTGTGGCCCACAAGATTACAGAATTATTGGATTCAACACGACCGAGTGATTGGAGATGATTGCCTACTAATATCCATGTTGCCGCTGAAGCTACACGAGTTGAAACCAACATTAATTTTTTGTACGGAAACGATGGTTTCAAAAAAAGCCACATTTATAAACATGAAGATGATTGGCCAAAAAACAACTTAATTGCAGCTGCCTTAACATGTAAAGAAGAATTGCGACTAAAATTTAGTTTGCGGTTAGTACAATTTTAATTATTGATTTTAATCGTTTTTCTTTATTTATCAGGCTAAATCGAACAATGGCTTGGGTTCTGAGATCTACAATTACTTGTTTGTTTGCGGAATACTTGATGCAGAAACCGTTTTGTGTCGCCTTTCTCAAAGCAAAAGCTTCTGTTTTGAAATACAAATTTTAAAATCTAAAGGAACCTTGAAGAGCGACAACGAGATGTACATGCTTCGGTATGTATTGTATTGTTTCCAGTTTTGAGTTCTACTCCCTTAGAGCTTTCTCGGGATATAGCGAAACCACATTGAGGTCCTTTCTAAATGACCCAAATAACTAATTTTTATAGTTATGGCCATTTTCTACCGTCCACCGTATATTCCACCCCCTAGAGGTTTTTTCCTGAGAAACAATTGAATATACAGTTTCCAGTTATGAATTCTATTCCCTTAGAGCTTTCACGGGATATATCAAAACCCCATTCAGGTCTCTTTTAAATGACCCTAATAACCAATTTTTATATTTCTATAGTTATGGCCATTTTCTATCTTCCACGCTATATTCCACCCCCTATAGATTTTTCCCTGAGAAACAACTGAATATACTGTTTTCAGTTTCGAGTTCTACTCCCTTAGAGCTTTCACAGGATATATCGGAACCCCATTCAGGTCTCTTCTGAATGAGCCAAATAACTAATTAAATTTTCTATGTCCCACCCTATATTCCACCCCCTACAGATTTTTCCCTGAGAAACAACTGAATGTATTGTTTCCAGTTTTAAATTCAACTCCCTAAGAGCTTTCACAGGATGTATCGGAACCCCATTCATGTCTGTTCTAAAGGGCCCCAATTGGTCTCCAAACATATATGTATAAAAATGTACCCTATATTGTACCTGTTCTAGGGCATTTCCTAAGAAAGGTATAAATATAATGTTGATAGTTTTGGAATCTACTACCTTCCAGCTTTCACCTGGTACATCGCAACCCCATTCAGGTCGGTTCAAAGTGCGCCATATCCTACCCTGAAATCGCCTATTTGTAAGATAGTATAATTCTTAACCCGATTGAAAAAGATTATTTTTTTTTTTTTGGAAAAAGTATAAAATTGAACAGTTTTAATTAATAATTTATCAAAAATTGTTAATAATTTAGTGTTTCAGACTAAAAAAAAATTTAATTTTTAAAATTCATTTTTTTTAACAGTTTGTGGAACGCAGTTAACAGAGATGTGGGACGTATTTAACTGACAGTAACAAAAATGGCCAAAAAAGTACTGGTATTGTTTTTCTAGACATAAAAAAGCCTTCGATTCTATATGGTACAATGGTATTATTTTTAAACTCAACAAATTTGGATACCCCATTTATTTACAGAAAATTATCAAAAGTTTCCTATCTGATCATTCGTTTAAAGTCTATATAGATAATGTGTCTTCAATACAAAGAGATATCAGTGCAGGAGTTCCTCAAGGCTACATTTTGTCACCTACACTCTACTCAATATATACAGCAGATTTTAAAGCTGCAAGAAACCAATGCTCAACCTTTTACGCAGATGACACAGCAATAATTACATGTGGAAAAGTCTCAAACTCAATTATGTATATAAAATATGAAAATTAGACTCATTCACGCTGAAAAGTATTTGCAAAAATACCACAAGCAACTATTTTTCCTTTTAATAAATCGCCAAAAAGAATACCACAAGCTACAACAACTATACAACAATCTACAATTCCACTATCAGACAACATAAAATATCTAGGGATAGTTTTCGACAAGTACTTAACATTTAAACAACATATTTGTCAATCTTGTGATAAAGCTTTGAAATGTGGTAGATCCCTTTTCCCACTTCTAAATAAGAAATCTTTTTTATCACGGAAAAATAAACTTCTAATATATAAAATGTGTATTAGACCTATTATGACATACGGCTGCCAGGTATGGTTTTCTAGATGCGCTAAAACCTATTTAAAAAACCGCAAGTTATTCAAAATAAACTTGTAAAAGCTATCTTTAATCTCCCTAGAACATATCCTACTGTTTTATTACATACGAATTTTAAACAAGAATTTTTTAAATCTGTCATTGAAAAATTAACTACAAGATTTGAAGTCAGAAATTTGTAAAACTGTTTTCTTTTTCTGTATAGTTAATCGTAAAATAGAACGGACGTGGATTTTAAAGTTAGCAATAAACGTTTGACAAAACAAAATTTAGTGAGTGAATTTGAAACAAACAAGCAAAAAAAAAACAATAAAACCTGTTTTATACAGAACAACGAAGTCGTTGTATTTTTTCTTCTTTTTTACAACGGCATTATTGTTTGAGTAATAAGAAAAACCAAAAGTACAGTGCGAGGGCTCATTTATGAGTCACTCAAATTTAAATTTAAATTTAAAGTGCGCACATAACATATCTAAGTAGAAATGCATATGGTATACTAAATGCTGATAAAAATAGTAAAAATACCGAAATAAATAAAAATAAAAAAACTAATTTTTTTATATGCTACGCCAATTTACCGCACACGTTCTTGTTCACCGTTGTTGCTAAGTAGGGATAACAAAATAAATGTGAATAAATCGTCGGCGCCTTCTGAATACAGTACGACCAAAACAATAATGGACAGTGCCCAAAAAACGAAGACTCAAGTGGGAATGGATAGATACGTGACGGTATTAAAAAGAGGACGAAGTCCTAAATCTTCGCAACTAGCACCAATGTCTAAAGTACATAAAGATAGAGATTCGAATGGCATATCTTCCAAAAATCGTCTTGCTATCTTAGATAGCGTAAATAGTGAACCTAAAACGGCACCCAAGTCGTCTAAACCACCTCCAATTTATTTAAGGGAGCAAAATTCGAACGATATAATAAAGAAGTTCATTTTAGTTATTGGGGAGAACTCATTTTATGTTGTTCCTATTAAACGTGGTACCATAAACGAGACAAAAATAGAAGTAATTGACGAATCCAGTTATCGTAAAATTGTAAATGATTTCGAAAAATGCAAAAAAGAACTTGTATACCTATCAACTCATGAGCAGCAAAGGTCTCCGGTAGTTATTAAAGGTATATATTAAAGGCCTTCAGAAAGCGGGATTTAAGGTAAAAAATGTAGATAATCTCAGAAATAGAGAACGTGCGCCCCAACCACTTTTCCGAGATGAACTGGAACCTGGAGATATAAGATTAAAAAAAATAAAACTCACTCTATATACAATCTGAAGTACATTTTGAACCGCAAAATTACAGCAGAGGAACCCCATAAACGATCAGGACCCGTCCAGTGCCTAAATTGCCAAGAATATGGCCGCCCTAGGGCATACTGTAAGTTGCCACCGGTTTGGGTTGTTTTGTGGCGAGTTACACTGTTCCGCTCAATGCGATAAGTCAAGGGAAGACACGAAGGTTAAAAAATGGAGCAATTGCGGTGGAAACCACACTGCATACTACAGTGGCTGTTCTGTTTATACTATGGTAAGGAAGTCGTCCCAAAAATTAAATACAATACCGACAATATCGACCAAATGCTCATTATCCCCCGTTAGCCCAACCAACAACCCAACATGTTTCATACGAGGACATGTTAAAAGCCAACAACAATCCAGTACAAAAAGCCACACCAACAACTAATTCTACTCCAAATTTGCTCCCAAAACCTATAGAACAAACACCATCTGGTAATTATAATCGACTCGAAGCAAGCAACGAGACATTAGTGCATTCGTTAAATAGTTTTATGACCTCTATAAGCAGCATGATGCAAGAAATGGTACTCATGTAATCTTTGATTACAGGCAGTTTATACTTTTTTAAAATCAATGGCTATATATTATATGACACTAAAGACCCCCGTGGCAGAGCATGTGGTGGTTCAGCAATTCTAATAAAGGCTCGAATTAAACATCATTTACTGTGTGATTTTTGTGAGGACTATCTTCAAGCAACAAACATCTGTATTGAAGAATATCATCTAAACTTTGTTATTTCTTCGATTTATTCACCTCCTAGATTTCAAATATCAGAGAGTCAATATAGCGACTTCTACAAATCACTAGGTCCCTGTTTCATAGCATCAGGCGACTACAACGCTAAATATACGTTTTGGGGATCAAGACTTATTACTCCAAAAGGTCGTGTTTTATTTGACACTATTTCAAAAATGCGTCTGAATGTGATATCAAGCGGACAACCCACCTATTGGCCTACTGATCGACAAAAAATACCTGATGTTATTGATTTTGGCGTGACTAAAGGTATTTCGAGAGAAATGATTAAGGTTGAAGCGTCACTCGAATTATCCTGAAATCATTCACCCACAATAGTCTATATATGGAACCAGCTAAATATTGTGTCACCAACAACTAGCACAAGAATTAATTTGTTGAAATATAGAAAGTATCTCAGTACTCACTGTTCGGAAAATATACCGCTGAGAAAACCAGAAGACGTGGAACAAACTCTTATTAATTTTGATCAAATCCTCAAATAAGCTGCCCAACATGCAACAGTAACCCGACAATCAGCTAGATACAATCAAATTTACTTTATAGATGTCGAGCGGCTCTTGACTGAAAAAAGGAAAATTAGAAGAGAGTGGCAAGCACACAGATCTTCTCAACTCAAATCTAGACTTAAAGATTGCACGAAACGGCTAAGATAGCTGCTAGAATCTCGAAGAGTAGCATCTCTGAAAAATTACTTGGAAGACCTCGACGCAACTGCACAATCAGATTATTCATTATGGCGTGCATGTAGAAACCTTAAAAGGCCAGTCGTACGTAAGCCCCCCTTGCGAACTTCTTGTGCAGTCTGGGCAAGAAATGATACCGGAAAAGGCAATTTATTTGTTGATCATTTGAAAAAAGTTTTCACTCCAAATATGTGTACTGATATAGTTGAGTTGCCACCAGTAGAGACTAGTGCCGAAGTACACCTAAGATTTGAATTTAGCGATATGGAAAGGGCAATAGCGGATTTAAACACCAAAAAAGCTTCTGGGGTTGATAAAACAAGTAACAAGATGTTAGTTGAGTTGCCCCTTATAGGTCGCAGAATTATTCTGTTTGTTTTTAATGCAATCTTACGTCTTGAGTACTTTCCCACAGAGTGGAAAGTTTCTGTGATTACTATGATTCCTAAACCAGGAAAAGACCACACAAAAGTAGAATCATACAGACCTATAAGCCTTTTATCAAACATGTCAAAGTTGTTTGAGAGAATATTAATAACTAAGCTGAATCCAATTCTTAGCGCGAAAGGATGTATTCCGAACCATCAATTCGGCTTCAGAAAACAAAATAGTACGATCCAACAAACACACAGATTAGTAAATGTAATTAAAACGACCTTTGAAGAAAAAAAAATACTGTTCTGCGCTCTTTATTGACGTTTCTCAAGCATTCGATAAGGTTTGCACGAAGGCCTAATATTTAAGCTAAAGCTGAAGTTTTCGGGCAAAACTTGTATAAGCTCTTAAAAGATTATTTAACGAATCGCAAGTTTTTACTAAAAGAAGGTGACTTTTTAAGCTCGCCACAGCTCATTGAAGCCGGAGTTCCCCAAAGTAGTATTTTGGGACCAATTTTATATTTACTGTACACATCAGATATGCCAATTAGAACCCTAGTGCACACATCAACTTTTGCAGATGACACAGCTTTTTTAAGTATTCATGAAAGTTCCCAAGAAGCATCAAAACTTTTACAAGACCACATACTCAATTTGAAAAAATGGCTAGAAAAATGGAGAATAAAAGTGAATGAGCAAAAATGTACTCACATAACTTTCGCACTGCGTAGGGACTCATGCCCTCCTGTTCGCATAAATAACCAAATGATACCACAGCTTTCAGATGTAAATATCTGGGTATACATCTTGACCGTCGCCTTACTTGAAAAAGCCACATTGCTTTCAAGTTAACACAAATGAAACTAAAAGCAGTACAACTAAATTGGCTTATTGGCAGAAACTCTACCCTGAGCTTAGATTGTAAACTTCTACTGTACAAGTCGATCCTCAAACCAATTTGGTGTTATGGGATTTAGTTATGGGACACTGCCTCAACTAGCAATGTAGAAAAAATTCAACGGCGCCAAAATAAGATTTTACGTATTATTACATCTGCTCCCTGGTATATAAAAAATTCAAACATCCACAAAGACCTAAACATGCTATCAGTTAAAGCAGAAATAGCGAAACATGCAGTCACATATCTAAAGAGGCTTGAATCTCATCCAAACCCTTTGGCGCGTAACATGCTGAATGAACTTGGTTACATTCGACTAAAAAGAAGAGACACTGCTTTTCTTGGCCGTACATTAGAGGGATGACCCGCAAATGATTGCAAAATCCGTGAAACAAACATTATTTTTGTCTAGCACTGGCTGGACTTAAAAAGTATATTTTTATTTTAGACTTAAGATATGAGTAATTATTGTTAGTTCAAAAATATTGAAGATACAATAAACAATTTATGAAATAAAAATAATAATAATTTATAATTTGCAAAAACTAAATAATGGACAATAACGTCGAAGGTTAGTACTTTAATGATATATAGTGAAATGTTGGTAACCTCATCTATTAGATCGATTAAATTGGAAAAATTAAAGTGACCTTAAGATGAACTTACGGAATTATGAATTGGAATTTTATTTAGACTTTCAAAAAAATGCTAGCACATGCTAGCCATAAAACCATAATATTTCTCTAGGACAATCAATTACCTTCCGGATTTTATAAATTTCGACTGCGGATATCTGCAAAATTTTATAAAAAACGTATTTTTTCAGGTGACTACTGCGTGTTAAATTCAGAGTTATTCAATACATAGCTAGAGAAACACAACGTAGTTGACGAATTGGAACTCGAAAATAAAATTTTTGAATAAAATCCGTTTAAAACATAACTTTATATATTACTTCTTTAAATTGGGAAGCTAAATTTCTACTGCTATCTTTAAAAGTAAGAGTACACTCGAAAAAAATTTGTAAAAAAACATTTTAGAACACCAGAGAATCTATAATCTAAAAAATCTTGGATACGGAAACCTATAACCCTGTAAACCCCTTTGGAACTAATTCTTATTTAATTTTTTAGATAACTTTACTAACGTTTCTTTTTTTTAGTGTATATAAACTTTAAGGATCCCTCCCTCCCTCTTAATAGTCTTCCAAGTCAGGTCAAAAAAATTCATTCAAATTGGCCCTGCCGTTTGCCTGTTATTATTTTTGGCCAAAAAAGGGGAAAAATTTCCTATAGTGCAAAGGGAAAATAATAGAGACCCATATCAAAGCTGTTTGAGAGAATATTAATAACTAAGCTGAACTTAATTCTGAGCGCGAAAGGATATATTCCGATTTGAGAGAATATTAATGACTAAGCTGAATCCAATTCTTAGCGCGAAAGGATGTATTCCGAACCATCAATTCGGCTTCAGAAAACAACATAGTACGATCTAACAAACACACAGATTAGTAAATGTAATTAAAACGACCTTTGAAGAAAAAAAATACTGTTCTGCGCTCTTTTTCGACGTTTCTCAAGCATTCGATAAGGTTTGGCACGAAGGCCTAATATTTAAGCTAAAGCTGAACTTGCCCGAAAACTTGTATAAGCTCTTAAAAGATTATTTAACGAATCGCAAGTTTTTACTAAAAGAAGGTGACTTTTTAAGCTCGTCACAGCTCGTTGAAGCCGTTGTAGTATTTTGGGACCAATTTTATATTTACTGTACACATCAGATATGCCAATTATGACACAGCTTTTTTAAGTATTAAGTGCCCAAGTAGCATCACAAATTTTACAAGACTACATACTCAATTTGGAAAAATGGTTAAAAAAATGGAGAATAAAAGTGAACGAACAAAAATATACTCACACACTGCGCAGGGACTCATGCCTCCTATTCGCATAAATAACTAAATGATACCACAGCTTTCAGACGTTAAATACCTGAGTATACATCTTAACCGCCGCACAGTGGGGTTTTTTGTGCAATAAGTAATTTTTTCGACACATAAAATTTAAATATGTAATGATGCAGGTTTTTAGAAAATTATGAGATTTAGTTACAACAATAAAGATAAAACAATTTGTGAAAATAGCAAAACGAGATGTGAAAAAGGTATTATTAAAATGACTTTATTTTCTGTGTTATATAGTGAAATGAGTTACGAACTCACTAATTGCAATGCATGTTTGGAATTAATAACCGATTTTATTATATCAAAAAATGCAATGCTTTAGGATGAAGAAATCGGTATAGTGAAAAGAGCAATTCAAAAGTGTTGAAAAAATTAATTTAGATATTGCAGCTTTGAAAAATACCGAAGTTGTAGCGTGCGGGAAGCAATTTTCGATCGAGCATAATTTCATGTTTACAATGCTAGATGGCGAGGCAGCTCAAAATGTTACAAGTACATCTTAAGCAGCTGTTTATTACATTTGCAAAGCCAAACCTACTGAAATGAATAATCTTAAATTACTTTCAAGCAAAGCTATTTGTTTCGGCGTATATCCGATTTTAAAAGAAAATGTTTTTCAATAAACAGAAATAAAACAAACAGAATTAAAATTCAATACTTGTAAAAAATCTCCAAGTTTTATTTATAATAATTGAGTAACAGAGAAGCTCGTAATGCCTTTTTGATATCTAATCAACGATTAAAAAAAAAAAAAACAATATGTGTTACCAAACTTAATCTTAGGCAAAAGATGGCCAACAATACTTAAATACTTAAATACCGTTAACGGCTTACTCGTTGAAAATAACAAAAAGGTTTTCCAACAAGGATGAGAAAAAAGGTATCAATTTAACACTTAAAGAAAATTTGGAAAAACCGTAAAATTAACAATTTGTACTTAAACATTGCCGGCCTCCTTTCAACGATAAAGGATGTTGCAAACAAGAACCTATAAAAACTCGTGGTCCTTATTGGCTCAAATAAGGACTAATACAATTTTTTTTTTTTATTGAGTCATGAATGACTCCTGGGGGGTTATTACGTATTTCGATTCGAAAGAAACCTTTTTTTGAAACACAATGTTAAAGTCATACAAATTCGAATAATTTCCTTTTCGAACCGAAATACGTAATAACCCTCCTGATGAAATAAGTTTTATTTATTTGATTGAGCCATTAAGGACTCCTGATGAAAAGTTCTAAATTATTGAGCCATTAAGGACTCCTGTGGACTGTATAAATTATAATTACTTATATTTTAAATGTAAAAATTGGGTCATTAAGGGCCCCTGTTGATTTCCTTTATTTTAAAAATTTGAGCCATTAAAGACTCCTGATGCGGTATCAATGAACCGATAAATATAAAATTAGAACGGCGATAACCCCGAAAAAACCCATCCGAAAATCGTCTATTGGGCTAATAGAAGCCCAGGACTGACATGTGTACGACCTTTCATAATTAATGGCATAACCTCAGACCCTAAGACCAAAGCCATACCGCTAGTTGGAGACACTGATACGGTTCCAAAATCGAATCAACGACAGATACGGACGGTGTTTTGATACCTTGCATTTTATGCAACCGAGCCGTGACTGTAATTTTTTGTGCCGTATCATAAATATACTCGATGTCAATCCGGCAATATTGCACATTTTCCACATTAAAAACTGGTATTTGTAATTTTTTAGCAAATTCCTTGCAAATATAGCTAGATTGGCAGCACGCATCTAGCACGGCTCGCAATGGAAGCGGCGAGCGACCTTGTCGTATATTTAGTCTAAGTGTAGGCGAAAAGGACACTGATAGACGCAATGGTAAATGAGTATGAACCGATAACGATTTTTGTTGTTTGGTTTTCACTCTTGCCGATGAAGTTTTATGCTCGTGAAACAAAGAATTGCAATTTTTGCCAACATGCCCACTCGACAAGCAGCGAAAACAAATTCTATGTACCGCCACCATTCGAAGTCTGCGCTCCAGGCTCATGTCCCTAAACTTATAGCAAAATCGCAGAGGGTGATTTTTACTACAAATCGGGCATTTAGATCCTCCACGATTTACGTTTGGGTGTGGAATGGCAGGGCTTGAATCTGCGTCAAGAACCTGAACCACAGCCCTCAAAGTGAGGACGTCCATTTTTTCAACCGTTGGGTTATTTTGGGGTTCAAAATGAATATTTTTCTCATTTATAATTGCACAGAAGGTGCCAGAATCAAAGGCTCTTCAATAACGGCAGATGGGACCTCGACGGAGGGATCACAGGCAACAGTTTTCCCAATTTGTGCTGGATCGCTGGTTTCCATCGACTCTTCACAGTCAATTAGACCATCATCAAAAAAGTCGGTTTGTAGAGCATTTTTGGTAGAGTCCATAACGCTAGGAATAGAAAGGTTAGTATTTGTAAAAATTGATAAAGAAAAGTTAAGTTAAACTACTATTCGTTCAATACAACAAGTTTGGTTATTGGACGATTTATTTAACCGTTTTGTGTGCGAATATCGGCAACACGAACGTGGCCGTCAGTGCCAGTATAAATTTTCTCCACTAGTCCTAACTTCCATGATGTTGCCGGCAATTGCTCATTCTTTATTACAACTAGGTCATTAACAGCAACCTCCCTTTGGGGATGTTGCCATTTGTAGCGTTTGTGCAAACCAACGAGATACTCATCCTTCCATCTTTTACAAAATGCATGAATTAAAGCCTTTACTTTACGATATCGATTGACTATACTAATCGGGCTGTCATATATTGTTGGTTCTGGCGGACACAAAATGGACGAGCTAATCAAGAAATGTCCTGGTGTTAAGGCAATCGGTTCACCAGGATTATCAGGCATAGGACATAGGGGACGAGAATTCAAACAAGCCTCTATTCTAGCCAGAATCGTAGACAGTTCTTCAAACGTGTAACGGCAAGATTGCACCTCTTTTCGAAAATGTAGTTTAAAGCTTTTTACCCCAGCTTCCCAAAGTCCACCCATATGAGGAGCTCCAGCTGGTATAAAACTCCATGTCAAGCCTTTATGGCCAAAAGTAGAACACATTCTTGACTGACATTCTTTTAAAAAGGTTCGAAAGTCCCTTGTTATTTCTTTCGAAGCACCAACAAAATTCGTATCATTGTCGAAAAACATGGTTTGAGGGCAACCTCTTCTTGAAATAAATCGATTGAAAGCTGCTAAAAATGAGTCAGTCGATAAATCTGACGCAGCTTCCAGATGTATCGCTTTCGTAGAAAAGCATACAAAGATGCAAACATAACCTTTTGTTATTTTGCATGATTTTCCATTATGATTCTTAACATCAAAGGGTCCTGCGAAATCAACCCCAGTGGTTGTAAATGGGCGATCAAGAGTAGTGTGTTCCTGGGGAAGGGCAGCCATTATTTGACTGCAAGAACGCTGTCTATCAATTATACACCGCTTGCATCGCCTAATTACCGTGCGAACTAAATTTCTCAAACGAGGTATCTAATACTCACAACAGTAGATTCGCAACATTAATTGATTTCCACCGTGAATTAAAATCAAATGTATAAATTCCGCCATAAGTTTCGCGAAACGGCAGTCATATGGTAGAATAATAGGGTACTGTTCACGATACGACAGTGAAGGTGATTTTGCAAGTCGACCATTTAATCTCATTAATTCTAGCTCATCAAGAAAGGGATTTAAAGGTACTAAAGAACTCTTCGATGGTAAGGGCATCTTATCTAAAAGATTTTTATACTCTTCAGCGTAATATACCTTCTGAGCAATAACCGCTAAACGTACCTTTACCCTTTTTAGCTCATCACTAGACACGAAATTATCTTCATAATTAAAATGACCTTTATGGGCTGGATGCGTTGAGTGAAAGAATCGAAAAATGTATGCAATGACGCGCATAGCCCTATCTAAAGATGAAAATCGTTCTAATATGTCCTCAAATTTTGAAAAAAATGATGCATGAACCTTGACCTTTCGACTTTCCATATCAGTGTCAAGATTTCCTAAAGTTGGTGTATACCAACTGGTTTTGTCCTGTTTTAACCATGTTGCGCCGTGCCACCAGAGTTCACTTTTCGATAAAGTGAGCGGATCCACCCCCGGCTGCCCAGGTCAGCAGAATTGTCCTCTGAACGAACATGAAACCAATTGTGGTTTCCAACATTTTCTTGAATTCGACAAACCCTATTCGCGACAAAGGTGGTCCAAGAACAAGGAGGTTTTCGAAGCCAAGCTAAAACAATTGTTGAATCTGTCCAACAATAAACACGCTCAATAGCGATTTCAATTTCCCTAAGGACATTTTTTAGCAATTCCGATGCCAAAACCGCCCCGCACAACTCAAGGCGAGGTACGAAACTGATTGAAGTGGTTCTACTTTCGTTTTAGAGGATAATAAATGATTATGAATTTCTCCACTTGACGACTCAGTTCGGATATAAACTACCCCGGCATATGCCTTTTCCGAGGCATCTGAAAAAATGTGAAGTTCGGCAGTCGAGTGCTTGTAATAGTTTACCCATCTTGGCACTTGAATGAAGTTTACTTGGTGAAAAAATTCAACAAACTTTAACCATTCCTTTTCCGTAGAAGGTGTTAGTATGGCATCCCAGCCGATATTATCAAGCCAAATGCGTTACATTATCATTTTTGCTGTGACAATTACCAGACTTAACCACCCAAAGGATCAAAAAACTTAGCTATAGTTGATAATACTTCCCTTTTTGTATACCCCGATTTAACTTCCAGCGGAGAAACTTTGAAAAAGAAGGAATCTAATTGAGCATTCCAAAAAATTCCTAAAGTTTTTGAACAACTAGACTCTTCAAATGTTAAAACCTTTGCATCCACCAAGTGATCTGGAGCTAATCCATTCAGAATCGCTTTTTCATTCGATGTCCACTTCCTTAGATCGAAACCCGCAGATAGCAAGGCAGCAGTCAGCTGATCCCTGGCCAGCAAAGCACTTGAAACCTCATGTGATCCAGTCAAAACATCATCGACGTACATACCTTTCCTTAAAACTTCTGACGCCAGCGGAAATTCATCTTCACAATCATCAGCCAGTTGCAACAAAGTCCTAATTGCCAAATAAGGTGCGCAATTTAATCCAAAAGTTACCGTCTGTAACTCATAATCAATCATCTAATGATCGGATTTTTCCTTATAAGGGATCCTTTGAAAAGGTGTATGAGAAGAATGGACCCGAATCTGCCTATACATTTTCGAAATATCGCAACTAAACACAAACTTAAACAGCCGCCAACGCAGTATCAAATTAATCAAATCAGCTTGCAGAGTAGGCCCTACAAGAAGACAATCGTTTAAGCTATTGCCATTAGAAGTTTTATTTGCTGCGTTAAACACGGCCCTAAGTTTCGTTGTTTTTCTTTCCGGTTTAATCACTGAGTGATGTGGCAAATAACATGTACTTGTGACAGCTTAATCATGGACCTTAACCCGTTGTAGGTGACCTAATTCTAAATAATCCATTAATACCTCATCATACATGCTCTTATTTTCAGGTTTACGACAAAGGGAAGCTTCTATTCTCATAAATTGCTTCATAGCGCTAGACCTTGATATGCCCAAATTAATTTCACGAGGAAATTCAGGCTTAAAAGGTAGCGAAACGATATATCTACCAGTAGAATCTCGGATAGTGGTATTCTTGTAAATCTCCTCGCAGATTTTGACAGAAGGAGTCATAATTTTCTTTTTTGGGGTTTCTTCCAATTCCCAAAATCTCAAAAGATTTTTATTTAAATTATCTTCTTTGGAAAAGGTAACGGCCGTTGAAAAAACGTTAACAGAATTATTGATTGAAACTTCAATTGGTCCTGTCAGAATCCATCCAAAAACGGTTTTCTGAGCCATTAGCGATCCAAAAATATCTTTGCGAACTTCACCAAGAATTATTTTATAATATCCGACGGACAATTAAATGTAGGTAAATTACTCGAAATTGATGGTAAAACAAGTGCAAGGGTTTTTAAGTTAATTCTTTTATTGACTGGGGATCCTAATCGAATTGTGCAAATTTTTCTCAAAGTCGATGATGCTTCTTTATTAACGCCGGAAATCTTTACATTCGTAGAATGTGACGAAAGTCGCAAACGTTCTGAAATAAATGAAGCTTCATGACAAAGAACGGAAACCATAGCAGTTCCTAATAAAACAGACGAATTCTGTGAAATGTGAAAAACTTGAGGATTCATGTTAGTACGAGCGGTGGCTGACGTCGATGGCAATTGTGGTTCCACGTCCACTGCATTTACACTTTGTCTTGCATTTAAATTATTATTATTGTTGTTGTGGTTGTTACTATTATTATTAATTGAATTATCTGTTGGTGAATTACGATGGAGTAAGGTATGATGTCTCTGATTACATATGAAGCAATTATGTTCACTTTTGCTATCTTTGACTTCATGGGATTTCAACAGACAATTAACGCAGCAATGAAATCTTTTTACAGTAGAGACAATTGTTTAAGTCGACGACAAAATCAAAGCAAATGCGATTGCTTTGGACATATAACATAGGAATTAGATGAAGCTGTACTAGACATATGTGATTTAACTTTTCTATCAACAATTTTCTCCTCTGTTTCCAAACTTGTAAGATCGCGAATACAATCTAAAGTTTGAATTCGTTCTGTTAAGAACATATCTAAGTCCTTCCAAAGAGACAAAGCAGTTTTGTTCTTTATACTTTGCTCCCAAAATGTTACCGTTTGATTTGGCAATCGTTGAAGGCAAATAAAAACAATAATCGCATCCCAATTATGAGTATCTATTTCATAAACAGACATAGCAGTTAAAAAACTATTAATTCCCCGTTGTAAATTTTTTAGGGCCGAACTAGTTTCTTTTGTTACAATTTCTAGGCTAAAAAGGCCCTTTAGTTGGTTATTCACCAACATTCGCGGATTCTCATACGTGTCCTTTAGATTTTTCCACGCTTAATCAAACCCAGCGTTAGTTAACGGACACTTAGAAACGATTTCTTTAGCCTCTTTTCCAGCTCTCTTCACCAAGTAATACAATCTTTTAATAATACTGAGACAGCTATTCTTAATATGTAAGGCCGTAAAAAGATCCCTAAAGGTTGGCCATGTAAGGTAATCACCAAAAAAGATATCCGTATCACATGGTGGAAGGGTTAGGTTATGGCAAGAATTACCACCAACCGAAGTTTCAAAAGTACTCTTAGAACGTTTCGGTTCAGCCTTTGACCCTAGTTCATCACCTTTCAATTTTATTGCATTCATACACCGAACGTATGTGTTAAGGGTGCTTGAATATTTCCCTTCAGCAACTTCTAACACGTCAGATTTTATTTTTGGGGACGCTTCTAAATCAATTAAACACTGCTCGTATTCAAGTTTGACTTTTTCCCAAAGTTTATCTAATTCACGACTCAATATCTCACTAGTATAGCCGTGGTAATCCTCATCTCGAATTTTGTTAAAAGTTATTTCAAATTTAAAAATGACATCTGAAGCACGAGTAAAACTTTCAAAATATTTTTCCGACATTTCGAAATAAATTTCAATAACAAATTTAATTAAACAAACTCAAAAGTAGTCAAATCGACCGACAGTAGGGTGAACAATGGTATAAGTAAAAGAAGAATACTAACAAAACTCGTTTTAGTTTACACAAATATCACCGGCTACAAATTTAATTTAATGTTAAGAAAAATAAATAAATCACTGTGAATATATGTAGTTCACGATATATCAATATAAATATAACAAATCAAGATGTTAAATCAATATACTAATTAATTACCAGACACGTATTCTTGCAAAAAAAATTTTAAAGAATTAATAAACAATTAATTTGCTTGTAAATACACCGCACTGTTTATGAATAAAATACGCGGAATTATGAAATAATTTCAATTAACTAATTTATTTATTTATTGGTATTAATTGGATTTGTTATTATTTCTATTAAAAGGCTTAATAAATATTAACTTTAACTTTTATTAATTTACATTTATTTTGTAGCTGTCTGTCTTCAAATTAAATTCAGCTTTGTTAAAATAAGTATGACAAACAAATTTTAAAAGATACTTTTTTTTATCGATAATTCACAATTAACGCACTGTATTATCTTTGTTCACACTCAATAACCAATTACTTGTTTTTATCTTCTTATACTCACACATATGTACATATACACCCGAATGTATGTATGCATGTATGTATGTTCAACAATATAATAATTTCTTTTTGTTTTAACACAATTCACTTTTCTTCAAATCAATTTACTAACCTTGATTTTATAAATTTGTAGGATGATGAAGATTCTTTTTGTAAATAAATTTCCCGTAAAGGATTGCTTGGAGATAGCGTTGAATTCTTGCTTGTTTTATCCGGTTCGAAGGACCAATGTTTCGGCGTATATCCGATTTTAAAAGAAAATTTTTTTCAATAAAAAGAAATAAAACAAACAGAATTAAAATTCAATACTAGTCAAAATCTCCAAGTTTTATTTATAATAATAATTACCTTGAGTAAAAGAGAAGCACGTAATGCCTTTTTGATATATATTCAACGATTAAAAAAAACAATATGTCTTACCAAACTTAATCTTAAGCAAAAGATGACAAACAATACTTAAATACCGTTAACGGTTTACTCGTTGAAAATAACAAAAAGGTTTTCCAACAAGGATGAGAAAAAAGGTATCAATTTAACACTTAAAGAAAATTTGAAAAAACCGTAAAATTAACAACTTGTACTCAAACACTATTGATGGTGAAGCACCAAAATGGGAGTTTTCTCCTTACATGCTCGCATAAAATTTAAGGAGTGTATACTTCATATTGCCTACAACAAACCATTTCAAAGATGGTCGGCGATCAACGACCATCTAAAACTGGAAAATAAACTTCGAATTCAGAAGGCCTTAAAGGAACAGATGCGGCAAAACTTCCTATTGGCATGCTTTCTGAAGAAGCCAGAAATAAAGATTATATAAATTATAGAGTAAGGTTCTGCAGAAAGTGTGATAGAGTTGCAACAAATACAGATGTTTTTCATAGTATTAGATGTTAACCCTGTAAACAGGTTCTGGAACTTGATGATATAGTTACAGAAATGATATATAATTAATAAAAGTCCAAATTTAAATGCATGTATTGAAATTTATTTATAAAATAATTAGTTTTGATAAAGAAACAAAAAGTTGTGGGAAAAAATATAATAGCCAATTTTGATGAAACTTTATTTTATTCTTAATTAAGGTAATAAAAGGCCCTGTGCCAAATTTCAAAAACTTTGGGCCAAAAATAAATTTAGTGTAGGTAGTGGGCGTGGCAAATTTTGATGAAACTTTATATTTTTCTTAATTGAGCTAACCAAAGTCTCAGAGCAAAATTTCAACATTCTACGGGTACTCCTTATATTTTTTGCCAAATATTGTATAAACAAATCCCTCTGTGCGTCGCGTTACTTGCAAAAGCCACATGGATTTCAAGTTAACACAAATGAAATTAAAAGCAGTACAACTAAATTCGCTTATTAGCAGAAACTCCACTCTGAGCTTAGATTGTCTACTGTACAAGTCGATCCTCAAAACAATTTGGTGTTATGGGATTCAATTAAGGGACACTGCCTCAGCTAGCAATGTAGAAAAATCCAAAGGCGCCAAAATAAGATACTACGTATGATTACATCTGCTCCCTGGTATATCAAAAATTCGAACATCCACAAAGACCTAAACATGCCATCAGTTAAAGCAGAAATAGCGAAACATGCAGTCACATATCTAAAGAGGCTTAAAATGCATCCAAATCTGTCGACCCGTAACTTATAGTGAAACATAAAATTTTTTGGCTAGAACTGGCTGGACTTAACAAGTATATTTATTTTTATTTTAGAGTTAAGATATGAGTAATTATTGTTAGTTCAAAACATTGAAGAAACAATAAATAAATTATGAAAAAAATAAGTCCCTTTCCACACTTTAAATTTTTGTTTATGCAACACATGTATTTGTTGTTGGGAGAGGAAATAGAGAGGAAATAAAAATGGCAGCGGTAGGATATTTCATGTACTTAAAACTCTGTCGCGACTCTCTATTGTAGTTTTTGTTTGTTCTTTTTGACATGAGAATGGCATATAAAAGTGTACAGTCGACAGAAACACAATGTTTAAAGTATTGACACGAATGGAACTTCAAAAGAGAATTTAAAAAATGTTTTAGACACAAAAATTGCAAGTGTGAAAATGAAAATTCTTTGTACATTGTAAATGTGACGGTAAGTCCCACAATAACAACAAAATGCAGCGGACAAAAGTTTAAATACATCTTGCAAAACAGAAATCTCCCATTCATTTCTCAAAAACAAAGTACAGTTATATTTTACGTTTCTATCAAATTCTTTTCCCTGAAGCCACTACTTGTTATTAGTAGCGTTGTTATAGCCATAATGGGAAGTTCTATTGAAAATTATGGGCAAAGATAAAAAAAATGGAGTCCAGCATAAAACATATTAAAGGCGAAAGTCCTATCGAGAAATAGGAAAATTATTAAATGTACCCTTTTCCAGTATTAATCGTAATGTTAACCACATTGTAACAGAAGTGAAAAAGTATCCAAGAATAAGTGCCCCAAAAACTTGCAGATGATATCGCTAATAACTACAACAAGTATGTACATCCAAGAACTGTACAAAGAGCATTGCGAGAAAATGGATAGAAAAGCAGAGTTCCTCAAAAGAAGCCACTCATAAGTGGAAAAAAACAGAAGACATAGACTATAGTTTGAAAATATGCATAAAAATAAAGTCTTGGAGGTTGCAATGTGATGGTTTGGGGAGCGACTGGATACATTGAACAAATGGTTCAGGGGAGTGACTCGTATTTTTAAACGGGATAGCTGATTTAGTTCAACCCGCGGACCAATATTGACCCACTTGTAAGATTAAGAGATTAACATTAAGGCAGCAGTGCTAAGAATCTGAGTCGCTAGTTAGTTGTTAAAGGAGGACTAGTCATTAATAGCTCCCCTCGATGCCAAGACACGGGTCGGGTGCAAATTTAGTTGCCTAGTGCATGTACGGCGTGAACCCCTTACGTGCTCACTCGTGGGAACAAAAATGAAAAATTTCTAAAAAAAAAAACAAAAAAACAATAATATAAATAAACAAAATGTCGCTGAAGGTGGGCAGGGGAAACCCTCTCCTGCCGAATGCAGTATTGTCCCAATAGACCAATATAATTTGGCTGTTGAGGACAACTCTAATGCAGGGGAAACCTGAGCTGGCCAAATGCAAAGAACACCCAGCTATTTCAACTTTGGCTGTGGTTACTTCTAACGGGGTACCTCTTGACTTTTCAGTCGGTACCTCGAAGGCCTGTACTGGTAATAAACCAGCAGAAGCCCCTGTTTCGGGTGCCATGGTTAAACCAACCCTGCGGCAGTTCTGCCAGCTGAACCTTCTGCTCCGGCAGCAAGTTCAGCCCAGGCACTCACTTCCGCCTAAACGGCAGTCAATATATCCCCCAAAGAGCGCTATAAAGATCTAGGAAGGCCTTTGTTGAAGGGCGTGCCGCCCAACGTTTAGTAAGCCAACTTGGAAGTTTTCCCTCCGACAAACTATCAAAGGAGAAAAAATCTTCCCTTGCCTGGGCAAAAGCCCATTTAGCTGCTGCGGGCAACTCCCACCCCGATGTTTATATATATCGACAGCGCCGAAGAGGCAACGATCGGGAGAGGAGAAGTCCAAACAGCAAAATCTCCAACCGGACACAAAACGTCAAAAAACAACAGGCAGTACCACTTAGTCCAGAGTCGTCCTAGGCCTTACCATGAGGTTGCTAAGGATCCACTGATAAGGGCTATGATCGACAAAAGCGTTTGAGACGGTGCTATCTCTCGCGAAACGTGGGAGATGATCCGTATCAAGTTGCTGGAACTGTATGCCAAATTCCTTGCCGATGAATCAAGTCAGGTACCCCAAAATGTTGATGCTGGCTGGTTCCAAGGCCATATCAAGCTGTTCTCATGCACAAGTAAGGGTTGAGTGATAAAGATTCGGTGGCTGCAGTATGGGTAACGACAGAATCGGCGTTGTGGATATCCTCCACGTATATGCCACACGACCAAGCAGAATCTCCACCCAGCATCCTGGTTAATAAAATGGCCAGCGCGGCAAAAGGAGTGTCTATAGTAATGGGCGCTGACGCAAATGCGCATCACCAAATTTGGAGAAGCTTCGACACAAACTATAGAGGTGAATGTGTCTTTGATTTTATACTAAAAAACAATCTAGAAATTGTGAATAGAAGGTCCGAACCGACTTTTGTTGTAGCAAACAGACAGGAGGTATTGAACATCACTTTAGTCAGTGCACACTATGTACTTTTAATCGAGGATTGAAAAGTCTCAAATGACTGTTCCTTCTCCGACCACCGATACCTGGTCTTCTCTATTAGTAGGAAGAAAGGTTTTACCATAGTCTAAAAAAAATAGACGCAAAACGAATTTGGAGAAACAAAGCATGTTTCTCACGAGCGTAATTACGCACACCTATGAAATCAGGGACACCAAGCATATTGAAGATGCTGTGAAGATAATCACAGATGCTTTTAAGGACGCAACTGATAGGTCATGCAAGTCATCGGTTTAACGCGCGAATCGCAAACCACCAGATTTGCCGCAAACTTTTCAACGAAGCGAAGAGGACAGGAAACTGGTCACTCTACAAATCTTCATTAAAAAAATTTAAAAATCAGGTCAGAAGCGCTGACCTGAGGGTGCTGTAGCTTAAGTGGTTAGCACGTTGACTACTAAGCAATGGTCACGAGTTCAAATCTCAGCCGTGGCAACATCAATTTTTCTGATATGTATTAATTTTTCTTCATAATAATGCATATCACAGCGCCCTCCTTCGCCGGTATTACCACATAGCTCTAAATCGCTGGCGAAGTATAATAATTATAAATTGGCTATGCTAGCTTAGAACTAATTCGCCTAAATAACACCAGAGGCGCTGCAATACTGTTCTAAAAATAATCATAACGTGCAATTGCAGTGTTGCCAGAATCGAAGCTTTACTATCACTAACCATCTGTCTTATCTACTACCATCCCTATCCAAAGGAAGTACCACAGTTAATGTAGGCATTAACTGCCTGAGTGGTACTTTTCTTTAAAAAAAAAATGCTGCGGCATTGAAAATTTTTCGGAGACTAACAGATTGCGTAAAATACTAGCCAAACAAGCGTCTATTCAAAAGGCAGACGGCACTTGCGCGACCAGTACACAAGAATCTCTGGAAGTCCTGATGGCAACCCATTTCCCGGGATGTCAGTCCACTACGGGACAGCAATACAATGCCATCCAAATTAATTTTGTACCTCACACCGTAATCATTGATACGGATAGGTTGCAATGGGCTATAAAAAGCTTTAATCCTTACAAGTCCCCGGAGCCGGATGGCATAATAACCGCAGATCTGCAAAATAATTTGGATCTGGTAACACCATGGCTTTTAGCCATATACTGGTCTATACTGGTCTTACATTCCGAACCAATGGACAAAGTGTAATGTGATAATTACTCCCAAAGGGGAAAAGTGTCACATACGAAAGCGAAGGACTTTAAACCAATAAGTCAAACATCCTTTCTTCTCAAAACACTAGAAAGACTTATCGAAATCTACATAGGGATGACAATCGATAGGAATCTTCTTTCACCGTCTCAACATGCTTACATAAAGGGTAAATCTGTTGAGGCACCCCTTCAAGGTGGGGTATTGTCTCCGCTGCTTTGGAATGTGGCTACTCATAGAATTGGATTCCATGTACTTTAAGACCGTTGCCTACGCAGATGATGTGGCGGTTGCAATTGCTAGAGCTTATGTTGATGCAATGACACAAAGATTGGCATTGGAAGGCATTCAAAGCAATCTACTCCTGGGGGGAGCAGAATGCTCTGAGTTTCAATCCAACTAAAACGGAGCTTGTATTATTCTCTAGGAAATACAAGTTTCCAACCTTTACACCATCTACATTAAATGGGGTAACACTCAATCTATCTGATAGTGCGAGATATTTAGGCATAATATTAGGTAGTAAATTATCCTGGAAACTGAATATTCAGGCTAGAGTGTCTAAAGCCATGACGGCAATATATGTATGCAAGAAATCCATTAGCACGACTTGGGGAATATGCAAAGGAATATGAATTTGCTGCTTGAAGCAGTAATCAAACGAACATTATTCTATGGAGCAACTGTCTGGTAGAAAGCACTAGATATTAGGACAAACGTCTCTACTATAAAGAGGGTTTTGCGTACTATGACGATCCTTATAACTTGAGCCATCAAGTTAACGCCAACGTAGGCGCTTTTTGCCATACTTAACTGGTTACCGGTAGACCTACTGGCCAGCTATGTGGCACTAAGGACAGCCGTTAGACTAAATGTTGTATGTGCATGGAACCATAGATCATGGGGACATGCCAATCTTCCAGAAGCAACGGATATTATTCCTGCGCTCTTAGACTTCTGCAGCCCGACACCCTTCTTCACACGAAGCTTCCACTTCGATTTGACGTAGGGACACTCTCCAACATCTCGAACTCTCCGGGTTTACACAGTTGGTCTAAAAAGGGGAACGAGTGTGGGGATGGAGTCTATTTGGAATCAGAATATGTTTCAGACTCCTGAATGACTGCAATGTCTTACTTACTTACTTACTTACTTACTTACTTACTTAGGTGGCTATTACAGAACATTTGTTCCTGTAGCCGAACGTAAAATAGATTTCCAAGCGCCTCGATCTTCTGCGCTTCTTCTCCAATTTCTGACACCAAGTTACGAAACGTCTTCCTCAGCTTGACCTTTCCATCGAAGTTTCGGTCTTCCCCTTCTGCGTAACCGTCACCAGGTTCGTATTCAAATGACTTTCTAGCTGGAGCATCTTCGTCCATTCTCACATCATGACCTAGCCAACGCAATCGTTGTAATTTGATACGTTTGACTATGTCAATGTCGGCATACAGCTCATACAGCTCATGGTTCATACGACACCGATATTCTCCGCCAACGCAGATTGGTCCATAGACTTTACGAAGAATTTTTTTCTCAAACACTCCAAGCACTGCATCATCTGCTTTCGCAAGTACCCATGCTTCGGAACCATATAATAGCACGGGTAGTATCAGTCTCTTGTAGAGAGTGATTTTTGTCTGTCGAGAGGTGGCCTTGTTTTTAAACTGCTTACCTAGTCCAAAGTAGCACCTATTGGCCAGTATTATTTTTCTCTTTATCTCAAAACTGATGTTGTTTGTTTTGTTAGTGGCGGTACCGAGGTAGATAAAATCGCTGACTACCTCAAGTTGTAGTTTTCAACTTCCACTCTCTGCCCGAGTCTACTGGACGTCTTGTGCGTTGATACCATCAACTTGGTTTTATCGCCGTTTACTGCCAGACCCACGTAAGCGAGTAACATGTGTTGTTTAGTGTATAGCGTGCCAGTTCTATTCACATTGGCATCCCGTATAACCTTTTCTAGCAGGATATTAAAAAGGTCACACGATAGACTATCACCTTGTCTGAAAACTCGTTTGGTACTAAATGGCTCGGAGAGGTTTTTTCCTATTTTAACTGCAATGTCTGACAAGTAGAAATATCTGCTATTAAAAAGGCGGCCAACTGGCTTAGGCATCGCAGGATATCAGAGATATCTGGATTTGTACTGATAGTAAAGCCGCTATCATGTCCATTATAGGTGTGTATAGCACATCAAATCTTGTCCTGGAATGCCGGACAACCTTGAATGCAATGGCGGAAAATTCGGCTGTCACCCCTAAATGGGTGCGGGGACATGGGACTAATCGAGGCAACTCTGCTGCCGATGAACTAGCCAAGAAGGGAACACTGCTACACGATGATTCCATAGACATCTATTGTGGCATCCCCCTCTAGGCCTGTTTACAACGTATTAACTTTGCCCTTTACGATATAGCTCAGGTCAGATGGTCCAATGAGTTGGCTTGATCAATTGCAAGGACGATCTGGCCCTCGCTGGACGTAAAGAAAACGGTCTCGCTATTTCGGCTGCAGAAAATGCAGATACGCGACTTAATAGCAATAGCAATAGTCACTGGTCATTGCTTATTTAGAACCCATGCAAGCAGGATGGGTATCCCTTATAATGACTTCTGTAAAAGTTGCCAAGATGAGAAAGAGGAGGAAACGGTTGAACACCTTCTCTTTCGTTGCCCAGCACTAGAACACTGGCATCTGCATTTACATACTTGGGACGACGATGTTTTGAGAGCCTTCTCGTATTTTATCTCAGGAACCAAGCAGGATTAACTCCTTTTTAAGGAACTGTGGTTGGTTTTCTAAGCCTCTTCCAACAGGAGTGACATAGTTGCCCACCAATGCATGTCACGTCCAATACAGTCTTCACGGCTAATCACTCCCTACTCCTTAGTCTATGACCGTCCACCCACTTCTGTCTCTACGTTTTTTCCTCAGTCTGTAATAACTCTAATCTTTGTGCTTTATCTTTTCTTTCTATCCCTTTTCTTATGTGCAGGTATCACAAAGGGACCAATATAATGGACGCGAGTGAGCTATTTTTCCTCTCCTTTTCCAATTGCTTTTCTTTCCTTATTTAAGAAGCTGCCTGCTTAACCTAACCTAAGAATATATTGAAAAAAATTTGCAAGCATATGTCGACATCTTATACTAAAAGTTTTTCTGAAATGCTTACTTTTCATTAAACTTACAATTTTTAAGGTGTATTTAAACTTTAGTCTCCGTCTGTACACAACAAAATGAAACCATGGATGAAATAAGAAGAGATTGGAAAAGAGGAAGAATTTATCAACAACATCCGGAAAACTATGGTGTTATTAAAAGAGCTGATGTCCAAACAAGAAATGGAGTTCTAAAACGTCCTGTTTCCTTGCTAGATTTAGAATAGTGAATCGTAATCTGTTCTAGATTTAGAATAGTGAATCATAATCTAAATATTTATGATCCATTGGGGATGTCGCCAAATGGATCATAATAATTTAGATTTATTTTTTTTATGCTTTTAAAATAATATTTTATTTTTTGTGAACGGGCTTAATGTTGTCTCATTTGTCTTATATACTTCAATTTTTATAAAGCTTATGACAAAGTTGTTATTCTCTTTAATGTTAAATTTATTGCAGTGCTTTGTTTCGTTAGTTTGTAAAGGAAAAGCACTGCGGTAAGTTGTGTTATTTGTTAATATTTATCTTTAAATAACTTTGTTTTTAATTAAGAAATAAACGCACCATTTTAAAAATAGTTTGTGTGTTTTCTTGGTGTTAAATTCGCTCTTTACAAAGCTCACGTCGCAGCCAGCGACAATTGTACTAAAATTTAACTATGTCGTCATTTTATCTTTAGTTTTTTATCTTAATTATATTCTTTAAAGATTTACGTGTCGGCACGATTAAATACATACGGGTATGTATGTATTAAGAAAAATTTAGCCAAAAAAAATGTGTGCTGAATTATTATTACAACTTATAAATTATAAAAAATAAAAAATTAATAAAAAGCTGACTAAAGATTTCAGAAATAAATAAATCAATAACATATCATAAATCAGTCAATACTTAATAAAGAAAACAATAAAAGATCAAATATACTTACGTTAAAGGCAGTGACATGATTTACACATGAGGCACAATCGGTATATTCAAGACATGTAGGTAAAGCTTTCAAAGTTATAATTGTGGAATTTGTAATTTCGGCTTGGGCAAAATTAACTCTATGGTATTCATAAATTGTTTTTCTACGAGCGACTATATATTCGTAAAAACAAAACAAAAAGAAATAAATTAAGACAGCAAAATAAAACAAAATGTAATAAAATTACTTACAGTATACAACGTTGTCAATAATATATGCATCTGAGAGACCAACCTTGACAGGATGTTTGTCATCTTGTATAGCATTAACGAAAATCGGTACAGAGAAATATGTAAAAACAATATCACCATTTTTGTGTAACGTGGCACTAAAAGTAAATTTTCCCACATCTTGTTTGTCTTGAAGGTAAACGTTTTCCCAAATTACCGTTAAACAGGAACCTAATATTCGTTATTAATTTCATTAAATAATTTTTCTTTTTATTTTAAAACTTTACTTTACCTGTATCATTAAGGCGAACAAACGAATTATTGGAAATACTTGTATCAAAGTTGGCCATTAGAGGTGCAATATATTGCGTCGCCGCTAACCAAGAGTGCACATAGTCACCGGTATATATAAAACCACCAGTTGCTATAGTTACATTGTTTATCGGATGACCATAGAAGGGAAAATCAAAACTTAAAGAAACTGTCTGAAATGGTAAATAAATGTTATATTTTCTTCCTTTAAATTGTTTAAATTAAAAAAATAATAATAATTTTCTGATAATATACAGTGCATTTGAATGCACGCTAAATGGTAATAGCAACATGAAACATCAATAGATGAGGAGCGTGGCCTTTACAATATTGTTTCTAAGACTTGAAAATAACCGTCAAGTGTTGGAAAAAGTCACAATAGTGAATAATCAATCTGGTAAAATTTTATGTTTTAACCTTTGGTTTTGTTTTTACTTTTATTTTTGATCTTTTATAGTAAAGTCGTTATTTATACATATACATATGTTATTAATGCAAAGCAATGTTGAAAATTCTATAGAAAATAATAAGATGTTTGGTCGTAACAGTGGCTCAAAATTTCATTCATGCATATTTAACTATTCACGACGGTATATTTTTTAAAACTCATGTTCATAGTCAAAAGTCAAAAGTCTACGCTCATCGTTTTAGTTTTGTTATGCTTTTTGCTGTGCGTAGTAACGGTTAAAATTTATTTGTTGTGATATTGTTTTGGGTTTTACTACTACCAGTTCTTTTTCTATTTCTAGTTTTCTTGCAATAATTATTCTGCATTTGCCACTAGTTAAGGCAGTAATAGTGAAACATGCAGCAAGGTATCTAACGAAGCTTGAAACGCATCCAAATCCGCTTGTCCCTAACATCCTGAATGATCGTGGTTACGTTCGACTAAGAGGGAGGAATATTCCTTCTCTTGGCCAAACATCAGAGAGGTGACTAACAACTGATAACACCCGACGGTTGCAACCGTGCATCACCCAGTTTTCTTCTAGCACTGGCAGGACTTAAGTATAGACAGCAAATGTGCTAAGTTGACTGTTTTAACACATTTACTTTTAATGTGGACTTTGCCAATTTTCTTTAACTTTAACTTTTTATTTTTATTATTTAATGATTTTTTTAAATTTTTGATTAAGAATACACAGAATTATTGAGCAAAGTATAGCTTACAAAATAAAAAAAAATCAGTAAAGTGCGAATCAGAAGTCAGAATCAAGCACGTAGTGTTCTGTATTATGTCCAATATACAATTGCAACGTCTTTTTAGAGTCCACTTTAATTTTCAAATTGTTGTTCATAATCACGTCTTCTAAGGGAATATCTTTAGCTAGTAATTTTTTTTCATACCTGTTATTATAGAGAGCATAGATGCCCTCTCTTAATTTCATAAAAAATAGCAAATTCATTTTTTTTAATTTTGATTTTTATTAAATTTATATTCACACATGTTGTAATAGTAGACATTATAAAACATATAAAAACGGTTCCAAAATAAGGTCATATACGTAAATTCGCATCATTATAGAAACACCCTTTAATTTTTAGTTTTATAATATTTGTTGGTTTAACGGACACAATTTTTGAATAAACTGTGTAAATTTTAAGTGTCTACCCGTTACGGTTACAAAATATGGCCATTTATGGCAGTAGCGACACCCTTTAATTATACTCTGTGGTATTTTATATTTGGTATTAGTAATAGGAATTTTGTAAAAATTTTGCGGCTCTAGAGATAGAGGGCGTTGACAGACATTGTATCGAAAACAATTGGGTTTGTACTATTTGGGTAGGGAACCCCAAAAAGTGTGTAAATATCTGATTCGCTACTAATTAAAGCGGTTTTACACGAAGAAATTTATTGAAATGAAATATGACTTGCTTCCAGATGTATTTAGCACTTGATTTTTTTTTTTTTTTTTTGCTTAGCATATTTGCTTACCATAGCATAACAACAAGAAAAAACAACAAAGTTAGTTTTTTTGTTGCTGAAAACGATGTATTTAGAGTTATATATGTAAGTATTCTGATTTACATACAATAAAGAATTACTTCTTTTAAAAAATTTTCAATAGTTTAAAGATAGGATTGATATTTTTCCGCACAATTAAAATATGTTGTTTCTCGTTGGAATAGTTTATTACGACTAAAATATAAAAAATGGTTTACAATGTTAAAGGATATACTTCTTTTGGCTGAATTTCAAAAATAATCCTTAAATGAGAATATCAATCATTAAAAATGCTGTTTCGTTTTACTTTTTTTTAACACACTGATATTAATGCCCCTATTACGGTTTACAACTCAACTCAGTTGAGTTGTCTAAAGGACAACTTTTAAGAAAACTGCTACTGATGAGTTGTAATTTGAAACAACTGCTACTCATGAGTTGTAAATTGTTTAAACTTTTATTAACCGAACTAACACAGGGTTGTAAACGGTGAAACTACAACAGAGTTGTAACACAATTTAAATTCAACTTAAAAATTTTTGACAAGTTGAGTTGTAATTAATAATACCAAATTGTAAAGTTGAGTTGTAAACCGTAATAGGGGCCTAATTTTACTTTACGTCACTTTGTTTATTCGGCTTTGGATAACTTCGGGTGACAACACGGTTTAAAATACACAATTTTTTTCATAATTTATTTATTGTATCTTCAATGTTTTGAACTAACAATAATTACTCACATCTTAACTCTAAAATAAAAATAAATATACTTGTTAAATCCAGCCAGTGCTAGACAAAAAATTTTATGTTTCACGCTGCTGTCATTTGCGAGTCATCCCTCTAATGTTTGGGCGAGAGAAGCAATGTCCCTCCTTCTTAGACGCATTTAACCACGTTTATTAATTAGGTTACGGGTCAGCGGATTTGGATGCGTTTTAAGCTTCTTTAAATACCTTGCGGCATATTTTGCTATTTCTGCTGGACTGATGGCACGTCTAGATCTTTGTGAATGTTCAAGTCTTTTATATACCAGGGAGCAACTGTGATCAACCGTAGAATAAGGCGCCGGTCAAGATATATACCAAGGTATTTGACGTCCAAAGGTATCATTTGATTATTTATGCAAATAGGGGGCATGAGTCCCTATGCAGTGTGAATGTTATGTGAGTACATTTTGGTTCATTCACCTTTACTATGCATTTCTTCAACCATTTTTCCAAATTGATTATGTAGTCTTGTAAATGCTGTGATGCTACTTGGGCGCTTTTATGAATACTGGAAAAGGCTGTGTCATCAGCAAATGTTGATGTGTGCACTCGGGTGCCAATTGCCGTATCTGATGTGTACAGCAGGTATAAAGGGAGCTTAAGAAATCTCCTTGTTTTAGCATAAACTTGCGATCAGTTAAATAATTTTCTAAGACCTTATATAAGTTTTCGGGCAAGTGCAGCTTTAACTTATATATTAGGCCTTCGTGCCAAACTTTATCAAATGCTTAATAAACGTCGATAAAAAACGCAGAACAATATTTTCTTTCTTCAAAGATATTTTTAATTAAATTTACTAATCTGTGTGTTTGTTGGGTCGTACTAATTTGTTTTCTGAAGCCGAATTGATAGTTCGGAATACATACTTCCTCTCGCGCTAAGAATTGGATTCAGCTTAGTTATTAATGTTCTCTCAAACAGCTTCGATATGTTTGGGTCTGTATGAATCATACAGACTTATGGGTCTGTATGATTTTACCTCTGTGTGGTTTCTTCCTAGCTTAGGTATCACAGTTATGAAAGAAATTTCCACTCTGTAGCAAAGTTCTCAAGACGTAAAATGGCATTAAAAAAAATCGAATAACATCTTGTTAGTAGTTTTAACAATGCCAGGATCTTTCTTGGTTTTTAAATAAGTTATTGCCCTTTCAACAACTCTAAACTCAAACATTAGGGTAACTGCCGGATTAAAGGCCTAGTTAGCCGACCGTACCCTAATGGAATTTAACACATGAAAATTGTTGTTGTTTGAGATTGTAACACACGAAAATTATTTCGTTTGAGATTGTATTGCTCTCTTTTCGCTATTTCTTGCATTTTTTCAATGTTTGCGACATTGATAAAAAAGCATAAACAAATGCATGAGACTCAAAAAAGCAACAATTCCCATGTGTTACGTTCCGTTAAAGTAACGGTCAACTAGCTAGGCTTTAACATCGACAGAATCGACAGGTGGCAGCTCAGTTATATCAGTCGAGATATTTGGAGTAAAAATATTTTTTAAATGATCAACAAATAGATCACCTTTTTCGGTATCATTTCTTGCCCAGCCTCCACAAAAAGTTCGTTAGGGAGGCTTACGTACGACTGATCTGTTAAGGTTTCTACATGCATGCCATAATGAATAATCTTATTGTGGAGTTGAGTCCAGGTCTTCCAGGTAATTTTTCAGAGATGCTACTCTTCGAGATTGTAGTAGCTCTCTTAGACGCTTCGCGCAATCCTTAAATCTGGTTTTGAGTTGAGGAGATCTATGTGATTGCCACTCCCTCCGAAGATTTCTTTTTTCCGCGCGGCATCTGCAGAATATATGTGATTACATCTGCCTAGTTGCCGTGTTAATTTTGCATGTTGAACAGCTGATTTGAGGTTTTGGTCTTGTAATATACATGGCTCATGCAATTGAACCAGCACACCCTAATAAGTCATATGACCTAAGCGATGTTGTTTATATGTGATTGTTGTTAATAGAAAATTGAATGTATTAATTATTAATAAAAAATTTTTGAGCAACTAGTGAAATACGTATAGGGCTAGCTCTTTCCCCCAACAAATAAATTGCATTTTTATTATAAAACGTTATGGGTAATTAGCATAATATTAAATAATTAATATTTGAATTCCCAAAAATTTTATTAATAACTAAATATGCAACTGCTTGTGCAAAGCTTGGCAACACTTATTTTTTTCGATTCTCTTGCGAGAACAAAATTAACTTGTGTATGCTTTTCATCACACCTTACGTCTGCATTCAGTGATGGCAAAAAAACCATTCAATTGTAGAAGGACAGTAAGGAAAAATAAAAACGTGGTTTGTTGGTGTTTTGTTGAAGCTTTAATATTCTGTAATATTATTCTATTAACATGCATAATTCTCATTGTGTTTTGTAGAATTTTATTACTTATAGAGTATTTTTGGCTTCTCTAAAATTAGGAAAAAGGTTTCCTGATGATCTGGCCTGAGCAACCAGTGAAATACGTATAGGGACTAGCTCTTTCCCCCAACAAATAAATTGCATTTTTATTATAAAACGTTATGGGTAATTAGCATAATATTAAATAATTAATATTTGAATTCCCAAAAATTTTATTAATAACTAAATATGCAACTGCTTGTGCAAACCTTGGCAACACTTGTTTTTTTTTCGATTCTCTTGCGAGAACAAAATTAACTTGTGTATGCTTTTCATCATACCTTACGTCTGCATTCAGTGATGGCAAAAAAACCATCCAATTGTAGAAGGACAGAAAGGAAAAATAAAAACGTGGTTTGTTGAAGCTTTAATATTCTGTAATATTATTCTATTAACATGCATAATTCTCATTGTGTTTTGTAGAATTTTATTACTTATAGAGTATTTTTGGCTTCTCTAAAATTAGGAAAAAGGTTTCCTGATGATCTGGCCTGAGCAACCAGTGAAATACGTATAGGGACTAGCTCTTTCCCTCAACAAATAAATTGCATTTTTATTAGGGTTCCGTACACAAAGTGTAAAAACGAAACCCTATTGTTTTCGCTACAATGTCTGTCCGTCTGTCCGTCTGTCCGTCTGTCAGCGCCTTTTATCTCTGGAACCGTAATAGGTAGACTCTTGAAATTTTCACAGATGATGTATAGTTGTTGCCGCTATAGCAACAAATACTAAAACTTATAGGGTGTTCCAATAGAGAGGTGTTATTTACGAAAATGTGTTTATTTCTTGAACTGTAGGAGTGATACACTTGAAATTTACAAACTGTTATTAAAACTTAGTTCACTATATAAAAAAGTATAAAAAAATAAAATTAAAAATTAAAGGGTGTTCCGATAGTGGTGTGAAATGCATGTATAAGGCATAAGTTTTGAACCATAATAGGTAGACTTTTGAAATTTTCACAGAAGGTGTATAGCGATGGCCGCTATAACAACAAAAATTAAAACTTATAGGGTGTTCCGATAGAGAGGTGTTATTCACGAATATGTGTTTATTTCTTGAACTGTAGGAGGCATACACTAAAAATTTACAAACTGTAATAAAAACGTATTTTGCCTTATACACAAGTCTAAAAAATAAACCTAAAAATTAAAGGGTGTTCCGATAGTGGTGTTAATTTGATTTATAAGGCCTAAGTTTTGAATCATAATAAGTAGAAACTTTAAATTTTTACAGAAGGTGTATAGTTTTGGCCGCTATAGCAACAAATAATAAAATTTACAGGGTGTTCCGATAGAGAGGTGTTATTCACAAATATGTGTTTATTTTTTGAGCTGTAGGAGGCATACACTAAAAATTACATAGTAATTAAAAGTTAGTTCGCTATATAAACAAGTATAAAAAAATAAACCTAAAAATTAAAGGGTGTTCCGATTAAATTAAGTTTAGTGCGCTATATAAACAAGTCTAAAAAAAATAAACCTAAAAATTAAAGGGTGTTCCGATAGTGGAGTGATTTGCATGTATAAGGCCTAAGTTTTGAACCTTAATAGGTAGACTCTTGAAAATTTTACCAAAGGTGTATAACTATGGCCGCTATAGCAAAAAATATTAAAACTTATAGGGTGCTCTATAGAGAGGTGTTATTTACGAATATGTGTTTATTTCTTACAAGCAGTAATTAAAACTTAGTTCGCTTTATAAGTCTAAAAAACAAGACTAAAAAATAAACCTAAAAATTAAAGGGTGTTCCGATAGTGGTGTGCTTTGTATGTGTAAGGCCTAAGTTTTGAACCATAATAGGTAGACTCTTGAAAATTTTACCAAGAGTGTACTACTGCGGCCACAATAGCAAAAAGTACTAAAACGTAGGGTGTTCCAAAAGTGACGTGTTATTTACGTTTATGTCTTTTTTTTTGAGCTGTAAGAGGAAACCACTTACAATTTGCAGACAGTAATTAAAACTATGTTTGTTTTATAAACAAGTATACAAAATTGAACTTAAATATTAAAGGGTGTTCCGATAGTGGTGTTAATTTGATTTATAAGGCCTAAGTTTTGAATCATAATAGGTAGAATCTTTAAATTTTTACAGAAGGTGTATAATTTTGGCCGCTATAGCAACAAATAATAAAATTTATAGGGTGTTCCGATAGAGAGGTGTTATTCACAAATATGTGTTTATTTTTTGAGCTGTAGGAGGCATACACTAAAAATATGTAAGCAGTAATTAAAAGTTAGTTCGCTATATAAACAAGTATAAAAAAATAAACCTAAAAATTAAAGGGTGTTCCGATAGTAGTGTGATTTGCATGTATAAGGCCTAAGTTTTGAACCGTAATAGGTAGGCGCTTGAAAGTTTTACAGAAAGTATATAACTGTGACCGCTATACTAGCAAATACTAAAACTTTTAGGGTGTTCCGATAGAGAGGTGTTATTCACGAATATGTGCTTATTTCTTGAACTGTAGGAGGAATTCACTAAAAATATGCAAGCACTAAATTAAAATTAGTGCGCTATATAAACAAGTCTAAAAAAAATAAACCTAAAAATTAAAGGGTGTTCCGTAGTGGAGTGATTTGCATGTATAATGCCTAAGTTTTGAACCTTAATAGGTAGACTCTTGAAAATTTTACCAAAGGTGTATAACTATGGCCGTTATAGCAAAAAATATTAAAACTTATAGGGTGCTCTATAGAGAGGTGTTATTTACGAATATGTGTTTATTTCTTACAAGCAGTATTTAAAACTTAGTTCGCTTTATAAGTCTAAAAAACAAGTCTAAAAAATAAACCTAAAAATTAAAAGGTGTTCCGATAGTGGTGTGCTTTGTATGTGTAAGGCCTAAGTTTTGAACCATAATAGGTAGACTCTTGAAAATTTTACCAAAAGTGTACTACTGCGGCCACAATAGCAAAAAGTACTAAAACGTAGGGTGTTCCAAAAGTGACGTGTTATTTACGTTTATGTCTTTTTTTTGAGCTGTAAGAGGAAACCACTTAAAATTTGCAGACAGTAATTAAAACTATGTTTGTTTTATAAACAAGTATACAAAATTGAACTTAAATATTAAAGGGTGTTCCAATAGTGACGTGATTTGCATTTATATATCCTAAGTTTTGAATGAATAGGTGGAATCTTGAAATTTTTACAGGAGGTGTATAACTATGTCCACTATAACAAATAATAAAAATTAAAGGGTTTTCCGCCAGTGACGTGATTTGCATGTATAAAGCCTTATTTCTTGAACCGTAACAGGTAGACTCTTGAAATTTTGTACAGAAGATGTGTTGCCACGGCCGATATGACAATTACTAAAAATTAAAGGGTGTTCCGACAGTGTCATGTTTTTCACTTATAGTGACTTATTTTTTAATCGAAATAAGTAGACTCTTAATATATTTATAGAAAGGAAGTTGCCATGGCCACTATAATGAATAATAAAATTAAAGGGTGTTCCGACAGTGACAAGATTTTATAAACCGTAATAGATACCCTCTTGAAATGTTTACAGTAGATGTGTTACTTCGGCCGCTATAACAAATACTTAAAATTGAAGTGTGACCATTAGTAACGTGTTTTTCACGAATATTACCTTATTTTTTAACCGCAATAGGTAGGCTCCTGATATTTTAATAGAAAGTGAAAGGCCGCTATAAAAAATTTAAAGGGTGTTCTAATTATGATGCAATTTTCGCGAATATTACTTTAATTTTAAAATTTAAGGGTGTCCCATAAGACATAAAGAAATAAACAACTGGAATATTTAAATTATACTAAACATAGTACGGAACCCTACGTGTGTGAGTGTAACTCGCACTTGACTAATTTATTATAAAACGTTATGGGTAATTAGCATAATATTAAATAAAGAATGTATTAATATTATTGCCGTTTGTTGGATCACATAAAGAAAGGAGTCTGGTGGGGGAGTTCGTGTCTCTTTTTCCTATATCTCACATATATCACAAAAACTGATTCAATACACCTACCAGAAAATCCGAGCAAACTTTACACAACGCGTATTTTGTCATGGTCAACCTGATGGTTTTCGGACCATATTCTCTTTACCCTTCCAACCTATTGTTTTAGCTTTAGACTTTTTACTAAAACCCAAAAAGAATCTAGCCTTCTTTCACATCACCTTCGTAAAAAATTAGATTTCTATGTGTAAAGGGAATTTTACAAGGAAGATCGTACTAAATAATATCAAACATACAAATATATAATATGAAGGGTACATCCCAATATAATATAAATTACAAACTTAAATCAAAAAGAAGCAAAAACTTAATCAGACAATTTACATCATCAAATTCATGTTTTCTTTACTTACTTCTTTTCTTATTGTCTTCATAAAGTTGTTACTGCTTTTTCAATTCTAGTTAAAGATAATCCAATGAAAAAAATTTTTGTTGTGTTGTTGATTAAATAATCTTTAGCTGATCAGGCCTACCACAGTTTATGTCAATAAAAAACTTTTTTATTTATTACATATTTACCCAACGTTTCGTCAATTTTTTGTTGACTTTATCAAGCGCTTCGTCTATTTAAAATTAAAACCTTATATTATTACAATTAAATACACCAAATAATTTACTTACAATATAATAATGATCACATTACTAATGACAGTTATTGACAAATTACAAAACAATTAAACAAATTTTTTTTTATTGTTTTATTTGCAAGCTATTTTCCAATAATAAGCAAATTGATTAACAATAACTATTCACATAAGTTTTACCCTCCATTAAGGATAAAACATATCGTTACCTTAATATAGAAAGGCCCTAACTCGATTTTTTTTTTTAATTGAGTTTTTTTTTTTGCATATTTGGATAGATGATCTTCTAATACATATGTATAAATATGTATTAGAAAAAATTGAGTTACAAAATAATTCGCGACTATAAAACTATAATTTTTATCAAGTTTTTTCCTTCTATATTAAGGTATCGATATATATTATTAATTTCAATGCTACTCAACCGAAAAGCCAAATAATCAATACAGCCAGGAATTTCATTAAGAGAGTACTAAAGATTAGCGACAAACAATTTCACAAACAAAACATTCAAAAAATCAAAAAAATATTAATATGAAACAAAATTTCCCCAAAATTTAATATTTAATATTTCTTCGTATAATTTGATTATTATCACAAATTTTGTTAGCTATGATTAGGGTTATATTTAAGAAATAAATTTCGTTAGACTTTTTCATCAACATTTTGGATATTTATATAATTATGAAATTTTATTATTGAGAAAAATTTCTTATATCTTCTCAAACGAAATATTAAAATTAGAAAAAAAATGAAATCAGGGTAGATGTCTACTGCAGACTCTGCTCTACGTATTCTGGTGTTCTTATTGGGACCTTTTCCGAACAATGCGTACTGAGATATTTTCTATATTTCAACCAGTTTATGCTTGTACTAGTTGGTGATACAATATTTTGTTGGTTCCATATATAGACAATACTGGGTGAACGACGATAAATCAAGTGACGATAAATCAAGTGACATTTACAAACACGACAACTGATCTCTTAGACGCTCAAAATAATACTGCCATATCGCTTGCAAGCATTTATTCCATTTATTGGCTACCAAAAACGCCTAGATCTGGCAGGCCTATTCTAGATGCTTAAATTATTCTTGTATTTACATACGGGTGTATATCTCTGCTGTATTTTGTAATTATGTACAGACGTGTGTATATTTCTGCTGAAGTGAATTCGTGCTTCTTCTATACATGTATTAATTTGCGTGTGCGCTCATGTTTATTTTATATTACGTTTGCGTATGAGGTGTTCTAGAGAATTCAACAACAACTATTACAGCTTTAGCGATGTTCTTTGCTGTTTCTATCATTCATTATTGTAACAAAATAGACCAATCAAGTTAATGGCGAATTTATTTTCAGAGATTATAAAGAATAAATTCTCCTTACGTAGCACTACCCCCTTCACAAGCCTGTTCGACCCGGATGCCCCATTTCCATATTTGGCTAGCCACTCCAAGTGCACAACAATATTTTTGATATTGTGCTTTGGAATGTCTGTATCCTGTAAACCACGTCATTTAGCCTCTCGATTACTTTATAAGGTCCATCCCAAAGAGCTTGTAGTTTACTAGAGAATCCTTTCTTCTCTATTTTAACTCTACACAGCCAAAAAGCCAAATAGTGAACACGGCTAAAAATTATATTCGCAGAATATTGAATATAAGTGATACACAGTTTCATGAAGACAACATTAAATACATTAAAAGAACAGTGAGAGAAAACAGCTTCCCTGCGAATTTAATAAATTCGTCGGTAAATGAAATATATAGGAAAATTAAGAACAGCAATAATAATTCAAATTCCATTAACACTGACGAAAAGCAATTTTACAGTATACGTTATATTCCGGGTCTGACTGATAACAAAAACATCAGAAACACAATCAAAGACAATAACATCAACTTTGCATACAAACCAAATATAACATTAAACACAATTTTCTCTAAAGTTAAAACAACGATTGACAAACAACAACAAAACAATATTGTGTATGAAATTAAGTGTAAAGGTAACAACAACAATTGCAATATGATTTACATTGGCACGACAAAACGAAGTTTAGAAACAAGAATGAAAGAACACAGAAATGATATAGAAAAACATAAACAAACAACAGCATTGGCGCAACATATATTTGAAACAGGTCATACAGCTGATCTTGAAGGAGTTAAAATCTTAGATAAAGGAAACATTGAAAGGAAAAGGTACACTGTAGAAAGCTTGAGAATTCAACAAAAGAGAGAATATGCGATGAAGACACGGACAATATAAACGCGAACTACAGAGTGGCAATACTTTTAAATAAGCTGTGATATTAATTTAAGTTGTGTTGTTTCGTTTGAAATTATTTAATGTTATTTTTCAATTTTGTGTTATATGTTCCTTGTATTTCGTTTTTAAAACCAGAAATCTAAAAACAGAAAAATTTTACTGTAAGTTTCATAAATATTTAAGCCATAATTTGATAAATACTTTAACGATTTGTAATGTTTTTGATAAATTAGAAATCCCTTGAAAAAGTCAACAAATAATTGACGAAACGTCGGGAAAAATGTAAAATACATTGTTTTATTTACATTAAAGAAGTCAGGCCTTATTAGCTTATTTATTAAATAAAGAAACCAAGTAACACTGGCCAAATATTCCAATAAGAGAATTAATTTTAGTTTATGAAACATTGTTAAAGTTATACAGTCCAATTATGAATATTCCTGGAAAAATGTTAGCAATTCTTATAGACTCTGTGATGAGGAAGAATGACGACATGTATCAGTCGCTAATCTGAAATCACTTTAGTCGAGAATAAAAGGCTAGTGACAGCACGAGACTCCATATAAGGTATTCATATATTTCCAGACGGATATCATAAATCATTGTGGAAAGAAGGGGATGGGAAAAGGACCCATGAATATAGTGCTTCGGTATCCCCCTACAAAACAAATGTGTATATCGTTACCTTAATATAGAAAGGCCCTAACTGTTTTTTTTAAATCGATTTTATTTGCATATTTGGATAGATAATCTTCTAATACAAAATGTAAAATAACAAGAAATTGTTACAGCATTAAAACGCTAGAAGAATTTAATAAAAAATTGCGTTAAAAAATAATTCGCTACTACATAATTTTAAACCATAATTTTATTACGTTTTTTCCTTCTTCTGTAAAGTAGGAAAAATGTTAGTTAGGTCCTTTCTATATTAAGGTATCGATATGTGGTCTCGGTTTCTAGTTAGCATTTCTGTTAACATGAATCAATATACTACCTTGGGGAAGCTCAGCTTTAACTGACTATAGTGAACTTAAAAAATCTCTTTTCAGTAACTTTCTAACATATGGAAGTTTAGGGGCAAGTTCAGCGTTAATTTATACATTAAGATTTCATGCCACACCTTATCGAATTATTGAAAAATGTTAATAAAAAGCGCATAGCAGTATTTGCTTTCTCCAAGGGACTTTAAATTACTTTTACTAATCTGTGTGTTTTTCGATAGTGATAAGTTTTTAAGTTTGAAGTTTTTTTACATTTTTCACAGGAAAAAAATTAAATTTTTTTCAAAAACAAAAACCTAAACAAATATTTCTTCAAAATTAGGTTTGATAGCAATATAATTGCCCATTAAAAAAAATATTATTTTTATGCCATTTTTATTACATTCCCCCACTGCAGATGTTGTCAACTAAAAGTGTTAAAAAAAAACAATAAAGGTGCTTTAAATATTCATAAACACTTTTAAAGACACACTCGCCTACAAGCAGGGACTTTAGTTGCTAAAACACTTATTTAAATGCTCGTTAAATACGCTAGAATGTTTATTTCAGTGTATGCTTGTGTATGCAAGTGTTGGTATTTGAATATCAATTTTAGCACTTACACACATATATGTACTTTAGGATGTACATATGAAGTCGTATGTGTGCGTGTGAGCTTGTGTACTTTTGCCATGTACTCGTATGTACCTGGGCCAAACAATACGAATTTTTATCATAACAATCCACTTGCTATAAATTTTCTACACTTTTCTTTTCTTGTTTTAGTGTCTTACATACATACAAATATTTATATACTATTTAGTTTATATAGTACGTACGTGTGTGAGTATGAGTTTAAGTGGGATTTTAGTAGTCTAAGCATAAACAAGCGGCAACGGCATTATCTTGAGATTTCTGTGTTGTTGAAAGTATTAGAATCCTAAAATACCTTTAAATAACACGTAGAAAAATACAACATTAATACTGACTAAATTTGTATCTTGCTTTTTCGCTGGCTCTAGTAGTAGTTAAAACAAAAAAAAAAAAAAAAAAAACAAAAATATAGGGCGTTAAATATAAACGCAAGCATTTCGCACATATGCTTGAACCTTTATTTTTCTTGTATACATAACACTACAGCTGGGACTGCTAGTACTTTAGTTTGCTCTTAGACTGACTACCTAAAGTACACATACAATTAAATCTTAAGCTCTGTACAATATACACCTATACACATATAATAATGTGTGTGTGTGTGTGAATGCTTTAAATTACACTGCCAGGATATTCATCTAAAATAAAATTTGTAAATTTTACATGTAGATTATTTGAAAAAAAGTTATTGTAAGAAAATGGAAAAATATTAATTATTTAATATTATGCTAATTACCCATAACATTTTATAATAAAAATGTAATTTATTTGTTGGGGGAAAAGAGCTAGTTCCTATACGTATTTCACTGGTGGCTCCGATCAGATCATCAGGATACCTTTTTACTTATTTTACAGAAGCCAAAAATAATTTATAAGTAATAAAATTCTACAAAACACAATGAGAAGTTTATATGTAAATAGAATAATAGAACAGAATATTAAAGCTTCAACAAAACACCAACAAACAAACCACGTTTTTATTTTTCCTTACTGTCCTTCTGCAATTGGATGGTTTTTTGACATCACTTAATGCAGACGTAAGGTGTAAAAAAAGTAGAACCAGCAGCTCGGTCATATCGGACCTTCATTTTATCATTGGTTCTGCAGGTTCCTCTTTGCCTGAAGAGTTTACACTTCCTCTGCAGGTATTGGCTTAACACCAAACTTTTTGTTTAAAGACAACTCTACCTCTGCTTGTCGTCAGAAAACACCCAGAGTATTTGGTAGGAATCGAACCCACAACCTCCAAAATGATAGAATAGCGGGCTACCAATCGGTCTATCGAGGCAATCTAAATCTGCAGCCAAATTTAGCTCGGACCCAAAGGCAATTTTCGCTGGTGCTCTTAAGGCAGAATCTTGAACAGCTGATCGTTATTATTATTATAATTTTGGTATATGCTCATCCTAATCCCTCTGGTATATGCTGACCACTTTTCTCACGTACTCCTCGATTAGATCTTTAAACCGATAGTATATCGGATTGCGGATGTAAATGTGTTGTTCTGGTCTTCTTTATTCCATATACTTCTCACATTTCTTTGAATATAGCGGATTCAAAATCTCCACCATGGTCATAGTGTAGTTCTAACGGAACATCATAACGACACCCCTTCCGCACATTTGCTGAAATAGTCTACGACCATTATAAGGTATTGGTTTCCAGCATTACTAGCAGGGAAGGGACCTGCTACGTCTATTGCTATAGGTTTTAAGGGACTGCTTCAACAGTACTTCTTTCTACTGGACCGTTTGCTGCAAGGCATTCTCGGCAATTGACAATCCCCTCGGCTACGGCTTGTTGACAGCCGACCCTATAGAAACTAGACACTGTTATGTCAAGGTGACCTCCACTAGGGACATTATAGGACAGCTTTATGACCTACTCGATCTCGACGATCGCCATCCTCCAACTTGAGACTGTTCCACTGGGCCCAATATGATTTCGCCAGTCTACTTTCTGTTAAGATCTCATTTCGCGTCGGCTCTAAAAGCGGATTATTTTCTCCAGGGTAAATCAGCTGCACCAAGCGCTCTGTTTTCATCGCGAAATTCTGACGCGTCTCATTAGCTTTCTGCACTCTGTCACGTAGCTCCATTCTCTAAAGTTCCTTCTTATGATCACCGCTGTTTGATGGCATAGCAATCATTATATGCTCATAATTACTTCTGCAGCTTGTTGGTAGGCTTTCGACGACTTCTGCTGTAGAACCTGTTAGGGGCAGAATCAGCTTTCTCCTCATTGTTCCACAATTTTTTGCTGACCACTGTCTCGAATTGGAACTTTAAGGGCATGTCGAAACTAGAAGCCCTTATTCTTTTTGTGGTTTCGGAAACAATTCGAACTATACCTTCTCTTAATTCCAGGGTCAACTCCTGCAGTTTTTCGTCAACTTCCTTCACCTATTCTTCGACACCACTAGTTTGTAAGAGGTTCACTTTTCTCTCGGATAGTTGTACTCCTACGTCGGACAGTTGCAATTTTACGAAATAGTTTTTTTTATCGAAAAGTCAGCAACTTTTGTTTCTATGACGTCAACTAAACGGTTTCAGAAATTTCCTATAGCTTCTCGTTGTTTTTTTCCAGTTTTTCTGGAATATCGGATAGAATTTTCTCGCTGTTGGTCTTAGAAACTTCTTGAACCTCTGCTAGAAGTACCTTCTTGTTAGCTATTGAAGCTTCACCTCTTACTTCAGCTAGAAGTTTTTCGCTGTTTGCGTTAGAAGCTTCTTGACTCTCGACAACTTTTTCTAGAAGCATTATAGAGTTTTCTGCCATATTCTCCACCATAGCAAAGAACATGGAATTTAAGTTTCTTATTGCTAAATGTTGCACGGATACATACCTCTACCTCCTCTTTTTCTTCAAATTTACAAGTACCGATGTCCATCTCACGTCGCTTGAACTTATCTATCAGCCTTTTCTGCAGCTCTACTTTGTTATCTGCGGTTGGAAAATCCAACTTACTCAACTCCTTTATTAATTACTCAACTTTCAGTTCTTCTTATTGTTTTATTTTTGCAATTTCACTTCTGTCACCACTTGTTATGTTTTTACTTTTTCGTTGGGTTCTTTTAATTGCAAAATATAAACACATCGATATTAAACAATTGATATCTTAGACGCTCAAAATAATACTGCTATACCGCTCGCGATTTATAGCCGAGAAAAATCGCCTAGAATGTTCTATTATAGATAGCAATATTCCAAAATCAACTTTTTGCGAAAAAGAACTTCTATATTACTGAAAATGGTTCTTTAGGGCTTCGGTAGCAACTTTTGTTCTTTGACTTTTAGATAATTCCGTTATTTACAAAATTACCGTTATTTTGACCTTTAAATTTCCAGAATTTGACCAAATAATGTTTGGCAAATTTGTACGAGTATTTTTGCTGATTATATGAACTCATAGTGTTTGCAAATACAGAGTGTTTTGATACATTTTTCAATATAAATGAGTTTTGCGCCGACTAGCGCCAATAATTTGTACCAACTATATTCAGCAATGTAAAAGGTAATTTGAATATATTTTCATTAAAAAAAATTTTTGCATATCGATTGAAAAATAACTGAATAACCGAAAGAAGAGCTAGAAGATATTTATTAGTTTCAAACATTATATTAAAATATGTATGTAAATTCGTCATTAAAAATTTGTACGTAACTACATTTTTAGTTTTCCGAATAAAATTTCAGTTATTTTAATAGAAATTTATTTCACAGAATCTTTATTATTTATACTTTTAAAAACATCAAGTTATTTTTAATAAAAATAATAATGAAAATTTTATTATTTAAATTTTCAGAGTTCTTTATAAGAGTGTAAGTTCCTTAGTTTTTCTTTGAGTTGAGGAGACTTTAAATCCAAATTTTCACCGTGAGATTTATAATCTAAACCTCTCAAAGTGTTTATTTGCTTTTTAAGAATTTTTACCCGATTATTCTGTATTCCATAGGCTCATCCATATGAATCAAATTTAAAAATAGGACTTTACACTTCTTTTTCGTTTCTCAACATTCCATTTTTTATTTTCCGTAAAAACCTTTTTCATTATTTTTACACCATTTTCCATATCTTACTTCCTTGGATGGAACTGCAGAATGTCGAAAAGGAAGTGCATGCATTTGTTTTACCGGGCCTTTACTTGCTGACATCTTGTGTATATTTTTTTATGAGGTGCCATATCCTCGTTCTTCTCCGCCATCGGAAACACTCTCTCGACATTGACATTACTGTGGAATGAGTATACATCTACATTGCATCTTTCGAAGTCGCTAAAACTGTTTGGAAAATGTAAACATATTTTTTCAAATTTGCAGTAAGCAAATTAAGCTTGTCTGTGTTAAAAGCAAATTGAAATTTGTAGGGAACTAAATTCAAGAACGATGTTTTATTTATATCTTTGAACTCTAAATATTCGAATATTTGATACAGCACTCCTTGAAAGTAATATGATCTGACTTTTTACGTACTTTTTTATACAAAAGTTTTTTTGTGAGAGTAATTTGTTCAATATACCAGACTTGGTTGATATCAATTACATTTTCTAATTAATTACGCATGCAATTACTAATTACATGTAATTGTAATTGGAATTTTTCAATTGCAATTACATTGAAATTTTGTACTTGTAATTACAATTACTTGTAATTAGTAATTGAAAATCTTCAATGACACATTACCTGTAATTGTAATTTAAATGTAATTGAATTCCCCCACGTCTGCAATTTACTCAGCTGCCAAACTTTACGGAAAAAGTACACAAACGGTCATATTATTGATAACACTAAGAGAGATTCTCTTATCAATTATTCGTATATACTAAGAGAATAAATAACAGTAAATCAGTAAAAAATGTTTTAAACAAAAACATTGATACAAAGAAAAACAATAAAAAATAATAACATTATAAATGTAAACTATGAATGAAAAAAAATAGGCCTTAATGTTTTTTGTACGGCACAAATTGGGCTGAATATTATGCCTTGAAATTCAACATAGTTGTTGACAACTACAATATCTAAAATTCTGCAGTGGTTCTTGAAGATTACATTCCTACTTCAAAAGTTATATGTGAATGAAGGTGAAAAAAACGATTTTTCAATTTTTTCGCTTTTTTTAAACATTTTCCAAATTTTCTTGTAAACAAAAATGCGATCGTCACGCACCACTGCAGAATTTTAGAACTTGAAATCATTAACAACTGTGTTGAATGGCAAGACATAATATTTAGCCCAATTTGTGCCGCGTTACATGTAGCAGTATATATATATATATATATATATATATATATATATGTATATATATATGTATATAATATATATATATATATGTATATATATATGTATATAATATATATATATATATATATATATATATGGAAGCAAGAAAATACTACTGCTACATTTAACGCGGCACAAATTGGGCTAAATATTATGTCTTGCCATTCAACACAGTATATATATATATATATATATATATATATATATATATTATAAATATATATATTATAAATATATAAATATATAACAATAAATATATAACAATACATACATACATACACTTTCAAAAATTAAAGGTGCCGCACAGTGGGATTTCTTCATACATTTCTTGGCAAAAAATATAAGGAGAGCTTATAGAACATTAAAATTTGGTACATATGCTTCTATCAACTTAGTTAAGAAAATTTTAAAGTTTTATCAAAATTGCCCACGCCCATCGCCTTCCGCCCATATAACCCGAAAATATTTTTACGCTCCAAAGTTTTATTTCTTATCTGATGAGAGAAAACTTGGCAAAAGTAATCAGTATTATGAAATTTAAATATATAGAAAGTTTCATGAAAATCTGTAACGCCCAAGCCTACCGCGCATGTATTCGGAAAATATATTTTCTCCCAAAATATTTTTTCTTCATCAAAAGTCATGAAACTTACCACAAATTATCAGTATTATAAAGCTGAAATATATAGAAAGTTTCAAGAAAATCTGCCACGCCCATCGCCCGTATTGTTCTTCAGAACATAAAAATGAATAACTATCAAAATGAATACCAAAAATATAGACTTTTAGTAATCTTCTATCATTTCTTTAACGACATCATCAACTTCCAAAACTTTTTGGCGAACATTAACCTATACATTCTATTTCGAGCCTTTATTTCGATCTTCTTCAAATCTTCTGAAAGCAGGCATATTGGAAGTTAAGCCGCATCCATAATGTCTTCTATGAATAAGTACTTTGTGAACCGCAACCGGTATGTAAAACCACCTATTGTAAAACTGTTCCGAATTAAAGATTAAAGAAAAGCTCATTCTAAATATATTACTAGTCCTTCTAATAACTAACATGCTACTATTGATACTCTTCTTGTCTTTTGGAAAAATTTCCCAAAAACCGCCTTCGAATTGTGACTTTAACTTTTTCGATTTCTTTTCTTGTTAATTTTTTATGTTGTTTATTTTTTATGTAATCGCTTAGTGGATCAATATAATTAAGGCAACGAATAAGGTCAATAGCTAGATCGAAATAAGTAACATCAAAAGTATACATTTTATAATTTTTTTTAATATAAAGTCGCGATTTAACTTCTTTCACACTTTTACACGTCTTAAAAATATTTAAAACTTCTTATTTTGATGTTTATTATGCCATTCATCGTGGCTGATAAGGGTATTATAAGGTTGTCATTCTGTTTGTAAGTTTTTCATAGAAAACTTTATATAACACTTCCACTTCGACTTGTAATTTTCTCTCCTTTTCTCTTCTTGGTCACTTCTTTTAAATACCTGGCAAATAATCGTTAAGAAATTGTAAATAATGTATGGTGAAGGGAGTAGCCGAATATTGCAGTCCGATTTGTAAATTTTGTTTTTCTTATGCATCACTTCTTATAAATATCTGTTAAATAATATTTAATAAATTGTTGCTATTATTCATAACATGAAAATAATTAAGCTTAAAAGTATGCACTACTTTTTATGTATAAAGTTTTTTTGAAATAGTGAAATTTCATCTGACATTTTTTATAAAATTTATAACTTTATTCAACAGTATGGAATATTATGGGAATTTTATTTATTAAATCGAAAGAATACACTCCCACCTTTCATTTTATTGTAACCAGAGCACAAAGGTAGATAAAGTTAACCTTTTTTTTCTCCAAGAAAAACCTTAAACACTGCATTTTTAAGTGCCATCATTAAATCCTGAATATCTTGTAAACTATTATCTTTTTCCAATATATTTTTTTATTTAATTTATGTAGAAGGACTATATTTTTAAAATATACTTACAGTAAATATATATCGCAAAAGAAATTATGTAACCAAACCAATGAAATTAATGAAAATCTGAGGCAGTTTCTGCAGAGTTTCATTTAGGTGACTTTGCCGCGTTATTTTGGAAAAAAAATTTAAAAAATAAAAAAACTAATGATGCATTTCCCTTAACTAAACAGTTTCAAGGTTTTTAGATATATTTTAAGCATCAGGTATCTAATTTAATTTGCAGTTATTAATTAAATAGCAATTATATGTAGTGTAGATATAGTATACTGTTTTTATTAAGAAATATATTGAAAAATTTACTTTAGCTAAAGCTATAAAAAAACAAACAGTTCCACGAATTTTACTTAAAAGTTTAAAAGAAACTACTAATAAGTATAAAAAAGTCAAGTGGAGGTCCTCCAATTTCCCCTTGTTTTCCCACTTCTCTCCTGTTGATGCCGTGTTGATGTGGGTATTACTATTCAACCAGATGATGCATTCTTTTTAACCAAAAAAAAAAAAAATGCAAAAATCGCCCTATTGTTGTTAAATTTAATACAAAAAAATCTAAAGCTGAGCTGATGTCAATCAAGCAAAAATTAAAAGAAAAAGAAGAAACCAACAATTTTTATATACACGATTATTTATGCAGAGAAACAATGAATTATCTCAACCAAGGCTAATAAGAAATAAAGCCACAATCTACAAATTTCAACACAAACAAGGCAGTTGCCTCAGAATGATATCAACTCGAATAACGGTTATGAATCACCTTCTTAAACAATCTATTATTACATATATAAAATATATGTATGTATTTACTGATTTTTTCTATTATTTATGATTAATTGAATTTATTATTACAACGTCAAAGCAACGTATTCATTGAATCTATTGTTTAAAAATAAAATAATATAATTATAATTTTACAAATCAGAAAAAAATTTCTTATTCAGTTTTATGAATTATTTGGAATAATATTAAAGGCAGAGTTTCATGCATGTTAATCGGAGATGCAAAAATTGATGCTAATGATGAAAATAACTTTTACAAAATTTTGATTTTAATTCTCATCATAAACTAATTACTCGCGCGCAAAGAGGTACATGTCTAGATCATGTAGCAAGATTTCAAAAACACTCGTCATTAATTCAGTTGAATGTGCCTTGTCTGATCATATCGTTTTATATTGCTCTTTAGATATTAATTATCAAACACATGACATTGTAACTGAAAAACTTGCAATACGTGATTATAGGAAATAAAGATCATGCTTACAAATGCTTATTGAAGAGACTCACATTTCAGAAGACCCATCTCTTGATGCATTAAATCTGATATCGTGTATAAACAATTCAACTGTATTTAAAATCAATCAACTGTATTTAAAAATCCCAGCTCACTGTTAGAGCAAAGAATAACTCCTTGGATTAATGGCAATTTGTTAAAGCTTATATCCGCAAACAAACAAAACTTACTTAAATTAAGAAGATTGTTTCCTGAAAACATTGATATTGCTGATCAATTAAAAAGAATAATAAAGTTATTAAAAAATCCATGATAGATTCTATGAACAATTATTATACCTCGCAAACATAAAAATAATCCTAAAAAAACATGGAAATTTTTAAATGAAACTCTTGGCAGAATCTCCGAAAAAGAAGTTATTATTAAAGATCGACAGGGTAGGGTGCCCCTGGAGACAAAGCTGAAGCAAAACATTGATATACCACCTAGCGATAATTGTAATTTTGTCAGAACTTTATAACGCAGAAGCATAAATTTTGTGCTAACCTATATAAATCTTACCGAAGTTCAAAAAATAATATCAAACTTGCTGCCTTTTAAAAGTTGTGGGCATGATGACATCTTAGCAACAAATTGCAAGGAATGTTGTGATATTATTTCTCCGTGTTTTATACAAATTTTTAATAATATTATAAATGCAAAAATATTTCCATGTAATACCAAAACCAAAAGAAAAAATGCAAACACAGCTGAACAATACCGTCCAATATCGATATATCGATTCTGCCTATAATGAAATCTTATATAATCAATTACCATCGTTTTTGGAGGAAGTAATTAACTAAATCCTAGCCAATGTGGCTTTCGAAGAGGATGTGGCACAGAAGCAGCAATAAATGTTCAAAATTACATATGCAAGATGTTAGATAAACGCAGCAGAAGAGTTGCGTGCATCTGTTTTGATCTTTCGAAAGCGTTTGAAATGATTGATAATGAAATTTTACTCTACAATCTTCAATTTTATGGTATTCGTGGCAGTGAAATCCAATTTTCGCTCATACTTACAGAATAGGAAACAGTTTGTTCAAATCCACAAAAGCAAGAGTAGCTGCGGCCAGGTAATGGGGTACCTCAAGGTAGCGTTTTAGAACCATTGTTATTCAATACTTACTTAGATGATCTTCAAAAGTTATCGTTGCCGGCAAAATGTTTATATATGCCGATGATATACATATCATATATAACCCTATATGGAACATGATTCAGTAATAATATCTGAATATATGCGGTGAAACAAGTTGTTTATTAACCCAAAAAAACAAAACTTATAAGATTTGGTTTCGATTGCCGTTTGGAACCGATTTTCAATATACATGTTGACGGGCAAGAGATTTAAGAATTATCTTCAGTTAAATACTTGGGCTTTCATCTGCAGCCAAATTTGTCATGGGATCAACACATAACCTGCCTCAAGACAAGAATTCACCAGCTAACGGGCTTTTATATAAGTTTAAATACAAATTTAATGTCAATACAAAAATGCAAATAAATATATATGAAAATTTAATACAGTCATTGTAATTACTTAGCTTTGATTTATGCTAACAAAAAAACTACTTTATATTCGGATTGTTTTTCTTCAATTTTACCAATTCATGGCATTTATAAGTTACAATCCTGTATATATGTGTACAAATGTCTACATGATATAGGCCATCACACGATACGTTTTGCACAAAATCAAAACTGTTTTAAAACTCGCAACAGTGAGCAATTGCTATTAGCATTTTGCCGTAAAGAGACAACAAAACAGCGAATAGAACACTCAGGAGTAAAGAATTTAACAACCTGCCTCTCAATATAAAATTATGTTCTACACTTTCGAGATTTAAAATATTGCTTTAAGGTTTTTTTGCAAAGAATTTTAACAGAATTTTTGTAAATATTAATGGTTTTGATATTTATGTATATACATATATAATAAAAAATCAAAATGTATTTAATTATCATCCTATCTTTCTTTCAATATCAAATGTTAAATATTTAAAAAAAAATTATAATTTTTTTATTTAATTTAATTTAATTTTTATTATATTTATTTTTTATTATTTACTTTGCCAACTAGCCTCTCATGCCTTATTGACGCTGAGGCACTAAACTGAATTGTAATAATATATGATAATAATAAAATAAAATAAAAAATAAAAATATGTCGGCCATAGCAATACTGGAGCAAATTTTTGAGGCCCCAGATGATTGCTGTGGATTCTTTTTATCGATTTGTGAGTAGTTTCTTTCGGCTTTTGTAAACTGTAGGCAAAAGCTATGGGCCTTTCTTTATTGTTACTAGTCATGTGTGACATAACTGCTCCTAGTGCATTTGGTGAAGCATCTGTAGCTAGTATTAACGGCAATTTGACATCAAACAGCATCAGTCCTTTTGTGCTTGTAATTTCCTTTTTAATTTCGTTAAATATTTTCTCGCGTTCGGCGGGCTACATAAACTTGACATATTTTTGCAACAATTTATATACCGGTTGCATGCGGCTGGCCAATTTTGTTAAAACTGATGATAATAGTTTACGAGACCTAAAATGTTCTAGTTTCTGAAACGTTAGTTGGTCTAGTGCAATTTTGGATGCTTCGAATTTTGTCATCCATGGACCTTATTCCAAATTTATCAACGTAATGACTTAAACGTGTAATATAGTCTAAACGGAATTGGCATTTACTCTAATTTAAATGTAATCCGTGTTTCTTCAATCTTTGTAGAACTTGATTAAACCGTGCTATCAGTTCTTCATAGAACACCGTCTGTATCTTGTAATATTGAGTCCATAAATCTTTGCCATATCTTTGGGGCAGCCTTAAATCCGATCATTAATCTATTAACTTTGTATGTACCTTTGTGTGTACTTATTGCCTGTAGAACTGAAGTTTTTTTATCAACTTCCATGTGTAAGTAGGCTTGATGTAAGTTTAACGAAATGAAATACTTTCCCCAACTCATTCTTCAAATATGTCTTCATAAACGGTCAGGACCCGTTCACTGTTTAAATTGCCAAGAATACAGCCATACAAGGGCTTACTGCAAGTTGCCTCCGGTTTGCGTTGTGTGTGGAGAGCTTCATTGTTCCGCCCAATGCGACAAACCAAAGGATGACTCGAAGGTTAAAAAATGTAGCAATTGCGGTGGAAATCACACTGCTAACTACAGAGGCTGTCCAGTTTTTTCTGTGGTAAGGAAGTCATCTCAGAAATTAAATACTCCTGCTAGGCAGCCACAATACCAAGCAAATGCTCATTACCCTCAGTTAGCTCAACCCACAACCAAACATGTTTCATACGCGGACATGTTAAAATCCAATCCAGCGACACCTACAACCAATTCTACCCCAAATATGCATCCAGAAGCTAAAGAACAAACACCATCTGGTAACTACAATCGTCTCGAAGCAAGCATCGAGACATTAGTGCATTCGTTAAACAGTTTTATGAGCTCTATGAGCAGCATGATGCAAGAAATGGTTCGCATGCAATCTATGATGTTGCAGGCGGTACTTAACAAACCATGAACTGTTTAAAAATATGTTTCTGGAACGCAAACGGCTTACGCCAACACAAAAATGAACTCGAGCGCTTCTTGAAGAACCAACAAATTGATGTCATGATGGTTTCAGAGACTCATTTAACAACAAATAGCTTTTTTAAAATCAATGGCTATATATTATATGACACTAAAGACCCCCGTGCAGAGCATGTGGTGGTTCAGCAATACTAATAAGGGCTCAACTTAAACATCATTTACTGTGTGATTTTTGTGAGGACTACCTTCAAGCAACAAATATCTGTATTGAAGAATATCATCAAAACTTTGTTATTTCTTCGATTTATTCACCTCCTAGATTTCAAATATCAGAGTCAATATATCGAATTTTACAAATCACTAGGTCCCTGTTTCATAGCATCAGGCGACTACAACGCTAAACATACGTTTTGGGGATCACGCCTAATAACTCCAAAAGGTCGTGTTTTATTTGACACTATTTCAAAAATGCGTCTGAATGTGATATCAAGTGGACAACCCACCTATTGGCCTACTGATCGACAAAAAATACCTGATGTTTGTGACATCTAATATATATACAATTTTTCTAAAAAAAAATAAAATTGTTTTTTTTTTGGTTATTTTTGTGGTTGTTGTAAAATTTTGAATTTTCTTTTGCTGAAATTTACACTTGTTAAAGTTTATACTTTGTTTTTTTAGATTTTTTTTATCTTTGCTGGATTTGAATTTCCTATCAAGAAATTATTTTTTTTGTAGTAGACTTTGTTAAATATTTTTTCTTGCGGGATGAAAGCACATATAATTTGGAAATTGTGTCAGTTCGATTTATGGTGACTGAATTAAAAAGTTTAAAGTTTCGAGTTGGTGAAAATAAATACATATACATATGTTTATAAGAAATAAGTTTTATTTTCTTAATAAGAAGAACATATATTTTGAACAAATTTGCAAGTTCCGGCAGCTGATACAGTTGGTAAGCATAACAAAAATGTGGAGAATGGCAATTTGTTGACATATTTTTCCTTCTTTAGCCGGAAAAACTTCTATTTTTTTTCAACAAATTAAACATATATATTTTTTGGATGCGGTTGGTTTTGTTTCCACAATTCCGTAGTTTGGTTGCCTGTTTCTCTTCAAGCCACACACATCCTCCCTCTAATTCTGAGAGGAGAGAAAGAACCACAATTTTTATCACCGTGGACTATATATTTGGGTCGGAGCAATTTTTTTTTTTTGGAGTAATCAATTTGAACGCATTTTTCCTTTACATGAGTTAATATATTATGTTATATGTGCATATACATATATACTTCATTTTTTTTTTGTTGTTGTTTGTTTTTTTTAATTATTTTTTTTTTTGTTTTTAATTGGTTTTAACGCAATTTTTCCCATACATTTAATTCTTAATTGTAATACCATAAAAAAAACTTGCACATGTTATTTGTTTAGTACATAAAACGTTCTTAAGGATTTTATCGCCCGAAAGCCCGAACCTGAAGTGAAGAGAGCTCTGTTCATCGTACGGAAAGAGGTGAGTACAAAAGAAATAGTTTTTATTAATGTGTGTGTGATTTTTTTGTGGTAAATGTGTATTTTAATTTAACGAATATTAAAAGAATTTGTCCTTAAAGGAATTAAAACGAATTAATTAATTTAACTTATAATTTCATTTTTTTTTTTGCTTAAATTTTTAAATTTTATTTAATTGAATTCTATAAATAGATGAATTTTGTTGTATAAAAAATGTTTTTCTTCTCGTACATTAAAATTTAGTGCTTTTTAATATGAAATAAAAAATCAGTTTTGTTGAAACAATGGGGTAAATAAATTAAGGGAACATTTGTTTTTTGGGAACATCTAGTTTTTGGGCCTTAAGGTGTTCATAGGTAGGGAGGGTAAGATGGCCTCATCAGCTGGTTATTGTTTTTTTTTTTTTTTTTTCAAATAATTTTGCTGATGTTCTGAACCAAAAGAATATATATTTGTTTTCGTTTCTTTAATTTCTTAATTTTTATATCGGTGTTACATTATTTTTTTTGTTTGTTTTGTAACTTAGCCAACTATACGGAAAAGACAAGATCCCACACCATCTGAGCACGAGCCGGTGAGCAAGGACACCGAGTCGTCTTTATAATTACACCTACCGTTAAGCTAGACTGTTACAAATGGCGCCCAACGATTTGGCGAATGAAAGATTGACCGCATATTTCTCATATATTTTATTTTATTTCGATAGTCCTGATAAAGAATTTCTTAATTTTTTATTAGTTGCGTCGAAGAAGCTATTTAGTCCTATTTTTTTTTTTTTTTTGATATATTTATTCGAAAGGTAGTTGCAAATAGTTTTATTTTGTTTAGTAGTCCTGTTGCTGTAGTTTTTTTTTTTTCAGCAGCTCAGTTGCGCTAAACTATTTTTATTTAGATTCATGTGGGTTTAAAAGCAATAATTCATTCGAGATTTTTTTTCACAAAATTTTATTATTATTATTTTGAATATTCTTTTGGTTAGGAGGAATTTGAAGGGTTGAGTGATTGCATTTAACTATAAAATGTTCTTTTTAATTTATTGTAAATCCCCAAAAGTTTGCATTTAATTTATCAAATACATCCACAAATTTACTTTTTTGTAGTTGGTTTTAATTTGTGCTTCTAATTTTTAATATAATGTTTTCGACACCTCCGATGACTCGTAGTAGGACTAAAGGTCGTCCTTTAGTAGGATCTGATAGAAGACCTAATGAAATAAATGTTAATAATGTGAGCAATGGCAATTTAGATTCATCTTTGAGACCAGAATCGGAAGTAAGAAATATTCAAAGCTCTCCTATTCATTCAATTAATAATAATTTCGATATGACACATATTCAGGAAGCTATATCCAATAGTGTTGCTATGGGAATAAGTTCCCTATCAAATCAACTTCCTTCTTTAATAAATTCTGTTATTGACAATCGGTTTCGTCAAATAAATCAGTCTCAAAATCTTCACTCACCTGCTCCAGTTCAGGGGCAGAATAGAGCAAGTAATGTTATGATTGAAAATGATCATCATGGAGTTAGTCCTATGACTAAATGGAATTTGAAATTTTCAGGAAATTCTTCCGGTATTTCAGTTAATGATTTTATTTTTAGGGTGGAAACTTTAAGACAAATACAAAACTTATCTTGGAGTCACATTTGTTCGAATTTTCATCTGCTTTTGGCGGATAAAGCTGATGAGTGGTATTGGGTGTACTTGAAACGTCAAGGCTTGTCCACTTGGATGGATCTTAAGACGGCTTTAATTAAAGAATTCAGACATAGGGATTCAGATTTTGAAATTCTTAAGTCAATAATGGATTATAAACAGGAAAGTAACACTGTTGATAATTTTATTATTAATATTATGAAATTGAATGAGCAAATGGTTGAACCACTTCAGGATGACAAATTATTAGAAATAGTTAAAGGTAATCTGAATTTCAAGCTCTGGCAGTTAACTTTTTCTGCTCGTATTAGAACTTTTGACGAACTGAAAGAATTTTGTCGAAATGCTGAACGCCAATTGTCTTCTCGACAAGTGATTCGTAAACAGGTTCACGAAATTGAAGTACCACTTCAAAATAAAATGGCTGTATGTGAGGAAGTCGAATTACAAGCTAAAAACCGTCAAATTCTAATATGTTGGAATTGTGATCAAAAAGGTCATTCTTATTTTGATTGTCCTGATCCACAACGACAATTATTTTGTTATAAGTGTGGTCAGAAAAATGAAACATCTCCTAACTGCAAGAAATGCAAAAGAAAATATTTAAACTTTCAGCGGGAAAATTTGCATCCGGGGCAGATTTGTTTGAATCCCAAACCGGAGATTCAGTAAATAATAAGATTAATTTTTCTAAGATTAGACATAAGTTTTCATTAGAGGACAGAATTAAAAATTATAAAAAAGTTAAGGATAAAATTTTTGGCACGGAACCAAAAATTTTTCGTACTAGAAAATTGCATAAGAAACTTAAGGCTTTACATAAACAAATATCTGAAGTAGTTTTGCTTGAAAATCTTCAAGGAAAGTATGACGTAAGACCTTTCCAATCGATTAATATTATGGGGAAAAACTTGAATGGATTAATGGATAGCGGTGCTTCAATCAGTTATTTAGGAAAAGATTCGGAGAAATTTTTGAGATCAATTAATAAAAAGATTATTTCGTTTCGATCTTCTTTAAAGTGTGCTGATGGTAATAAACAAGACATTATAGGTTTGGTGTATTTACCAGTAGCTTTTCTCGGTCAGACTAAAGAAGTGAAATTTTTTATTGCTCCCAATTTGACGCAGGAATTATACCTCGGATTTGATTTTTGGAATTTATTTAATGTGAAATTAGCGATTGTAGATGAAATTACACATGAAGCTAGTTCTGAAGTGCATGATTTAACTGTTCAACAACGTTTAAGGTTAGATAAAGTAATCCAAAAATTTCCATCTTCGTCCATTCTAGGATTAGGGGAGACAGATTTGCTAGAACATCACATTGATATTCAAAATGCTTCACCTGTTAAAAAGAAATATTATCCAGTATCTCCACCAGTCGAAAAAATAATTCATGCAGAAATCGACAGGATGTTGGAACTTGATGTAATCGAGCTTAGTAATAGTCCTTGGTGTAGTGGTATGAGTTTAATTAGGAAAGGTGATAAAAATCGACTATGTTTAGATGCTAGAGATATTAATCGTCTCACGAAAAAATGTGCATATCCAATTCCACCTGTGGATAGTCTTCTTTCTCGCCTACAAGACACTGTCTGGATTTCTGGAGTAGATTTAAAAGATGCATACTGGCAAGTAAGATTGGATAAGGAATCTAGGGAAATTACAGCTTTTGCAGTTCCGGGTAGACCGTTATACCAGTTTAAGCGAATGCCTTTTGGGCTTTGTAATGCTTCCCAAACTTTCGTCAAATTGATGGATATGGCAATTCCACATGAATACAGAGATTGGTATTCAGTTTACATGGATGATATAATTGTTATAGCTCCAGATTTTGAGAACATGTTAAAAAGACTAGAAATTTTAGCAAACCTTTTAAGAAAATCGGGTATTACAATTAATGTTCAAAAAAGCAAATTTTGTTTTAAACGTTTGAATTATTTGGGGTATATAATTGGAGAGGGAAAGCTGATGACAGATACCGAAAAGATTTCTGCTATTATTGATTACACAGGGCAACAGCAAAAATATGCTCGAGTAACTACTATATACATTTGATGTATCATGGCTACCTTAGTACAAAAATGGTAAAATTTTTAAATTCTATGGATAGATTTTTTTTTAAAAAATTTTTTTTTAAAATTGCAATTTTTTTGAGACGTTTCTTCAAATAATTAATGATAACTCAAAAACTACTAGTCCGATATTATTAAAATAAATTCAGAAAAATTAAGATTTGCATAGCCTTTAATTCGTCTATATATCGCGTTTCAATCGGATCAATAGTATCGGAGTTATAATAAAAAACTTAAGAAAAAAATATATTTTTTACGTAAAAATGGCAAAAATTTTCGTTTTAAAAAAATCATAAAAAATCGAAAACGGCAAAAAACTTCCAGATTCATTTTTTTATCGCATAGCGACATATAATAGCAACAAAATGAGATATCGACCATAAAAATCGATTGATTTTTTTCGAATTTATTCACATTTTAGTGAATTCGCTCATTTTCACAAAATTTTAGTTTTTTGCTTGATATACGCATTATAGCGGGTTTCCAAATGTGTGAAAAACATAAATTTTCCAATTTCAAGGGGTGCATGTCGGATTAATGTTAGATTTGATGAGAAACTTCCACCCACAAAATTTTAGTCGAATTCGACAACGTTAACACGTAGCGCATAGGCCCCAAATCTGAAAAAAAGCGTTTAAATCGAAAATAATTGACAAATTTTCAGTTTTTGCAAAATTAACGCTATTTATTTCCCCTTTTGCAAAAAAGTGGATCCTGGTCCTTAGGGCAAACACAATGAGATTTACAATAAGCTACATATCTTTTAAATCGGTTAAACAGTTTTCAAGTTACTTGCCGAAGGCAATTGACAAAAAAATGTAACTAAGTCAAATCGATGGAATAGATCGAAAATGCATTTCATTGTTTTATTCATGTATTTTCTTTTATTTTATATTTTATTATTTAAATTTATTACAACATATAAAATAAGGAAATAAATAAATAAATATTATAAACTACAAACTTTGGAATTTTCTTTTATGACATTTTCTATTATTGAATAACGAAGTGTTGCTCTGAATACTCCAGCAAAAATCTGCCATCATGTGTGCATCCCAGCGACCCTGGTATCTTTCCTCCATTGTCCGAATATCTTGGTGAAATCGTTCGCCCTGTTCCTCACTTAAGTCTCCTAGATTTTCAGGAAAACGATCTAAGTGACTGTGAAGGTAATGTAACTTGATGCTTATGTTGCATCCAAGATTCTGGAAGTGAGTTAACATCTCTTCAACGTGCGCAACATAATCATCATCCTTGTTATTTTCTAAGAAATGTTGAATAACCCATACAAACGAATCCCATGCATTTTTCTCAATTTCTGACATTGAACTGAGAAAATCGGTATCTTTGATCAATTTGCGAATTTGTGGGCCGTCAAATATTCCTGCTCTCAGCTTTTCCATACTCAAACTTTTAAACTTCCTTGAAATATACTGGAAACATTCACCATCTTTGTTAAGTGCTTTAACAAATTGTTTCATCACACCAAGTTTAATGTGAAGAGGTGGTAATATGATGCGATCTCGGGGCACCAGAGGTACATTTATAACATTCCTCATACCTGGGTCCAGTGTTTCCCTATAAGGCCATTGTTTTCTCTTCCAGTGTTCTGACTTAGCTCTGCTGTCCCATAAACATAAAAAACAAGGGTATTTGGTATAGCCACTTTGTTGACCTAATAGGAAATTTACCATCTTAATATCAACACAAATTACCCAGTTATGTTCATTATACTTTATCTTCTTCATGACCAATGCAATTACAGAGTATTCTTCTTTTACCTTGGTTGAATGTGCGATTGGCAAGGAGTGAAATTTATTTCCATTGTGCAAAAGGACACACTTCAAGCTGCGTTTTGATGAGTCAATAAATAAACGCCATTCGCTTGAATCATATCTATGTAAGCCCATGGCAGTCATCAAACCAGGAATATCCGTGCAGCAGACAAAATCGTCCTCTTCTGCAAAATAGTGAAGTAAGCCTTTTTCTCGGGTACGGTAATACGAAACTTTAGTTTCCTCCGTTATGAGATTTGATTCCTTCATCCGGGATGCAAGTAATTCCGAAGATGCTTTTGACAATCCAAGTTCTCTTATTACATCATTTAGCTGGTCTTGATTCCATGGTCTCGGTGAGATATTTTTGTGTGGGATGAACTCGTCATTTTCAGATATAGGTAGTTCTGGATCTGAACTTCCTGATTGAGAACACATGCTTGAGGTTGAGTGTCCTTGTGAAGATGAAAGCACTTGACTACAGCTTGGTCCCTGATCTTGTGCATCCATAATTTCCTGTGAATGTAGAACTGCAAGTTGAAACCCATCAGCAGACCTCGTAGGGTAAGACCATCACAAATGTTTTCCAAAGCCGGTTTTTGTAGTTAAACAAAAATAGCAATCAGATTCATGATTCGTTGTTTCTCTCCATAGCATAGGCTTCGAAATTCCCCAGTGTGGTCTGAAAAATTTTTATAACAGAAAATTAAAAATTTTATAAAATATTCCAAATGTATTAACCTATACTTACTTTTTGTTAGATGAGCTTAGAGTTAAATTGAATCGACATGAAGTACATATAGTACTCGGCGTCCAATGTTCGTTAAAATTCTTCGGATTTATATTAAAGCAATCTTCATATGACTTTTGAAATGAAGCTGAGAAGCATTTCCGTTTTTTTCGTTAATATATTGGCCGCACACATAACAAAATGAGTCCGGATTGTTTTTACATAAAAATGTTCTAGTTTTCTTGCTCATGGCTGATTGAAAATTATGCTTCTGTTACCGCAAACACTTGTTGAATGAATAGAAATGGCTCAAGGAGCTCTTATAAATAATGATACTAAAATTTCGAACAACCCTTAATGTGGTCCTATTTTTTACCTATTCCCAAGAATCGTAAAAAACATTAAGGAATGCTATGCAAAAAATCAATCTTTACAGGTAGCCAGCGGAAAAACCCAATTCGGCGTGCACGCAAATTTATGAACGTTTATTACTTTGCCGCCGCAATTGTCAAAATGAAGCAAGGGCGACAGGTAGCCAACAGAAAAGGAGCATTTCATCGTTTATCAGATTTCTACTGAAATCGTAAAAATTAAAAAACTTTTCCTTTATTGCTTACTTTTTTTAATTCTGAAAATCATAAAAATGCCATAAAGATCTGTTCCAAACAATTTTCTACATTCAATACTGTATTTCCACAGTAACACGTGTCCCACAGAAATACGTGTTTTGCCCAAAACAGTATTTCGCGTACTTGTTTTGCCATACATTTCTCATTCATCCAAAACACTTTGGCAGTACCTGGATATTGTATAGTGGTTTCAAAAGCATCTAATTTTCTTTATTTTGTTGCGTTGTGTAATAGGAAGATATCAGTCAATTTTAGCGAAATTTTATATTTTATTGTTAAAAAAGAAAAAAATAAAAAATTTTAAAAGTAAAATGTTTTTGTAAATTGTCTTCGGCAAGTTCTCAAGGACATATAATGGCCAGTGAAAATTGTAATAACTCGAAAACTTAAAGACATGTAGCTTATTGTAAATCTCATTGTGTTTGCCCTAAGGACCAGGATCCACTTTTTTGCAAAAGGGGAAATAAATAGCGTTAATTTTGCAAAAACTGAAAATTTGTCAATTATTTTCGATTTAAACGCTTTTTTTCAGATTTGGGGCCTATGCGCTACGTGTTAACGTTGTCGAATTCGACTAAAATTTTGTGGGTGGAAGTTTCTCATCAAATCTAACAATAATCCGACATGCACCCCTTGAAATTGGAAAATTTATGTTTTTCACACATTTGAAAACCCGCTATAATGCGTATATCAAGCAAAAAACTAAAATTTTGTGAAAATGAGCGAATTCACTAAATTGTGAATAAATTCGAAAAAAATCAATCGATTTTTATGGTCGATATCTCATTTTGTTGCTATTATATGTCGATATGCGATAAAAAAATGAATCTGGAAGTTTTTTGCCGTTTTCGATTTTTTATGATTTTTTTAAAACGAAAATTTTTGCCATTTTTACGTAAAAAATATATTTTTTTCTTAAGTTTTTTATTATAACTCCGATACTATTGATCCGATTGAAACGCGATATATAGACGAATTAAAGGCTATGCAAATCTTAATTTTTCTGAATTTATTTTAATAATATCGGACTAGTAGTTTTTGAGTTATCATTAATTATTTGAAGAAACGTCTCAAAAAAATTGCAATTTTAAAAAAAAATTTTTTAAAAAAAAATCTATCCATAGAATTTAAAAATTTTACCATTTTTGTACAAAGGTAGTCATGATACATCAAAATTATATAGTGGTTTTAAGAGCACATGAAATTTTTTTTATTTTGTTGTGCTGTGTTATCCGGTACCAAAGAGTGCTAAAGAAGTTAGACGATTCTTAGGTATGGCTGGATGGTATCGACGTTTCGTACCAAATTTTTCCAGTTTAGCTGCGCCTATAACTGATACTTTGAAAAGAAGCAAGTCTTTTGTGCGGTCAAATTTCGCTCAGGAGTCTTTTGAAAAATTAAAAAGTGCTCTAACAACATCTCCGGTACTTTGGCATGCTGACTACCATCGACCTTTCATTATTCAGTGTGATGCTAGTAAGTTAGGTGTTGGTTCGGTACTTTATCAGATCGATGATGAGGGACAAGAAAGAGTAGTAGCTTACATGTCCAAAAAACTTAATTCAGCTCAAAGAAATTATACAGTTACAGAGTTGGAATGTTTAGCTGCCGTATTAAGTGTTGAAAAGTTTAGACCATTTATTGAAATGTTACCATTTAAAATAATCACAGACCATGCTTCATTAAAATGGTTGATGAACCAAAAAGATTTGAGTGGCCGTTTGGCAAGGTGGAGCTTAAAGCTTCAAAGATTTAATTTTGAAATTGAACACCGTAAAGGTTCAGACAATGTGGTGGCTGATGCCTTATCTCGTGCGTTTGTGGAAGAAATTTTACCGCCTGTAAATATACTAAATGATCCTTCATTTAAATCAGAACAATATAAAAAATTAATTTCTGATATTGAAGAAAGTGCACATCGTTTACCAGATATTAGAATAAAAAATGGTATTGTGTATAAACGAACACATATCGACCATGAATTAAATATTAATTCATTTTGGAAAATTTGGGTTCCAGATAGCCTGATACCTAAACTCATTAATATATCGCATGATGCACCTACGTCTGGTCATGACGGATTCTTTAAAACATTAAAACGTCTCCAGAGTTTGTATTTTTGGCCTAAAATGTCTAGTCAGGTTCGTGAATATGTAGAGAAATGTGAAACATGTAAGCGAACGAAAGCTCCAAATTATACTTTGAGACCACCCATGGGCAGAACGTTGCAGTCAGTTAGACCATTTCAACGCCTATTTATTGACTTCCTTGGCCCATATCCTCGTTCTTCGAAAGGCAACTGCTTTATATTGATTGTGGTAGATCAGTTTTCCAAATTTGTGTTTTTGAGACCCATTAAGAACGCTACAAGTAAAAAAGTTATTGAAGTTCTTGAAGCCGATATTTTCCTTACCTTTGGTGTACCCGAACTTTTATTATCTGATAATGGGAAGCAGTTTATTGCAAAAGATTTCGAAAATTTTCTTAAAAGTTATGGAGTGAGACACCAACGAACAGCAGTATATTCTCCACAAGCAAACGCATCTGAGCGTGTTAATCGAAATGTATTGACAAAAATAAGAGCATACATAAGTAAAAATCAAAAGGACTGGGATAAACATCTAAGTGCTTTAGCATGCTCAATGAGGACTTCAGTTCATGAGTCAATTGGGCTAGAACCATACTCACTAATTTTTGGCCAAAAATATGTAGGAAACGGAAACGAATACGAATTACACAGAAAACTAGATACCTTAAATGAAAGTGATATGCAAATTATTTCAAATGATGTTGGGAGAGAACTTTTACGTGAAGAAGTCAGGAAAAATTTAGAAAGGTCTTATGAGAGATGTAGGGATCAGTATAACCTTCGTTCTAGAAATATCTCCTTTTCTCCTGGCGAAATAGTTTTTAAAAGAAATTTCTACAACAGTAGTGCTTCGGACCATTTTAATTCTAAGTTATGTGACAAATTTTCTAAGTGTAAAATAATGAGAACAATAGGATCCTCTTTATATGACATTGAAGATTGCAATGGAAAATTCTTAGGAACATACCACGCGAAAGATTTGTTAAAAAAATAAGGCCCGGCTTTTATCTCAGGGCGTGGTCGAGCCACACGTTTGAAATACATTTCTTAACCCCTTGTCTAATCGTAGGACGTTTAGAAAGCTGTTAAGTTTGTGACATCTAATATATATACAATTTTTCTAAAAAAAAATAAAATTGTTTTTTTTTTGGTTATTTTTGTGGTTGTTGTAAAATTTTGAATTTTCTTTTGCTGAAATTTACACTTGTTAAAGTTTATACTTTGTTTTTTTTAGATTTTTTTTATCTTTGCTGGATTTGAATTTCCTATCAAGAAATTATTTTTTTTGTAGTAGACTTTGTTAAATATTTTTTCTTGCGGGATGAAAGCACATATAATTTGGAAATTGTGTCAGTTCGATTTATGGTGACTGAATTAAAAAGTTTAAAGTTTCGAGTTGGTGAAAATAAATACATATACATATGTTTATAAGAAATAAGTTTTATTTTCAAGAAGAACATATATTTTGAACAAATTTGCAAGTTCCGGCAGCTGATACAGTTGGTAAGCATAACAAAAATGTGGAGAATGGCAATTTGTTGACATATTTTTCCTTCTTTAGCCGGAAAAATTTCTATTTTTTTTTCAACAAATTAAACATATATATTTTTTGGATGCGGTTGGTTTTGTTTCCACAATTCCGTAGTTTGGTTGCCTGTTTCTCTTCAAGCCACACACATCCTCCCTCTAATTCTGAGAGGAGAGAAAGAACCACAATTTTTAACACCGTGGACTATATATTTGGGTCGGAGCAATTTTTTTTTTGGAGTAATCAATTTGAACGCATTTTTCCTTTTTTGAGTTAATATATTATGTTATATGTGCATATACATATATACTTCATTTTTTTTTTTTTTGTTGTTGTTTGTTTTTTTTTAATTTTTTTTTTTTTTTTGTTTTTAATTGGTTTTAACGCAATTTTTCCCATACATTTAATTCTTAATTGTAATACCATAAAAAAAAAACTTGCACATGTTATTTGTTTAGTACATAAAACGTTCTTAAGGATTTTATCGCCCGAAAGCCCGAACCTGAAGTGAAGAGAGCTCTGTTCATCGTACGGAAAGGGGTGAGTACAAAAGAAATAGTTTTTATTAATGTGTGTGTGATTTTTTTGTGGTAAATGTGTATTTTAATTTAACGAATATTAAAAGAATTTGTCCTTAAAGGAATTAAAACGAATTAATTAATTTAACTTATAATTTCATTTTTTTTTGCTTAAATTTTTAAATTTTATTTAATTGAATTCTATAAATAGATGAATTTTGTTGTATAAAAAATGTTTTTCTTCTCGTACATTAAAATTTAGTGCTTTTTAATATGAAATAAAAAATCAGTTTTGTTGAAACAATGGGGTAAATAAATTAAGGGAACATTTGTTTTTTGGGAACATCTAGTTTTTGGGCCTTAGGCATAGGTAGGGAGGGTAAGATGGCCTCATCAGCTGGTTATTGTTTTTTTTTTTTTTTTTTTTTTTTCAAATAATTTTGCTGATGTTCTGAACCAAAAGAATATATATTTGTTTTCGTTTCTTTAATTTCTTAATTTTTCTATCGGTGTTACATTATTTTGTTTGTTTGTTTTGTAACTTAGCCAACTATACGGAAAAGACAAGATCCCACACCATCTGAGCACGAGCCGGTGAGCAAGGACACCGAGTCGTCTTTATAATTACACCTACCGTTAAGCTAGACTGTTACATGTTATTGATTTTGGGGTGACTAAAGGTATTTCGAGAGAAATGATTAAGGTTGAAGCGTCACTCGAATTATCCTCAGATCATTCCCCCACTATTGTCTATATATGGAATCAGCAAGATATCGTGTCGCCAACAACTTGCACAAGCATTAATTGGTTGAAATATAGAAAGTATCTCAGAACTCATTGTTCAGAAAACATACCGCTAAGAACAACAGAAAATGTGGACCAGAGTCTAATTTATTTTGATCAAAACCTTAAATCAGCTGCCCAACATGCGACAGAAACCAGACAACCACCTAGATACAATCAAATTTATTTTGTAGATGTCGAGCGGCTCTTGGTTGAAAAAAGAAAAATTAGAAGAGAGTGGCAAGCACACAGATCTCCTCAGCTCAAATCTAGACTTAAAGATTGCACGAAACGGCTAAGACAGCTGCTAGAATCTCGAAGAGTAGCATCTCTGAAAAATTACTTGGAAGACCTCGACGCAACTGCACAATCAGATTATTCATTATGGCGTGCATGTAGGAACCTTAAAAGACCGGTAGTACGTAAGCCTCCCTTGCGAACTTCTTGTGGAGACTGGGCAAGGAATGATACCGAAAAAGGCAATTTGTTTGTTGGACATTTGAAGAAGGTTTTCATCCCAAATGTATGTACTGATATAGCTGAGTTGCCATCAGTAAAGACTAGTGCCGTAGTACCCCTAAGATTTGAATTTAGCGATATTGAAAGGGCAATAGCAGATTTAAACACCAAAAAAGCCCCTGGCGTTGATAAAACAAGTAACAAGATGTTAGCTGAGTTGCCCCGTATAGGTCGCAGAATTATCCTGTTTGTTTTTAATGCCATCTTACGTCTTGAGTACTTTCCCACAGAGTGGAAGGTCTCTTTGATAACTATGATTCCTAAACCAGGAAAAGACCACACAAAAGTAGAATCATACAGACCTATAAGCCTTTTATCAAACGTGTCAAAGTTATTTGAGAGAATATTAATAACTAAGCTGAATCCAATTCTTAGCGCGAAAGGATGCATTCCGAACCAGAGATCTGCTACAAGTGCTAAATTTTCGGTTATACTTAATCATGCACATTGATTTTTATGATTTAATCGTTTTTGTTCAAAAGCAAAAAACACTTGTTAACGCAACCAGTCGTTTCAAACATTCAGTTTTATTCACTTGTTGTTTTGTGCGAACATGAATGTTCTGACTGTGTCGTTAAGTGTATGGTACTCATTTTGCATAGAAGCCAACGTGTTGTTAGCAAAACAAGTGTTTTATTCAGTTGTAAAAGAATTTTCTAGTGTTATAAAAAGTTGTTTGTGAAAATGAGTTATCTTTAAATGAACTGTGAATTTCTTTAAAGTTTGAAATGGACCAGTGTCCAGAATTTATTGCCAAAGGTAACTATATTTTGTCAGGGAGCCGGAAAGGTCGTAGCGTCGCACATAGGGGTATTTTGCCAATCTAGCCGGACATTACTTTTTTTAGCTTATATTGGCTCTAAAAATGTATTGAGTGCCCCTAGGTCAATAAAACTTTGCAGAAAAATCTGTTATGGTCTGTATAGGCTGTCAATGCTAGGAAAAATTGGATCAAGGAGAAAAAAGTTCCCCTTGGAAGAAATAATCCTACCTCTTAAAAATGCAAGTTTTTTTTTGATTTTCCCATCATTTTGTTTAGCAATTACAACTTTTAAGGTCAAAGAATGTTCAAAAACTTAAAGTTGGACTCAAGAGATTCTTAAATGCCATTTTTAGCCCCGCCCCCTTTTGTGGGCGGTGAAATAAAAAATTATTTGAAAAAATAATGCAATTATTCAAAGAAATAGATTTTATACTTCTTAAAACCATAAAGGTTTATTTTTATGGTCAGGGGGAGGTATTCCTCCAATCCCACCCCCAAAAAGTCCCTGTGAAAAAAAAATTTTATTTTTTTTTGCCAATTTCATAAAAATATTAATTTTTAAGCTTTTTATTCATTTTTAACCAATCCCCGCCTCCCAGAATATTATTAAAAAAATATTTTTGTAATTTGTTACTTTATAGTATTTTATTTATCGGAAAATAATTAATTTATTCATAGTAATAACTTATTTATGATTGTAACGATAAATTTTATTTAAAATTATAACAATTAATTTATTTAAAACAACTTCTCCTTTGCACTAAGGTGATGATAAGTGCCATGGTCCTTCTTCGTCGGATTTTTCAAAGACTTCTTCCGAATCTGAATCCTCTTCAGCGTTAAGTACAGTTATTTTTGCAGCTAATTCAGGATTGGAAAAAAATCTTCTGCTAGTGTTACCTATCGTTGGTGTTTCCAAATCCAGCTTTCGGTATACCCACTACTAGCCCTAATTCACTTCTAATGGCTTTGTCCGCATCAGATTTTATTTGCCATTTTTTCACTGACAGTTTATATGACAGGTGTAATATGCTCTCAAATAGGCGAATTCTGGCGTGTAAGAAGATGAAGTTCATAAATATTGCAGGGAATTGGTGGAAATGACTGAAAATTTTAATGTAATAGAATGGTGGCAGGTAAATAAAAATAAATACCCTCATTTGTCGAAAGTAGCACTGCAAATTCATTCCATGCCAGCTAGTAGCGCAGCTGCTGAGAGATCATTTTCTTTGGCAGGCAACATTATTACAGAAAAGAGAAATAGATTAAGCCCTGGTTCTGTCAACAGCTTGTTGTTTTTAAATTCTATTTCAAAAAATTTTTGTACTTAGTAGCCAAACTTATCTTGAATGCACGTAAAATATACTGTGAAACTTCTTACTCGCCCTAGTCGTTTTTTCCTTTTTATAATCATTGATTATCTTAAAATATGAAATGTTTTTATTTTTTACCGTGAATTTAATTTTATTTTCAGTTGATTTTAGTTCACTAGTTCCGTTCTGTGTCTTGTTGAATTATGTAAGCTTTTTTAATGTTTTCGTTATTGTTTTTCATTATTATATAATAAAAATAAATTATTCGTCAATAATAAAAACTGAAAAATTTAAACTTTTTACATATGTATATACTTTAGATTTCATTCTTAACATTTGAAGGAAAAAAAATTATAACAATATTTTTGAAATATTAAAATTTGTGAGGTTTTTCGAAAAAAATACATTTAATAAAACTACGTATGTATTTAAAGTTCATAAAAATACATAACCGCACTTAAAAATATATGTATGTAAATATACTTTCAACAAAAACTTTTTAAAACCCAAATTATGAAACATAGGTTAAACATTTTCAATATTTCATACCTATGCAAATGTTGCTCGTTAAATTTTTTTATAAAAGTTTATTTTAATCCTTAAAGTGTTTCTTCTTCGTACTAACATTACAAATTTTATCATTGCTTTGTCAAATGTTTTTTTTTTTCGAGGAAATAAAAAAATGATAACATGTTAAATATGTAGTAAATACACATTTTTTATGTTTTCACATTTTTCTGCCAGCCGCTTTTTTACTTTTAAGTGGCTCGAGTGTTTTTCGTTCAATTACAATCAGATCATGCACAACAAAGCCGTGATGCAAAAAACCAACTGTGAATAAACAAGACTTTTTGTTTTCGTACATTGTAGTTCGAATCAAGTGTTGGAAATGATTTACACTTGTTGCTGAGTTTTCTGCTTGTGCATAAAAAGCGAACAAGCATAAAATTGAATAATACTTGTTTGAGTTGTTCTTAAAATTCAACGTTAGTTAATAAGTCGGCTCGATCGTACTTGTTGCAGGTCACTGTTCCGAACCATCAATTCGGTTTCAGAAAACAACATAGTACGATCCAACAAACACACAGATTAGTAAATGTAATTAAAACGACCTTTGAAGAAAAAAAATACTGTTCTGCGCTCTTTATCGACGTTTCTCAAGCATTCGATAAGGTTTGGCACGAAGGCCTAATATTTAAGCTAAAGCTGAACTTGCCCGAAAACTTGTATAAACTCTTAAAAGATTATTTAACGAATCGCAAGTTTTTACTAAAAGAAGGTGACTTTTAAAGCTCGCCACAGCTCATTGAAGCCGGAGTTCCCCAAGGTAGTATTTTGGGACCAATTTTATATTTACTGTACACATCAGATATGCCAATTAGCACCCTAGTCCACACATCAACATTTGCAGATGACACAGCTTTTTTAAGTATTCATGAAAGTGCCCAAGAAGCATCACAACTTTTACAAGACCACATACTCAATTTGGAAAAATCGCTAGAAAAATGGAGAATAAAAGTGAATGAACAAAAATGTACTCACATAACTTTCTCACTGCGTAGGGACTCATGCCCCCCTTATTCGCATAAATAACCAAATGATACCACAGCTTTCAGACGTTAAATACCTGGGAATACATCTTGACCGTCGCCTTACTTGGAAAAGCCACATTGACTTCAAGTTAACACAAATGAAACTAAAAGCAGTACAACTAAATTGGCTTATTGGCAGAAACTCTACCCTGAGCTTAGATTGTAAACTTCTACTGTACAAGTCGATCCTCAAACCAATTTGGTGTTATGAGATTCAGTTATGGGGCACTGCCTCAGCTAGCAATGTAGAAAAAATTCAAAGGCGCCAAAATAAGATTTTACGTATTATTACATCTGCTCCCTGGTATATAAAAAATTCGAACATCCACAAAGACCTAAACATGCCATAAGTTAGAGCAGAAATAGCGAAACATGCAGTCACATATCTAAAGAGGCTTGAATCTCATCCAAACCCTTTGGCGCGTAACATACTGAATGAACCTGGTTACATTCGACTAAAAAGAAGAGATACTGCTTTTCTTGGCTGTACAAATGATTGCAAAATCCGTGAAACAAACATTATTTTTGTCTAGCACTGGCTGGACTTAAAAAGAATATTTTATTTTAGACTTAAGATACGAGTAATTATTGTTAGTTCAAAAATATTGAAGATACAATAAATAAATTATGACAAAAAAAATATGTCTTCGACAGTGGTATTGGATAACTGGCATTGTTAATAGTAACTTTGTAGTCAGCACATAGATGAATGTCGCAGATCTATTTTACTACATGGACAATGGGCGTTCCCCATTCTGCGAATTCTATTTTTTAATTTTTCCATTGCTTTCTAAACGCCGTAACTAATTTTTAATTCTATCTTTAAGAGAGTACACTGGACGATGCCTTATAAATTTAGGTGGATTGTTTTCTTTTAGTTCCAATTTGCACTTTTAATTGGGTATTTTTCCAATAGTTTGTGTAAAAATATCATTGTACCCACTTACTTATTAATCCCATTTAAATCATATATATTTAGCTTTAGTGTTTTAATCCATTCTCTTCCAAGTATAGAATCCACTTTTGCGTCTATTACATACAAATTATCTTGGCTGCTCATATTTTCGTGACTGATATTAACCCTAGCCATACCAATTTGACCTGAATAAGTTCGCAATTGTAATGTTGTAGGCTTTCATTTAATTTTTGGCAATATTTTTCTTGCTCTTGTAAAGACAACGGCACCTGTATCTACTTCCATTCGGCAGTTAGATTTTTCAACAAAGTAAATTTGCTCTTACTATTAGTATTGTATTAATATACTTATAGGAATCAGAGTCCGTATTTCGGTGTTATTTTCATTTATGTATCTCAATTGCATGATTTTCTGTCAAGACTTTACTAAGACAAACGTCTTGAATGTGACCTCTCTTATAACATTTTAGTTCTTAGTAGGGTTTGGGAAACGGGCTTACCCACCCAGGAATTCCAGGGAAAACCTATAAACGATTTCCCGGGAAAAGGGAAATTTAAAATCATGAGCATTTTAAAGAAAATTCAGTGGCTGTTAGTTTTAAATAAGCATTTCTTTTGCTATCACACAAATATTTGATCGTTTCAAAATCGTAATATTTCTAGAAACTTACAAATAGGTAGATCGTGTAAACAAAGTGTAAAACTATTAAAAAAAATCCTCAAAAAACAGCCTGTCACGAGAAATATAAGAAACAAGACTAAGAGTCGTGTTTAATTCATGATGTAAAAACAATGATCATGAATTGGAAATCTGTATGAGTAATTCCACTATTAGTAAATTAATAATATTAAGTAAAAATACTCCAGACATACACTCATGTCACAAATTCCGTTCGGAATTGAAATGATTCCGTAGCTGCTATATATTCTGTTCAGTTTCACTAAAATGAAAAAAATACAAAACCACTTTTAATGTGCCAACATAAGAATGAATGTAGAAAACAATCACCCATGTTCCAGAGCTATATTTCGTTCGGAAATGGAATTGATTCCGTATTTTGCCTTTATAGAAAGCGTAAAACGATAAATTTTTTCGGTATAAAACCACTATCAATTTGCTATGTGGAATTTATACTTTAAGCAATTTTTAGCCATTTAAACTATTCAGAATATCTTTTTATTAGTAATGGATATTATTCTGGACCATACCTTAAAACTCTACGAAGCACAGTGGTCAAAAATCCATAACTTTTTATAGAATTCGAATTTTTATACGTGGTTTTTCGTGTTTTGTCTTTAATAAATCGACCGATAAAAAAACGTTATGGAGAATTTTGTCAAAAAATGCCAAACTTTGGCCCCCACACTGCGGTACATATTTTGAGAAGGGGTTATACTGATTTCAAAGTTATATTACTCTATTGAAAGTAAATACCATAGTACCTCGGGAGCCAAAATATTACTGGCAGGATCCAACACCCAAAAAGACGATTTGTTAAAAAGTTTGTGTTTTTAGATTTCTATTAAGAAGTCCGAAATACTTCGAAAAGCAACGTTGCAAAGCTGTTCAGAAAATAATTGATTTTACAAAACCTGTCTATTCCTTAATTTGTGCAGAAAATATTGGACCTTGGGTCAGAAAAATTGTTCTGCTGCCTACGGTCGCAACCCGACGCATATATACTGGAGTATAGGAGTGTAGGAGAGGGTTCGGACTACAAACTGGTGAAAGATGTATTTCTTAAATTTGTATTATCTTTCAAAGCATCTATTTTTTGTTTTGAAGCATTCGTTCTTATGTTTCAATATATAATACATAAAAAGTGGTTTTGTTTTTTCCATTTACTAAAACCGAACGGAATCTATCGAAGTTAAAACCATTCCGATCGAAATGATAACTACGAAATCATTTCAATTCCGAACGAAATGTCTGAAATGCTTGAATAAATTAATTTTTTGAAAGTCAAAAAAATATTTGTGCTGTTAGGTCAGAAAAAACATAACAAAAATGCCCGAAATATCTTTAATAACAGCAGTAAATTGATAAAATACGTCGCAGAATTTTAATAATATTATGTCCTGAATAGTTTAAACGGCTAAAATACGCTAAAAAAATCAATTCCACATAGCAAATTGAAAGGGGTTTCATTCCGAAAATTTTTTTCGTTTTACGTTTTCTAGAGAAGCAAAGTACGGAATCAATTCCACTTCCGAACGGAATTTAGCTCAGTGACATGGCTGATAAATTGGTATCTAAAGAATATATGACATACTTTAGGTTCAATGAAATCTGTATGAGTAATTCCACTATTTACCACACCTCCCTTATTGGAAGAGAAACTTGATCAATGATCTCAGTAGGAGCTTTTTTTACAAATTTAAATTTATTAAAGTTTATAAAAAAAATTTTATAGTTAAGTATTACTATTATTATTAGTTTTCTTCTTAATTTAGTAATCATTATAACTATTTTTGTTTACCTCCTGACCTATAGAAATGTCAGTATTCTTTATGTTCTGGTCATGTGAATGTTTTTGATTTGTTAATTAACAGTTGAGTTCTACTTAATGCTGTTTGAAGTCGAAATTTGACTTCTGTTGTGTAATTGTCGAAGTTGTATATTGCGTCTATTTTATCTATCGGTGTTAATGGATTATTAGGGAAAATTAGTTTAAAAGGCAATATCCAGGTACCGTAGATGGGGTAGTATTGAAGGCATATGCAAAGTATTTTACCCATTCATCCCAATCATTTCGAGATGCGTGAATATATGAGCGATGTATTCGTTGAAATTGCGATGTGATCTTTCGACTGTACCGATAGTTTGGTGGTGGTAAGAGGCCGATGTTGCTTTTTCCACTTTTAGATGTGTAAGAAGTTCAGAAAGGACTTGAATGTTGTATTCTGTACTCATCAGAGACCTGCATGTGTTTTTTTTTTTTTTTCTTCATAATTTATTTATTGTATCTTCAATATTTTTGAACTAACAATAATTACTCGTATCTTAAGTCTAAAATTAAATATTCTTTTCAAGTCCAGCTAGTGTTAGACAAAAATAATGTTTGTTTCACGGATTTTGCAATCATTTGCGGGTCATCCCTCTAATGTACGGCCAAGAAAAGCAGTATCTCTTCTTTTTAGTCGAATGTAACCAGGTCCATTCAGCATGTTACGCGCCAAAGGGTTTGGATGAGATTCAAGCCTCTTTAGATATGTGACTGCATGTTTCGCTATTTCTGCTTTAACTGATGGCATGTTTAGGTCATTGTGAATGTTCGCCACATTTTGGCCACATTTTGGCGCCTTTGAATTTTTTCTACATTGCTAGCTGAGGCAGTGCCCCATAACTGAATCCCATAACACCAAATTGGTTTGAGGATCGACTTGTACAGTAGAAGTTTACAATCTAAGCTCAGGGTGGAGTTTCTGCCAATAAGCCAATTTAGTTGTACTGCTTTTAATTTCATTTGTGTTAACTTGAAATCAATGTGGCTTTTCCAAGTAAGGCGACGGTCAAGAAGTATACCCAGGTATTTAACGTCTGAAAGCTGTGGTATCATTTGGTTATTTATGCATGAGTCCCTACGCAGTGTGAAAGTTATGTGAGTGCATTTTTGTTCATTCACTTTTATTCTCCATTTTTCTAGCCATTTTTCCAAATTGAGTATGTGGTCTTGTAAAAGTTGTGATGCTTCTTGGGCACTTTCATGATCACTTAAAAAACCTGTGTCATCTGCAAAAGTTGATGTGTGGACTAGGGTGCTAATTGGCATATCCGATGTGTACAGTAAATATAAAATTGGTCCCAAAGTACTACCTTGGGGAACTCCGGCTTCAATGAGCTGTGGCGAGCTTAAAAAATCCCTTCTTTTAGTAAAAACTTGCGATTCGTTAATAATCTTTTAAGAGCTTATACAAGATTTCGGGCAAGTTCAGCTTTAGCTTAAATATTAGGCCTTCGTGCCAGACCTTATCGAATGCTTGAGAAACGTCAATAAAGAGCGCAGAACAGTATTTTTTTTCTTCAAAGGTCGTTTTAATTACATTTACTAATCTGTGTGTTTGTTGGATCGTACTATGTTTTTTTCTGAAGCCGAATTGATGGTTCGGAATGCATCGTTTCGCGCTAAGAATTGGATTCAGCTTAGTTATTAATATTCTATCAAATAATTTTGACACGTTTGATAAAAGGCTTATAGGTCTGTATGATTCTACTTTTGTGTGGTCTTTTCCTGGTTTATGAATCATAGTTATCAAAGAGACCTTCCACTCTGTGGGAAAGTACTCAAGACGTAAGATGGCATTAAAAACAAACAGAATAATTCTGCGACCTATACGGGGCAACTCAACTAACATCTTGTTACTTGTTTTATCAACGCCAGGGGCTTTTTTGGTGTTTAAATCTGATATTGCCCTTTCAATATCGCTAAATTCAAATCTTAGGGGTACTACGGCACTAGTCTCTACTGATGACAACTCAGCTATATCAGTACATACATTTGGGGTGAAAACCTTCTTCAAATGTCCAACAAATAAATTGCCTTTTTTCGGTATCATTCCTTGCCCAGTCTCCACAAGAAGTTCGCAAGGGAGGCTTACGTACGACCGGTCTTTTAAGGTTCCTACATGCACGCCATAATGAATAATCTGATTGTGCAGTTGCGTCGAGGTCTTCCAAGTAATTTTTCAGAGATGCTACTCTTCGAGATTCTAGCAGCTGTCTTAGCCGTTTCGTGCAATCTTTAAGTCTAGATTTGAGTTTAGGAGATCTGTGTGCTTGCCACTCTCTTCTAATTTTTCTTTTTTCAGCCAAGAGCCACTCGACATCTACAAAATAAATTTTATTGTATCTAGCTGGTTGTCTGGTTTCTGTCCCATGTTGGGCAGCTGATTTAAGGTTTTGATCAAAATAAATTAGACTCTGGTCCACATCTTCTGGTGTTCTTAGCGGTATGTTTTCCGAACAATGAGTACTGAGATACTTTCTATATTTCAACCTATTAATGCTTGTGCAAGTTGTTGGCGACACGATATTTTGCTGATTCCATATATAGACAATAGTGGGTGAATGATCTGAGGATAATTCGAGTGACGCTTCAACCTTAATCATTTCTCTCGAAATACCTTTAGTCACCCCAAAATCAATAACATCAGGTATTTTTTGTCGATCAGTAGGCCAATAGGTGGGTTGTCCACTTGATATCACATTCAGACGCATTTTTGAAATTGTATCAAACAAAACACGACCTTTTGGAGTTATTAGGCGTGATCGCCAAAACGTATGTTTAGCGTTGTAGTCGCCTGATGCTATGAAACAGGGACCTAGTGATTTGAAAAAGTCGATATGTTGACTCTCTGATATTTGAAATCTAGGAGGTGAATAAATCGAAGAAATAACAAAGTTTTGATGATATTCTTCAATACAGATGTTTGTTGCTTGAAGGTAGTCCTCACAAAAATCACAGAGTAAATGATGTTTAATTCGAGCCCTTATTAGTATTGCTGAACCACCACATGCTCTGCCACGGGGGTCTTTAGTGTCATATAATATATAGCCATTGATTTTAAAAAAGCTATTTGTTGTTAAATGAGTCTCTGAAACCATCATGACATCAATTTGTTGGTTCTTCAAGAAGCGCTCGAGTTAATTTTTGTGTTGGCGTAAGCCGTTTGCGTTCCAGAAACATATTTTTAAACAGTTCATGGTTTGTTAAGTACCGCCTGCAACATCATAGATTGCATGCGAACCATTTCTTGCATCATGCTGCTCATAGAGCTCATAAAACTGTTTAACGAATGCACTAATGTCTCGATACTTGCTTCGAGACGATTGTAGTTACCAGATGGTGTTTGTTCTTTAGCTTCTGGATGCATATTTGGGGTAGAATTGGTTGTAGGTGTCGCTTTGTGTGCTAAAACATGATTGGATTTTAACATATCCGCGCATGAAACATGTTTGGTTGTGGGTTGAGCTAACTGAGGGTAATGAGCATTTGCTTGGTATTGTGGCTGCCTAGCAGGAGTATTTAATTTCTTGGTTGACTTCCTTACCTCAGAAAAAACTGGACAGCCTCTGTAGTTAGCAGTGTGATTTCCACCGCAATTGCTACATTTTTTAACCTTCGGGTCATCCCTTGTTTTGTCGCATTGGGCGGAACAATGAAGCTCTCCACACACAACGCAAACCGGAGGCAACTTGCAGTAAGCCCTTGTATGGCCGTATTCTTGGCAATTTAAACACTGAACGGGTGCTGACCGCTTATGTGGTTCCTCTACACTTATCCTGCGGTGTAACAGATATTTTAGATTATAAATGGGATGCGTTTCATTCTTCTTTAATCTAATATCCCCAGGTTCCAGTTCAACGCGAAATAGAGGTTGAGGGACAAGCTCTCGATTTCTGAGATTGTCAACGCTTTTAACCTTAAATCCTGCTTTTTGGAGGCCAGCTTTTATTTCCACTGGATTAACATATGAGTCTACACCTTTGATGACTACCTGTAGGCCTTTGCTACTCTTCAGCTGATAGGTATAAAAGTTCTTATTGCAGCTTTCAAACTCCTTTACTGCTTTACGATAACTACTTTCGTCTATGAAATGAATTTTTGTTTCATCAATGTTACCACGCTTAATTGGAATTATATAGAATGAATTTTCCCCGATAACTGAAATTAACTTATTTATTAATTCATTCGAATTTTTTTCCCTTAAAAAAATTGGTGGTGGTTTAAACGACTTGGGTGCCGTTTTTTGTTCACTTGTTTCGCTATCTAAAATAGCAAAACGATTTTGGGAACTTATTCCGTTAGCCTCCTTATCTTTAAGTACTTTGGACATTGGTGCAATCTGCGAAGATTTAGGGCTTCGACCTCTTTTCAATACAGTTATATATCTGTCCATTCCCACTTGCGTCTTAGGTTTTTCTGCACTATCCATATTACTGTTGGTAACACTGTGTTCAGAAGGCGACTTGTTTGTAATTATATTATTGCTATCGCTTAACAAAAGCGACGAACAAGATTGGGCACGTATAACTGGCGTAGAACTTACACACAAATTATTTTCAGTTTTTTTGTTTTTATTTAATACAATATTGTCCACATTTTTATTGCTTAAATTAAAGATTAAACAATAAGGGCTAATGACCCTTATTGTTTTTGTTTTATTTTTAAAGTAGCAATTCAACATGCCGTAGAGAAAGAAAGAAAAAAAAATTACAGACAACTTTGTTGTTGTATTAAAACAGGTTTGTTTTTTTGTTTGAAATTATTCACACAATGTATGTTTTGTTTTTTGTTAATGCGAGCTTAAAAAAATCGCGTCCGCACTTATCAACGCCAAAAACAGTGCATGAGTTGATTCACTTTCGCTGTCCACTCACATTTAAATTGCTTTTGTACTGTCTTTTAACATCAATATGTACTAATGATATTGCTTGCAGTGTTAACTCTCTAACAATTGACTGTTATTGACACACCCTGGTTTTATATGTGCTGTTAGCGAAAGTATGTAAAAATTTCTTGCTGTTGTTTGATTGTTTTGCAGAACACTCAAACCACTCACAAAAGCACGTTGTCAATGTATTGACTAGCGTTCGAAAAATAATGTTATAATGTTTATGTAGGGCTGCAATTCTGTTAATAAAGATCTTGAAACATCTATGTACGAGATGAACATATTTAAAGAAAGTGGTAATTTGGTTCAATTTTTATGAAAAATAATTATTATATTAAGATTATTATACCTAATACTTGACAAAATTAGTGGACAATATAATAAAATAACAATTTGAAGTATTTTTTAAAATACTGTCATATACAGAAGTACCTCACAAAAATATACTTTTTTGTGAAAGAGTTTTATGACAAATTAATTGTTAACGAGAAAAGTTTAGTCTGTATGTTGAAAGTACAGGTAAACATTTTTTAGCATATGTTTTAAAAAATTTCTTTGTATTTGGATGCAAGACATTTCTGTTTTTACATGCAAACTTTTTCTTGTGAAGTAATAACCCAACTGGATTTGCTACGTTCGTTGAAATTCTTTTACCTGCCACAAATGGGCTATTTGCATACACAAATAAACATCAAATTTAATTGAAATAAGGGTTAAGAGATTGCAAGTATTTCTGGAATTCATGTACATGTACTCATATTCTATTTTTGCAAAAATATTTAATGAATTAAATGAGAAAATTATAGTAAGGCAAACAAATTGTGAGTTTTTTGACAATAAAGTAATTATTTTTCTATTTGAAAAAACAAAATAAGTATTGACAAATAGTAGTGTTAATGGATAAAGAAAAATCCAAATAGACAAAAGTATTAATACAATTTTGTTCATTAACTGAATTCTCCATTGGCTCACCATAAATTTGTGTTCTATATAATGAAAAAACAATTTAAGATTATCATAAATTACTGCCTTGTAAGGCGCAACTATTCAAAAAATCAAAAACGGTTTGGTTTTTATGAATGCCATTAAACTACATGTCTTGACCAAGTTTCACACTTCTACGCTTTTATTAAAAAAAAAAACAAAGATACGTATCGTATAATTTAGTTTTCATTTTACAAAGGTTTTTGCTTCTTCTGTAAAATTATATTTTTTTTGTTTTTTAGTTAACGATATGTATCAAAAAATATATTCGTGAACAAAAAAGGTTTGGGAAAAATTAATTTTCAAAAGAAGAGTTTAAATTATGTATATTATTTATAACGAAAAATATTGTAAATACCAAATATTTCTTTGCATCTTTTCCAGGTAGTGTGATTTACCTACACACATTTTTTTGTAAATTTGCGTAAATTGTTTACAATATACATATACATATATAAAATTGTTCTAAAACTATTTCTTTCAGCAGGTATTTACATATGAACTTCGTAAAACTACCACAAACTAGCACAATAATTCGAGCGCGCGTTTTTAGTCGCAGGTAACATCATAACGAACTTTGGTTCGAAAAATGTAAATAATTTACTTTTCCTGAATTCAGTTGATAAATATGACTAATAGATAATTTCATTTACTTTTTTATTTTATTTAATTTTGTTACTTTTATAATAAGTGTATATATATGTACATATAGATAAACATATATTTATTTATATATTGACAAATTTTTAAATTTTTTATTTAATTTTTTTTTTTTCTTAACTTCCGTTTCTTATTTTCTTTCGATACATACATATGTAAATATGTACATAATAAAATAAAAAAATCCGTCTCTAAAATTTTAAATTAAATTATTAATTAATTAAAGGCCTAGATTCTCCTACTCTTAAATATATGTTATATAAATTCATTTAATATTTTATATAATCATTAATAAATAAATAACAATATAATAATTTTTCTCATATTAAAATAAAAATCTTCTGTAAAACTATACACATTTGTCAGCAGCTTCTTTTACGAACCACTCAAACCACTCAAACTTTTTTTTGTGAATCATGGGAATAAACAGAAATTGCAAGCAGTGGCAAGCATATGTTAACAACAGTCTCATTGATATGAATCATGCATTAACAGCATTCATTTTTTTAATGTTAAGTGCTAGCTCAATACTCATTTTAGAAAATGCAAAATGTTGCCGTTTGAATCGTAATCATGCAGGTCTCTGGTACCCATGTCACTAAGTATTTTATTCATGGGTCCATGAATTAATACAAATTGTTCTACAATTGTCTTAGCTATGGTTTTAGCGTTTTTATTAATTACCGGAATTGCTACTAGTTACTTTGTTAGATCACATATGATTGTTAATATATATTTATTTCCTTTTTCCATTATAGGAAGTGGGCCAACCGTATCAATGATTACAGTTTGAAAAGGTTTTTGAGGTGTTTGCGTGACAATCATAGCGGGTCTTATATGCTTTGTTGTTTTATTGATTTGGCACTGAATACATTGTTTTACATATCGGCTCACATCTTTGGTGATATTTTTCCAATAATAATATTGTTTGAGTTTTTTAAGCAGTCTAGTTGTTCCAGGATGACCTCCAAAAAGAGGATTGTCATGAAATTTCTTCAATAAATATTTTTGTTCATATTTGTTAGTTATAATAGATATTTTTGGTGTTAGCGCTATTTGTAATTTATTTATATACTGATTTCCTTTAAGTATAAAATTTTCAATGGATACAAGATTAAATATGCAGTCATTTAGATTCAATTGTATTTTATTTATATTTCTACTAAGTGTTTCTTTTTCAAGAATTGGAAAAAATTGATTTAAATCTATATTTCCATTGGCAACAGTATTTTGTATACAAACTTTTGGTAATAGTAATTGTTTTCCATGTTTGAAATGAAATGTGGGAACGGCTTTATCTAGGTCGACCTTAAGTTTAATCCATTTTCTTACGCAATCGAGGCCAATAGTTTTAAAGACTTTAGGCTTTTTTTGAATTACATTATTCTTTTCTATAATTTGTTCTGCAGTTTTATTTCTGGATTGTGCACGTGTTGTTACCATAAAAGTCTTGTTTATTTCAAGGATTGATTTAATATCACTAAAAGCAATTCGAAATAGCTCGTCCGCTCCTGAATTGTATTTTTCTTTAATATGTTCTATAATGAAATCACATTCTTCTATTTCTAGGGGAATTCTTGTTAGTCTACTTGATGGATTTTTTAAAGAACATAAATATGTTAATGATTTATGATCACTACGGAATATAAATTTTTTTGATATATAAATATTAAAGACGTGCACAGATATATCTTTTTGCATCTGTTTTGTATGCCTACTCTTTTGAGTGCATACAGATGCGTGTTTTTGTATTTCTGATATAAGTTGATATTGATATTGTTTTTCACTGTTTGGGTGCGAATGAGTAAAGAGAGAACGTGAGTATCATATCTGTTTGCCTATGTCACGCGAAAACAGATATTAATAGTATAACCACAAGTACTTATTGTACGCTGTGAATAAATATGCGTTGATGCGTATGTGTGTATTATACGGCAAAATAGTTTATCTAAAAATGCAATATTGTCTTATTTTATTAGCGTGCTATTAAGACTAAATAATTATAAATGTAAAATTTATTGCTGTTTTATAAAAAAAAAAATATTTTTTTTTTGAATTTTGCCCTAAATCTACAAATAAATATTTATTTATATTAGCTTTTAATGAGAATAACGTTAGATATACTGTATTCCATCTTGTGGGTGTAAAACTTTTTACAGACTTATTTAAGTCACAGTTTAAACCAGATTTCTTGATGAATTTGACCAGTTTTGATGAGGCTTCAATGATTTCATCGATTTGTTTGTGGTGAATACAATTTTGTATTGTATTATGAAGGAGGTGATTTAAACAGTTAATATTTTCGTGTTCTCTTAAAGCTGACTTAATAATACTTCCTCTATCTGTAACTATAACTGTCGGATCATTTAGCGAACAGGTGAACTCAGCAAGCAATCTATCCAATTTGTGTTTGATATTAATGCCTATTTACGAAATAAAAAATGTGAGATATAGTAAATTTAAATTAATTACATTTAATTTTAAAAGAAATATTTTTTTTGAACGGTAATAAAAATGCAGTGATAACTTACTTGTATTCGAAGCTTCTTTCATTGACTTCACTCCAAGCAGCTTACTTTTACATTCGCCGTTCATAACAAAATGACCCGTTAAGGCAAAATACGAAATTTTCGAAAAAATGTCTGTCCACAGACCACATGTCAGTGCATAACCAATTTTTCGCATGGCTGATATCTCTGTTTTAAGCTGTTCAAAGTGAATTATTGTTGGATGTGGTATAAGAGATTCTATGTTAAGGCCGGTTCAAAGCAATCCCATATCTTGCTTCGCCCTCTCTTTTCACTGATTTTATATAAATTAGATAATATTTTTTCTTTTATGTCAATGTTATTCATTTTTAGAAACACCACAAATTAATTATGTATTTATTTTTTAAAATTCGCACTCAGTTACAAAAGAAGACTTATATCAAAGACTTTACTTCAAGGTCTGTTTCTCTAACAAAGGATTTTTATATATTTATAAGGTCACTTCACGGTATTAAAAAATCTGTTCGGTTACAATAAAAGCAGTAAGTTTACATCAAAAGCCATAAGTAACAAAAAAGGAGTTTTAAAAATTCCTAAGAATTGTGGTAATGGCACATAATGGGTTAAACCATGTCATTCATTCAGGTAAATTAACGCGGCTGCTGTATAAGTACCGTATATGTATTATTTGCTATTATAAGAGGTAAAAAAAGTTGGTGTACTTTTCATTAAAAAAAAAACGCCACTCTTAAAGTCATAAAATAATAAACATTCTTGATAAATACAAAACAGGTATATAACCAAAAATAACTCACATTTGATTTTACAATTTTTACCTAGAAGAATGCATTTGGCATTTTTAAGTTATAAACGTATTAACATTGCACATTACAAAAGAAACAAAGCCAGCATTGTTTTTTATTTTCTTATGCATATGTAATTGTACTATTTATGTTGTTGTCTTACTTCCATTTTATGACCGTTACCTAAATATTTTAGATTTAACTAATACAATTTAAAGTTTCTATTGGTAAGTTATAAAATGCTTATAAATGAGGCATAATTAAAACTATAATTAAATGTTATATACAATTATAACATTCGATTTTATAATCAGATATAATCATTTGAAGATCTAAGGTTTTACAAAATTTAAATAAATTGGTTCTAATTGCAAAACATCAGTTTTTATTTTGTATAACGCGGGCTTCTTTAATTAAAATAATGTAGTAAATAATAATATTTCATTCAACTTAATTAATACAATAAAAAGTCAAGTTTACCTTAAACATAAAAAAACGAAAACTAATCAATAAAAATTACATCCAATTTCGGTTATTACCCACGAAGTTGAAGTACCATATGTTCGTTTTACCTTCATCATATAAAACACATAATCTTCAAAAATATCTGTAACACCACAAATTGCTTTAAAATACTCGTGGTACAGATATTTGAGAATAAGAAACAGATAAAACTGTTACTGTAATCAAAACAATAAAGTACTGTTTATGTTTGTATCAAGAGATTGAGTGCGCACAAGCAAAAGCATACCATATCAGTTACACTCATTCGCTCTTTGATATCAGTAGTATCTGTTATGTATATGATATATCTGTTTCTGCAATACTTTCAGATATACTACGTCTTTAATAAATATGGTCGAAAATGATTAATTGCCCATTGGATTGCTATTAATTCTTGTTCTATTGGAGCTTTATTTGATTCTCCATTTGTGAATGCTCGAGATGCATATGCTATTAGAAGCTGTATAACATCACTCTCTTGTGATAATATTGCGCCACAAGCTACTTTACTAGCATCTGTTGTGAGGTAAAAAGTTTTTTCAAAGCCTGGATATTGAAGGATTCTAGGGGATGACAATGCTATCCGAGATATTTAAAAGCATTTTCACAGTCAGTGGACCATATGAAAGGTACTTTATTTCTAGTAAGTTTTGTTAAATGTATTTAATAAAATGCAAAAAGTGGTTTAAAGCGTCTGTAATAATTACAGAAAGCTACAAATCGACGAACCTCATCGCTATTTGTTGGTTTTGAATAGTTTTTAATAGATTCATATTTGCTGCTTTCTGGTAAAATTCCCTTGTCCATACATCTATGGCCTAAATAAGTAACTTCCGAACTAAAAAATATACATTTATCTGGATGCAATTTTAAATTGCACTGTCTGCATCTTTGAAAAACTGCTTCCAAGTTTTTAAGCATGTGCTTTATTGAACATCCAGTGACAATAACATCGTCCATATATATAAAAGTTTTTGATGGTGTTAGCTCGGCAAACGCTAAATTTATCATTCTCTGGAAAGAATTCGGGGCTACTTTTAACCCATATGGTAAACGAGTAAAGCGAAATGAACCATTTTCTGTGGAAAAGAAAGTAATGTCCCTAGATTTTTTATTCAATTCGATTTGATTGAATCCAGAGGTTAGAACTAAGCAGCAAAAAAATTTCGCTCTTCCCAATTGATCTAAAATATCCTCAATTCTGGGTAGAGGAAATTTATCTGCGATTAATTTTTTATTTACTTGACGGTAATCGATCACTAGACGCCATCGCTTTTCAGGATTATTTGGTAATAATTTCTTTGGCACTAGTATAATAGGACTATTATAGCTTGACGCCGAAGGTTCGATCAGACCGTCTTTTTGCAATTTTTCAACTTGTTTAGCTATATCCTCTTTTTGTGAGTGTGGAGTTCGATAATTTTTAATGTATACGGGATTATGATCAGAAATTCTTAATTCTTGTGTATACAAATTATTTGTACTGATTTGATCACTTTCCAACGCAAAAATGTCAATATATTTTGTACATAATTCAATCAATTCAGATTTGACAATTTTGGGGAAATTTTTTGTTAATTTCTTTAGGATTAGGTTGTTTCTATTAATTTGAACTTTAGACGTATCATAGATCTCATAATCGGATAGATTCTCGTATTTTATTGATATATTATGTAAAAATTTATTTTCGGAATTTGTATTTACGATTCTTATGTATGGGAAATTTTTGGAAATTATACCACCTGCTACATAGACACCGTCTTGTATTGTCTAATGAGGAACTACTAGGTCAGACATTTTACTTTCAATTGTTACCGATCTAAAAACTTCAGCACGTGCTGGTAGTGTTATAGTGCCATCGGCTAGTCTTTCAAGTAGTGGAATATTTATAGGATAGTTAAAATTGTATGGTCTCACCGAAAGGAAATTCAATTCATCATCTTGTCCATATTGAATAATAGCATTATTTGATTTTAAAAAGTCTAAAGCCAGTATACCTTGAAATGGTATTGGAAATGTATCTGGAATTACATTATATTTATGGGGAATTTGAAAATTTGTTACTTTCAAATTAATTGTAATTGATCCTTAAGATCTCATTAATCATTTTCCTATCCCAGATATTTCATATATTCCTCGTGTAAAATTTAGATGAGTTAAGAGCACTAATTTTAATTAGGGAGACATCAGCTCCTGTATCTACTAAAAATGTATTTAAATTATTGTTAGTCGAAATCTCAATTTCTATAAAACTACTTGAATTAAGATTTAAATGGTATATTGATTTAAATTGGTTTCTTGTTTATTTATTTTTGGTACTGACCCCCCGAGCCTTGCGGGGAATTCTAGTTTTCCGAATACCCCTGAGTTAATCTTACATGCCCTCTATTTTGAGGTTGATGGGATTGATTTCGATAATTATTATCCTGGTTTTCGCGTCGTCTATAATTATTACCATTATAGTTTCTAGAATTATTACTATAGTTCCTAGAATTATTATTTCTACACCAATTTTGACCACGTCTGCGATTATTATTGAAACCACCATTTCTGTAGTTCATATTGTTAGGACTGAAGAATTCGAAACAGAAGCCTCAGTACAGGCTTCTATAAATTTGGAAACGACGTCGTTTAAAGAATTAAAATTGCCTGTCTTTATGATGAGTTTTACCTCATCATTTGTGGCATTTTTGGAAATCGCTTTGGCAGCATTTTGCCTAATTAATTTTTCTGCAATTTCCTGTGGGTATCCTTCTCGAATATATGCTCCACCTAATCTCTTAGTAATTTCTTGTATTTCTTCCGCATATACTGTGTCCGATTTGGACTGCTGTTTTATGTTCATTAGTTTTGAACATAGTACCTCAGACGATTCTCCTTTTATGGATGATTGTAATTTTACTTTAATTGCTTCTATAGTATTTTCGTTTGTTATAACATTCCTTGCATGTCCCCTTAATTTGGTTTTTATAACTTCTATTGCAACTACCTCATGTCCATCCTTGATTTTGTCAATCAGAGCTAAGGCATCTAGAAAACTTTGTAGCTCATTTACGTTACCGTCAAATACAGGCACAATTTTTGTAGTTTTGTCTATAACTTCATCTTCTGTTTTTATATTCTCAACTATTTCCTGCCATTGCATACTTAATAAAATTATATTTATCGTCTTATTAAGATTGTATACAATAGTCGTAAAAATATTAATTTACAAAAGTTTAAAGAAAAGTATGAATATAATTATCTTTAATTGTATAAATACGAAAAATTATTATTTTAATGATTATTAAAATACATACATTTATATTATAGACCAAACATGTGAAACCAGCCTTCTGAAGATATGATGTTGACGCATGACGCTGCTGATGTTATTGAAATCGTTGAATTTGATGTTATGGTCGGATGGTTAATTTGATGGTTTGGGAGTTGATATCGTTGCTTAATGTTTTAATTGGATGGTTTATTGGTGTGTGTTGTTTTGCTATTAGTTGGCGTGCAATGCAATTGACGTTTTCGAAATCAGCCGTGTGTGATTTTGTTTTTTTTTGTAGGTATAAGCTCACCGTGGGCAAAAAAACGGAAAAGTTCGACTGTATAATTTTCACAAAATTAAATATTCCATCAGTAATTTGTCTTTTATTTTAAACTGGTATTGTTTCTCAAAATTGCTTTGTAAGTTTTCTTCTACGTAAGTTTCTTTAAGTCAATTTTGCTTTAATCACTGAAATTACTGCAGTTTTGTATTTTTTGTATTATATTTTACAGAGCACATTTTTAATTCGCTTGTTCTTAGTTTTTTAAATAATAGTGCTAAAGTTCTTTCTGCCCCTCGGGGCAGTAAGAGCTTTTGGTCATTTGTCAAAAGAGCAAATGATAATGCTAGGTCCTCAATTCCTACTCTTTTGAAGGATGACCAAATATTCACTGACCCGGCTAACAAAGCTAACCTTCTGGCTGGTCAATTTGCAAAAAATTCCTACTTGCCACTACCCGTGCTTGACAGAGTATCAGTAACTATGCCAAAGATATTCTTTCGAGCACGTGCAGTTAAAAAGGTCTTAGCAGATCTTAATATTAACAAGTCTTCTGGGCCGGATGGCATTCCAGCACTGGTCTTGAAACAGTGCTCTTCGACGCTAGCACGTCCATTAGCGACTCTTTTCAGCACCTTGTATCATGCTGGTGAGTTTCCAATGTGCTGGAAGTTAGCTTATGTAACGCCAATCCCCAAAAAAGGAGAGGCTAACAACCCTGAAAATTACCGCCCAATTGCAGTCTGTTCTACTCTTTCTAAGGTAATGGAAAGTATGCTAAATTTTCATCTTGTCAAGTATCTGGAGTCCAACAGCTTACTAAGCGACCGCCAGTATGGTTTTCGTAGGGGGCGCTCTACAGGGGACTTGCTGGCTTCCCTTTCGAAAAAATGGTGTCAATCCATTCACCATTTCGGCGAAAGTAAGGTGGTGGCTCTAGATATCTCCAAGGCCTTTGATAGAGTGTGGCATGGTGCACTCCTATCAAAACTTATTGCTTTTGGTGTCGGTGATAGCTTTTCTCGATTTATATCGAGCTTTCTCAGGTATCGCACTATACGAGTTGTTATAGATGGGATTTCATCAAACGAGTTCAAGATTAATTCAGGGGTACCGCAAGGCTCTGTTCTTTCTCCTACCCTGTTTCTTATTTTTCTAAATGACCGTCTCTGTCAAACTTCCAACCCTATCTACTCTTTTGCAGATGATAGCAGCATTTGCCATTCGTATTCATTCTGCAGACGGCCGAGCCTTTTAGAGATTGGGGCCAAGCGGCAAAACATGAATGATACGCTCAATCACGATCTCGTAACAATATCTAATTGGGGCCGGGCAAATAGAGTCGACTTTAACGCTCGTAAGACTCAATGTTGAATGCTAACACACCGGCGTTCGGCTGAAAATGGTGCTACATCTGTAATTATGGGTGGTATAAGTATTAAGGAATCAGAAGCTCTTGATGTTCTTGGCATGAAAATCCAGTCTGACGTTCGATGGACTAAGCACATTCTTCAAGTCTCAAAAGAAGCTTTCAAGTGTCTCGGTTTTCTCAAACGGTGTAAAACATATTTCACCTCATCTGATCTCCTTACTATTTATACCACAATGTGGGTTGTGTTTCGCTGTTAGTATGATCTATTATCTTTCTATTCTAACAGGTTTGATTCCCTGAGATGGAAGGGTTTGGAAACAGTAACCATATTTTTTAAAAAAGTCCGAAAATCTGTGCGGAATACGTACTAAATGTATGGGAAAACTTTTTTATCGCATGCTATATTTTTTCAATTAAAAAAAATAGTTTTTGTCTCCGCTATTTAAATGCGTATTTATTTATTACACATAAAAAAATTGTTAAAATTGACAATTCTTCAGTAATTTCTTAACACACACAAAAACATTTTAGGACGGCAACAAGCCATTTTGCAACCGAACGTCTTGGATATATGTATAGTAAAAAAACATTGCGATTTCTTTTTTCTTTTCTTTTTTAATTTTTGATTTTAAATTAATTGCTGTTACAATTGAAATAACACTGCACAATTCAATTGTTTTAGTTTTTGAATCCATTTTACAAAAAAATCACTTTTAACAACAAACAATTTTAATTAAATTTGCGAGCAGCTGTTGTAAACAAATAATAGTTTTGAAAGACGTAATTTTACATGTACGTTTGTGACCAAATGTTAAAAGTATTCGTTAAAATAACAATTTGGACAAACATACAAAATTTCATATGACTCATACAGTTTAAAAGTCAGATGTAAAAAACATGTCCTGTATTTAAAATTATTAAATTAGTAACACACTTACCATAGCTCTACGATGAGATTGTGACAACAACCAATTTGGTGAGATATTTTTAATTTCATTCCAATATGTTTCAGCTTTTTCTTTGTCGACAACAATTGTGCTGTTGTAGTAATGATGATGATCCTTTATAAAGAAAATTAATAACATAAACAATACAACACACTATAAAAAATCATTTATAATAATCATACCTCGGTTTGATTCACCGTTATATAATTTTTCTTTAAAGCATCTATTGTTTCATTTTCGGGCACATCAATTGTATCTATAATTTTCTCCTTTTCAGTCTCTTCTTTCTTTGGAACAGCTGTTGCAGCAATACCATCTACCCCAGCTCTAGCAGGAAGTGTTGTACCAGCTTTTGTTAATATAGCTGAAGTGCTAGCTTTTGCTCCTAAGGTTTTTTTTGGATACAGATTTACATTTTTCTTGGAATCCGCACTATCGTTATTTGTTTTAATTGTTTCCGTTTCTAATGTAGTACCACTAATTTTAGTTGTTTTATCAGTCATATCTTGACGTTGTCCTGTCCCGTTAACTCCTAACAAGGTCCGATTGCTGTAGGGCACAACAATCGACGTAACCGTCGATTGAGTGGTGTTTTGTGGTGCTGACGCCGTAGCTATTGTGGGAATTGGTGTGTTTTGGATGCTTTCATATTGAGTCTTTTTGTCATCTAAAATGAGAAATAGTGAAGTAAAATTAAAAGTAATAAAAACAACGCAATATTAAACAAAAAAAAAAAAATCCGACCTAACCTAAAAGAAGCTCAAACTTTTAACAATTTTTCTTTAAATTGTTTTTCTTAATAGAGAAGAAACAAATTTCAAGTTTTGTTTAAAAAAGCCAATTAAAATACATGTACTCGAGCATATTCCTTAAAAATTTAAAAAAGACAATTTAGGTTTCCTCAAAATATAAATTACTGGCTACAACCTGGTTGCTACCCAATCGCCATTAAATGAAACAAAGATTTATAGATACGATACTAGACAAGACCTTTGTATTAGAGTACCCCACCCACCGCTCGTGATCAAGTTATTTGCTAGAGTACGCTCTGACCGCAAAAGTCGCTACACTCGTTTGTATGTATTATGAATATTAAAACGGGGAAAATAAATGACTGTTTTTGGGAGTTTTTTTCCTCATATATTTAAATGGAGTTAAGGCCAAAAAATACAAATAGACATCAGGTGCAACATTCGCTGACCGTAATGTAAAAACATGCATGTATAGCTAGTGGATTTTTTTTTAAGTGTGAGAAAACATTTTACAATGAAATTTTCAATAAAATTTTCCGAAAAATATTCGATAAAATTTAAAAGAAAAAGGTCTTTATATTATATTTGTAATAATGAAGTTGAAATCATAAAAGTAAAAACCGAGTGAGAAATTGGGTAACATAACAGAGTAAGGGAATATTTAACATTACTAGGTATAAGGTATATAAGATTAGGCATGGCCGAATATAGCACTCTTTTTGTTTCCGATTTTCTGACTCCCTTTGTTTGCTACTCCCAGGGAGATTAGAATAAGGGAAAAATTTCCCTGGGAATATTCTTAATTGGGCTTTATGTTAAATGTATATTTAGTGTAGAAACACAACAGACGACGGTAACGGTATTTCAAAACAAATTTGGCATAAGTTACCGTTCAACGATAATGCCGCTGAGATGAAATTTATTTTATTTTCTTGTCGGTTTGTAATGTTCTCTCATATTTTTTACCTTACTCTATTCTACTGAATTATTTATTTACACAATAATAATTTAAGGACTTATTAATCTTATGTGTAAAGATCCCTGAAAGATGTTAAAACGACCTACAATGTTTCTAGAGCTGCTGGCTGCATGACTAGCAAACAACAAAAAATGAATTTATTAACTATTTTTAATTAAAAAACAAACCTAATGTGTTTTGTTTATTTTTACGAAAAGAAAAAAATAGAACTAAAAAAATAAAAAAAAAATTAAAATAAAAGCATAAAAAGAATCTGGACCCACCGCAGCTCATTTCAATTGTTAAAATGTTGGGAAAATTTGTGTATGTGTTATTGTTCTGTGTGTATTAAAAATTTAAAATAAATAAAACTGGAGTGGCCTACACTCTACTTTACCATACCAAATGGAAAAAGCTATTTTTATGAATATATTACATAAAAAATAAAAATTCAAAGTATATTCGAATCGAAAAATTAATTATTTTCGGTTTGGGGTGTTAGGTAAACAACCCCTTGCCCCTTCTCGATTATGGCCAAAATTACAGCTATTCATCTTCATAAACCAAAGGCACATACCAAATTTCATTTTGATATGTCATACGGTATGACCTGTAGAGCGTTTATAAAATTTGGGAGTAAGTAAACTACCCCTTGCCCCTTCCCGATTATGCCCAAAATTAATACAGCTCTTCATCGTACTAAATTTCGTTTTAATATGTTGTACGGTATGACCTATAGAGCATTCACAAAATTTGGGGGCAAGGAAACTGCCCGTTGCCCCCACCCGATTATGTCCAAAAACTATACAACTCGGTATGACCTGTACAAACTCCACAAAAATAGTGACATACACACCCAACCACCCATTCAGGAGACCTCAAAACGTATAAATCCGTCGAAATCCCGACTTCGAATTTTTTCATGATTATTATACTTTACCTTATACTACGTATGGTAAAGTAAAAATCAACATACATTCATATGTAACGCCTTTTTTAAATAATTTTTTTTTTTTTTGTTTTCAATATTGTTTCAAAATGAACAAATTTTGACAAAACCTGCCTCCAAAAAACGTAAACAAACAAAATTCAGCTGGGCTATCAACACCACCTGATATAAATTCGCCATTGCACATTATTTATAAAAAGAAAATAAAGAAAGTTTTTAAGTAATGAAAATAACAAAGTAAAAAAATATGTGAACCGCTATACAATATATAGGGCCAAATTCATAAAAAATATTTTATAAATAAAAGTTTATAAACAAATTTTGTATGAAAATTTGTTTTATAAATCTTTTATAAATCAAAAATATTTTTTATGAAAAAAGCCCATAATCTTCAGGTTCTTGGAATAGATTCTTATGTCACGGCCAGTGGCACAGAAAGCTCTACGTAAGTTGGGTAGTTAATTTCAATGCTAAGAAATAAAAGCAATATGTAGAAATTTCTTTTTAACCAAATAAATTGGCATTAGGAACAGGTAATAATAGCAGATAAAAAAATAAAGGTTCAATTTATTTCTTAAATAAATGAGTCAAGTGCGAGTTAGACTCACACACGTAGGGTTCTGTACTATGTTTAGTACAACTTTAAAAATTTAAGTTGTTAATATTTTCATGTCTTATGAGTCACCCTTTAATTTTAAAATTAAAGTCATAATCGCGAAAAATGCATCACTTTTGGAACACCCTTTAAATTTTAGTAATTTTTGTTATAACGGCCATTGTAATACACTTTCTATAAAAATATACATGCGCCTACCTATTGCGGTTCAAAAAATGAGGTTATATACGTGTTGTGGTTATATACGTAACTATTACAAAAACTACTACTACTTACTATTTCAAAAAATAAGACTTTAATTTTGTTATTTGCTATAGTAGCCATGGCAATTCTCTTTCTATGAATATATCAAGTCTTACTATTACAAAAATAAGCTACTATAAGTGAAAAACATGTCACTGTCAGAAAACCCTATACTTTTTAGTAATTGTCATAACGGCCATGGCAACACATCTTCTATACAAATTGGAAGAGTCTACCTATTACGGTTCAAAAAATATGTCGTTATACATACAAAACACGTCACTGTCGGAAAACCCTTTAAATTTTTATTGTTTTTATAGGGGTCATAGTAATACACCATTTGTGAAAATTTCAAGTGTCTATCTATTATGGTTAAAAATTAGTCAATGTTTATGCAAATCACGTCACTATCGTCACACCCTTTAATTTTTAGGTGTAATATTGTATACTTGCTTATAACGCGAACATAGCTTAAATTACTGTCTGCAAATTGTATGTGGTTGCCTCCTATAGCTCAAGAAATAAAGACATAATGGCAAATAACACGTCACTTTCGGAACACCCTATAAGTTTTAGTATTTGTTGCTATAGTGGCCACTGTTATACACCTTCTGTGAAAATTTTAAGAGTCTACCTATTATGGTTCAAAACTTAGGCTTCTACATGCAAATAACACCACTATCAGAACACCCTTTAATTTTTAGGTTATTTTTTTAGACATGTTTATATAGCGAACTAAGTTTTAATTACTGCTATCATATTTTTAGTGTATTCCTTCTACAGTTCAAGAAATAAGCACATATTCATAAATAACACCTCTGTATCGGAACACCCTATAAGTTTAAGTTTAAGTATTATAAGTTTAAGTTTAAGTATTATTATATAGTACACCTTCTGTGAAAATTTCAAGCGTCTACCTGTTATGGTTCAAAACTTAGGCCTTATACATGCAAATTACACCACTATCGGAACACCCTTTAATTTTTAGTTTTATTATTTTATGGTTGTTTATATAGCGAACTAAGTTTTAGTAAATTTTAAGTGTATTCCTCCTACAGTTCAATAAATAGTAACTTATACGTGAATAACACCTCTCTATTGGAACACCCTATAAGTTTCGTTTTTACCCTTTGGGTACGGAACCCTAAAAATCAGCAAATAATCATTTTTAAGGCACAGAAAAGTGTACATACTACATATAAAAAAATGATTTAAGGTCTATATTGAATATTTCCGAAGCTTCAATTAACATTATGTGGGTACACAAATACGGTTTAAACCGCCTCCAGCCTATTTTTCATGAACAATTCCAAAACATCTCCTAAAATGTGATTCTATTCTTGAGTTAGTGAATTCTTTACATTATGCCTATTTTTTTTTAATCCTGCGATCTAGTTCTTCCCATAAGTCCTCAATGGGTTTTGTTTTTTATTAAATTATATTTTGTTTTAATAAGAAATGCGTCTTTACTTAAGCGAATCAAACAATAGACTATGAATAAAAAGGGATAACATTGTATAAACAGAGTTGCCATTTTATTGAATTCTCCAACACTCCTTCTCAATGTGAATGACGTTTTACATTTAATAAAAATCTTTCTTTTTCTTTAAATAAATCTCATTAATTTTGTAAAATAAATATGTTTTTTTTTTGCCAAATATTTTAGAAATATATTTTTACTTTTAACAACCTCTCGGACATGATGATACCGTAAATCGATGTGTTTGGTCCTTTTATGATATACTGGATTGGATGCCAATTTTTCTGCACCTTGGTTGTCAACGTTTAGTATTACTGCTTCGCCAATTGTATATCCGATTTCCTCCAACAGTCGCCTTAGGAATATGGCTTCTTTTGCCGCTTCAGGCCTATGTACTACTTAAAGCCACACACGATTCCTTTGTTGATTACCATGATACTAGACAATTTCCAATGAAATATATAAAACCAGTGTATGATTTTCTCTCAATTACCCCCCCAATCTGCATCCTAAAGCCCTCAACAGCTTTTTTACCAGCTTTGTACACAATTTTAAAATCTACTGTGACATGAAGATAACGCAATATCTTTTTACTACTTGCATGTGTTCTGCGTGTGGGTTGGAGTTTCTCTGTGCTAACTTAGCTACGGAGTGGAGGATATCCGATCTGTTCGTAATTGCCAAGTACATCAAGGCTCCGATTATCTGGTATTCAACCTGGGATATTTTTTACAATTATCATCACACTTTGCCTCGAGTAGAGTTGAAACTGGTTTACAATTTTGCATGCCGTACTCTTGAAGTAGATCTTTAATATATTGCGACTGACAGATTGAAATTGCTCCAGTTTCCCCCTCACGTTCTACTTCAAAGCCAAGGTAATGGTGTAATTAACCCTTATCAGTAATGTGAAATTCTTTTGCCAACAAACCTTTTACTATTAATACTTTGTATTTATCTTTGGAGGCTATTAAAAGATCATCCACGTAAACTGTTATTAGTATCATCTCGTTGTCTAACGTGGCCTTGTACAGGCAAGGTTCATTAGAGCATTGCTCGAAACCGATCTGCTTAGACACGTGATCCAATTTCTCATTCCACTCCTTACCGGACTGTTTCAAACCATAAATAGCCTTATGCAATCGTAATACCTTATCAGGGTTTTCCCGGTCAACAAATTCCTGGGGTTTAAATAAGCTGAGCTTACGTCAATTTGGTGTAGATGCATTCTCCACTGTAGCAAGTGCCATTATTATGCGTATTGTGGAATACCTGGCAACAGGTGAAAATGTTTCATTATAATCAACGCCGCACAGAGGGGTATTTTGCCAATCTAGCCGGACATTAGGCAAACAATTTATTTTGAGAAATGTAAAAATTTAAGTATGCAACTCGACAGACAACAAAATTCTGCATCGTATAGTGAAATTTCAAGGCTTTTGCTTTTGATTTGTCGTGTTGGGACACTGTTAAAGTCAGGAAAGTTGAGTATATCGTATACGTTTTTATTGACTTTAAACGATTTTGAGAGGTTTGCAATATATTTTTTGGTGGCTAAACGAATAAAGATTTTGTATTGATTTTTTTTTCTGTGAAATGGTTTATTAGTAGCTACTTATGTTAATTTTTATATATTTTTTTTAAATTTTAATGATAAAAAATTTCATTCAAAATTAAAAAAAGTTTTTTTTTTGTAAAATTTTTTGTAAAAAAAAAAGTGAAAAGCTTTTTAAGAGTGATCTCCATCGCGGCCCTAAAAATGTTATATATCACTATAAAATTTGCGATCTCTACTTTTATACTGTAAAAAACAGCTTGCCCATAGGTGCGCCATTTTTTTTGCGTTTTTTTTTTTAAATTACACCTTTTTCTGTTACTTCTTATCTTACATAGGTAAATACGAGTAAGAAACCTTTTTATATTGTAAAAACATTTTGGTTTTCAATAACTCAAGGTAGATGTTTTTTATTTAAATCATTGCATCTAACACTGTTATTACCTGTAAAAAAATGAGCAAAAAGGTAAAACAGTAATTTTACCCACCCCCAAAGCTTACATATATACATAGATACCTGTGCAGCTACGTTGTAAATGACGTTATTCCTGGAACAAAAATGTACCTGTATTAAATAATTGTTTACAATAATAAAAACCAAAAGTAGTGTTTAAAAAAACAAATCTGACCTGAAGTTAACAATTTGTTTACTATAAATTGTGGTTATTGTACAAAATTGTAATCAGGGTTATGATTACAATTTGAAGTTTCGAGAGTAAAATGGAAAAAGTATATACAAGATTGGAGTTATTCCAAATAGTACAGGAATCTAATGCTAATACCGTTGAAGAGAAATTGCAATTTTTATTTAGAAAATTATGCGATGTTTCAAAATGTTAAGGAGATGGTGATATATCAGCAGTAAAGGACTGTTTAAAGAGTTTCAAAAAAAATTTAAATTATATTGGCATTCCGTACATAGAAGAATTGATCGTTTTTTAATCATACATGCCACGTGGCTGAAAGGAACAGTGACAATACCTGTATTTGGCAGTTCGTCTTCAAAACGACTACAAAAGCCCTTCGTTGAATTAACCGAAAGAAGTAAGAGAAGAAAAACGGAAATATTGAGATATCAGTTCGAGGCTGATTTATTGATGCATGCTGCCCAAACACAATTACAAACTTGTGAGAAGATGCCTCAAGTCTGCTTAAAGAAATTGTGCGTTCTCCGACAAGAGCTAAAAAACTCAAGAAGGCATACAAAGCTGTACAAGAGGATAAAGTAAACCAGATAACATCTCTAAAGGCTCTTTCTATATTTGTGGAAGCTAATCTTTCGCGAAAACAATATGAAATAATTCGAAGTGCCGATAAGAAAGTTTATCCTAGCTACAGTATTCTGCAGAAAGAAAAAAATAAGTGTTATCCTCGAAAAGAAGCATATAACATAACGGAAACATGTGCTCAAATAAATATTCAAGGTTTGCTTAACCATACTGTAGATTAATAACATATTTAAAAGATGTTGTATGTGACTCAAGAATAAAAGGATGTACCTCATTGGAACTAATAAGCAAATGGGGCTGCGATGGATCACATCAGGTTCAATTTAAGCAAAAGATGGAAAATGAAGCCTTAGATTCACATATATTTCAGAGCAGTTTCGTACCACTTCGACTGATCTATGGTACAAAAGGAAAAAATATATTATGGCAAAATCCAACCGCATCATCACCACGATATTGCCGACCTATTCGCATCAGATTTGTTAAAGAAGCTGTGGATGTAATCCAAGAAGAAATTGACTATGTACAAGAGGCCATTAGTACATTACAAAACACAAATTTTTCACTAGAAGGAAAGTTGTATGTCATAAAGCATACAATTGTATTTACAATGATAGATGCAAAAGTATGTAATGCCGCTTCACAAAACACGTCCAGAATGAAGTGCTATATTTGTGGAGGTACTTCAAAAGAGTATATATAAAAAGAGATATAGATGTAGATGCTATCTACTTTGCACGCCAGAATTCGCCTATTTGAGAGCATATTACACATGTCATATAAACTGACTGTGAAAAAAAATCAAATAAAATCTGATGCGGAGAAAGCCATTGTTAAAGCGAGAAAAAAATATACAAGAAAAATTTAGAAGTGAACTAGGGCTAATAGTGGATGTACCGAAAGCTGGATTTGGAAACACCAATGATGGTAACACTAGCAGAAGATTTTTTTTTCCAATCCTAAATTAGCTGCAGAAATAACTGGAATTGAATTTGATTTCATATACCGAATCAAGGTTATTATTGAAGTAATATCAAGTGGTCACAAAATCCAATTACACGAGTTTGCCGATTATTGCTTAGATACTGCAAAACTTTACGTTTCTCTATATGAGTGGCATCCTCTGACACCTACAATGCACAAGATTTTAATACATGGTGCAACTGTTATGAATGAGGCATTGTTGCCTATTGGGCTATTATCAGAAGAAGCGGCTGAGGCACGAAACAAGCATTTCCGGCTTTACAGGCAGAATTTCGCTAGAAAGTTTTCAAGGGTTCAGTGTAACTTAGATATTATTAATAGGCTTTTGTTAAGTTCTGACCCACTAATTACTAGTATAAGACCCACTCAAAAAAAAGGTCATTACCTTTTACGAAAGAAGCAATTTCTTTCATGCTTCCACCAGCACTTAACGCTGAAGAGGCTTCAGATTCGGAAGAGACTTTTGAAGAATCAGACGAAGAAGAACCATGGCACTCATCATCATCTTAGTGCAAAGGAGAAGTCGTTTTAAATAAATTAATTGTTATAATTTTAAATAAAATTTATCGTTACAATCATAAATAAGTCATTACTATAAATAAATAAAATATTTTCAGATAAATCAAATACTATAAAGTAACAAGTTACAAAAATATTTTTTTAATAATATTCTTGGGAGGCAGGGATTGGTTAGGCATTGGAAAGCTTAAAAATGATTATTTTTGGAAAATTGGCAAAAAAATTTTTTTTTCACAGGGACGTTTTGGGGGTGGGATTGGAGGAAGACCTCCCCCTGCCCATAAAAATAAATTTTTATGGTTTTAAGAAGTATAAAATCTATTTCTTTGAATAATTGCATTATTTTTTCAAATAATATTTTATTTAACCGCCCACAAAAGGGGCGGGGCTAAAAATGGCATTTAAGAATCTCTTAAGTCCAACTTTAAGTTTTTGAACATTCTTTGACCTTAAAAGTTGTAATTGCTAAACAAAATACCGGGAAAATTAAAAAAAAAACTTGCATTTTTCAGAGGTAGGATTAGTTCTTCCAAGGGGAACTAGTTTTGACAGCCAATGACCATAACAGATTTTTCTGCAAAGTTTCATTGACTTAGGTGCACTCAGTAGAGCCAATATAAGCTAAACAAAAAAGTTATGTCCGGCTAGATTGGCAAAATACCCCTATGTGCGCCGTATCTCTGGCTTCAGGCCTTGGCAACAAGAAACGTTCAACATTTTCGTTTTCGTCCTTTTTTAAATCAAACACCGATTTTGAATCAATGACTTTAGAACCAATAGGTAGATCCACTAAAGATTGCATCTTCAACGGTAATTGCAATGTTTTCATTTATAATGTTTTCAAGTGCTCTTTACGAGGTCTGCCACGTGTACCTGTTCTAATTATTTTGGGTCTTCCACGGGAAGAAGTTTCAGCATTCTCCTTCTGGATTTGCGGTTCTGTTTCATCATCTTCTGCAGCAGTTTCGAAACCCATAAATTCACTAGCATCATCATCTGATTTATCACCTTCGGTTGTTGTAGGCAAATTTTCTTTATTATTTTCAGGATTGTTTAAATTTTGTTGCTTACTATTATCAATTACTATTTTTAAAATATCTTCCACCTTCTTTGTTGTTGATATATTTGGCTTGTCATTGTTAAAGTCATTTTTTTGAATAAAACATCACGACGTTCGACTTTGCAACTTGCGAGTAACCCACCATAATATATTTTTCGCCTTTAGCTTCAAATTTTCCACCATTTTTTTTCTTCAAAGCCACTGCATACGACCCAAAGGGTTTTAAATGTTGAATATTAGGTTTCCTATTAACCAAACTTCATACGGTGTCTTATCTCCAAGTATTTTTGTAGGACATCTATTACGTAAATATATATTGCAGCCTCTGCCCATAAACTCTGTTCGACCCCACTATGTATCATCATAGAACGAGCCATTTCAACAAATGTCCGATTGGCTCTTTCGGCAATGCCATTTTGTTGCGGAGTATGAATCACAGTGATTTGTCTGGCTATTCCTTTACATTGTAGGAAATTATCAAAAACTTTGTTTACGAATTCACGACCATTGTCTTTATTTTTCGACCCGTTTGTTTTTCTACATGTTGCTTAAATATTTTAATACGCTGAAAAACTTCACTCTTAGTTTTCAGGAAATATACAAAAATACGTCAAATGTGACAAAATATCTCGCACCGCTAAATGATTTTGTACTAAACGGACCACATACGTCACTATGTAAAAAGTCGGTTGTCCTTGTATTTGATTCTTGTGGAAAAGAGAGAACACGGATTTTACTAAACATACACGTGTTGCATAGAGCTACTTGACTACCATCTTTCAAATTCATGCCTTTTACCATTTCTTTTTTAGCCATATCACACAACGAATTAAAATTTAAGTGACCTAGTCTGTTATGCCACAGTTGGTTCATATTAGTGGCTGCAAGTATTTTCTCATATTTGGCTTCAAATATAAATAAATTGTTTTGCTTGAACTCTTTATAAATCACTTTGCCTTTGGGAGTTTTTATAACAGCAGATGTTGCATCGAAAACCACACTTAAGCCGTTGTCAACAACACGCCCGACAGAAACAAAATTCATGTTTTATTCAGAGGAATATAAGACATTCTGGAATTTTATTAGTTCACCTTTGATGTTAATTTCCACATCACCTTTTCCCTTTGCAATAATATAATTATCAGATTCGAAATGAATTTCTTCAGTGTGCTCTACGAAATTTGAAAACATTTCTCGTTCACAACACAGTTGCACCGCTGTCGACGCACCATTGTGTACTTTTATTTTCGGCTTACTTGTTGCCTGAATACCATGTAAAAGATGATGTTATTTTTTCGTTCCTTTTGTACACTTGTTTGCATAGTGCCCGAATTCGCCGCAACTAAAACACTGTCCTTTTGTTTTGTTTGTTTTGCATTTGTCTTTCTTTTTTCTTTTAGTTCTTTGAAAAGTTTTCATTGTAAATGCTTGCTGTACATTTGTTGTTGTTTCTTCGCGATCACATTTTTTACTTATGCCTGTCTCCTTCTTCGACAATTTTCTGTTCAACAGTTGACAAATTTGGCAAGACCTCACGTGTTTCTATGGCCACTACATTAACTTAAAGTTCATCTTGGATGATACCATTTTCCGTCAGTTTTTCGGCCAAATGTATATGTTGACTGATGATACCACCTTAAGCCATCGTGAGGTTAACTAAACGTTTATAAAGAGGCACTTTTTGAAGTGGGCCTCTAGTTTTGTAGATTTTTTCCAAACATAACCAGGCATTACGAGATGTTTCGACAGTTTTGAATAAAATTCAGTTGCGATAGCAAGAGCGCCTTCCCATGACACTTCTTTCTTGAAAGCACCACTTACATGTTTCCACCAACCACTTTGTATTAAGACACTACGCATTTGTATGCTCCAGCTATCATAGTTCGTTTTTTTCATAATTTATTTATTGTATCTTCAATATTTTTGAACTAACAATAATTACTCATATCTTAAGTCTAAAATAAAAATATACTTTTTAAGTCCAGCCAGTTCTAGACAAAAATAGTGTATGTGTGTGAAGATAAATTTTAAATTTTAAAATTTAACTTAGCATTGACACAAACCATTTAATTTAACATAGCTCTGTTAAATAGTAAACATAGCTCTGGTAATAGAATAAAAATTTGGTTTATGCATCAAAACTAAAATTGTTATGAAAACAACGCATCATGATAAAAAAATTATGGAATTTGTTTGAAGATTATTCTTTTATTGTTTCCGATACTCGGAATTTTAAATATTTAAATTTCTAACTAAATTGTTCAACAAACATTTTTGAAATTTCAAAAAGGACTTTGGTCCTTTTTTCCAAAACTATAAAAGATGGGCGAAAAGTTTAAAAAGAAGGGAACACCTAGTTGCATCCAATTAAATGTCCAACAGTCAAAACCATTAACAGTGTGTTTTTTTCGGAAATTATAGCGATTTAAAAAAAACACTTTTTTGAAATTTTAAAAAGGAATTTGGTCCTTTTTTCCAAAACAATAAAAGATGGGCGAAACATTTCCCAGCAAACTCGAAGAGAATGGGAACAGTCGTTAAAATCTTCAACGAAGGTGGCAAGTAGATCAGATCAAGATCAAGTAGATCTCTTTTCTTGAAAATACTTTTAGAACTTTGGAATCTCTAAATGACACTGTTCCCTCTACCTCTAAATCCTTTCAAAAAAATAATTTAAAAAAAAGGAAACAAACACACGTTCATAATAGTAATGTCATCAAACCAAAGACAATTTCTTGCTTGTTTTGCGAAAGAAATCATTATCTGTCTCAATGCTAAAAATTTTTAGCTTTACCTATCAAATCTAAAGATGAGTTTTTAAACAACAGGAAAATTTGTAGAAATTGTTTTTCTATTGGTCATAAACAGGACTCGTGCAAATCTCTTCACAAATGTGGAATTTGTAAGCTACCACATAATACTGTTTTACACGCTGAGGATTCCGTTTCGTTTCAAAATTTAAATATGTCCAACAGGCCTTTTAATAATCAGGTCAAGCATCAAAGTGATCATGAATTGCATAATGTGTTATTATACACAATTCGTGTTTTTGTCAATACCAGTCATGGTCGATTTCCTCTAAGAGCCCTTTTAGATCCAGCAGCCCAAGGGAGCTTAATAACAGAAGCTGCAGTCCAGCTCTTACGCTTACCTAAACAAAAGTGTCAGACTAAGGTAAGTAAGGTTGACCAGTTGTCAAGAGGTACAGTCAATTTTGAATTGATGTCTCGTCATTTAAGAAAAAGTCTTTGTTGCACACTCTTAGTTCTTCCTAATGTTTCATCATATCGACCAAGTCTTACCACAAGACATATTTATATTTCAAAATTAAAAAAACGGTAGCTTAGCTGATCCATTTTATTATAAAACAGATCCAATTGATATACTTCTTGGCTCCGAGATTTGTCCTAAAATTAAAATACCTGCTGAATCTTTTTTGTACAATAATTTGTTTTTTTCAAAACACCTTCTTTGGGTGGGTATTTTCTGGTTCTTTTCAATCAGCACACACTAATAACATTCATTTTCATAATGTAAACATAGAAAAACTTTTGCGCTCATTTTGGGAACAAGAGGAAATTATTGGAATACATAACTTTACTGAAGAAGAGCTTGCTTGCGAAAACTTTTTCAAGGCCACAACTAAACGTTCGTCTTCTGGCCGTTACATAGTACATTTGCCAATTAAATCTCTTTTAATAGACAATACGTTTCCTAATATTCATAGAAATATGATTGGTGCTCTAAAACGTTTAAAACAGTTAGTTTACCTTATCATGGTGTGTTCAAAGAGAATAGCACAACTACCAAGTTAAGGGTAGTTTTCGATGGTAGCAGCCATATAGATGGACAAAAATGTCTTAACGAGGATCTTTTCCCTGGTTCTGCTTTGCAGAATGATCTGCCGCAATTTATTACAAAGTGGAGAATTCATTCAAATAGCTTTTAGTGCTGACATCGAAAAAATGTTCAGACATATCGAAGTCGATTCACAACATCTCCCATTTCAACAAGTTGAATGGCGATATAGTTCTCTTGATGAAATTTCCGTCTACCAGCTAAATACTGTGACTTACGGAACAACATCTGCTCCGTTTCTTTCTATACGTGTTCTTCAACAAATGGCAGAAGATTATAAAAATGAATTTCCAACAGAATCTAAGGTTTTAACTTTATATTTGTACGTTGACGATATAATTTCTGGAGCTGAAACTATTGAAGAGGCAATTTGCTTACAGAAAAATTTACGAAGCCTTTTGGAAAAAGGCGAGTGTATTCTACACAAATGCATTACTAATTCAGCTGAATTACTAAATGAAATCCCTGAACACATAAGAGAAAAATCTTTAACATTAAACTTCGAAAGCTACAACGTTGTCAAAACACTTGGAATTCAGTGGAATACCACTGATTACACCTTTTCCTTTAAAATAAATACTGACAAATTACGTCCTATATTAAAAAGATCCATTTTGTCAGAAACAGCTCGTATATATGACCCTTTAGGGTGGTTAAGCCCATGTACTGTTATTTCCAAATCCATTTATAAAGAATTATGGGAAAACGGAGTAGATAGGGATAAGCCAGTTCCAATTGTTTAAAAGAGAAATGGTTAGAATATAGATCGACCCTTAACGAATTCTCTAACTTAAAGATTCCAAGATGGATTAATTTTTCTGTTAATTTTAAAATTGAACTGCACTGCTTTTGCGATGCCTATTCTAGAGTTATAACCCCATCTAAAATTTTTGTAAATTTACTTCAGGCTAAATCTAAAATTTCGCCAATAAAAACTGCATCAATTCCTCGGCTAGAGCTTTGTGCTACGCTGCTAGTAAAATTAGCTCAGAAAGTCCACAATTCTTTTACGGATATTATTATAGAAAATACTGTCTTTTAGACTGATAGCTCTACTGTATTGTGTTGGACAAGAAAACCATCTTCAACATGGACTGTATATGTTGCCAACAGAGTTGCTGAAATACAGCGAAAGAGCAGTCCAAATCAGTGGAAATACGTTCATTCATTATTAAACCCAGCTGATTGTGCATCTAGGGGTATTTTTCCTCATCAGTTAATACAATGTAAAATATGGTGGAATGGTCCCGAATTTTTATACGAGTCTAAATCTTCATGGCCAAAGCCCTTATCTAATTTAGAAACTTCCCAGGAAAGGTCAAAAAAAAAATACTTTTTACAAATCCTGACTCAAAAATAAATATTTCAGTTAATACCTTATCTGAAGGTAGTATTTTAAAAGAAGAAAATGACAGAACTTCTAATTACCCATATTTTTGCTTAAATTTTCTAAATTAAACATGCTCTTGAAAGTAATATCATTTTGCTTTAGATTTTTTCATAATCTAAGACTTTTAACAACAGTAAATCCACTGGATCACTAACCCCAACAATTTTAAACCAAACTTTGAAAAAGTTAATTAAATTAACTCAAGGTATCAATTTCTTTAATGACAAGAAAATTCTTATTTGCCATGGTGAAGTCAAACAGACTTCAATTCAAAAACTAATGCCTTTTCTAGATGACGAGGTTATTATTAGTGTAGGCGGACGTTTTCAAAACTCTAACCTTCCATTTAGCTTCAGACACCCTATTTTGCTATCCAACAAAAATCCCTTAGCCAGACTTATAATTCTGGACTGCCATGAAAGAACGTTACATGGTGGTCTCACTTTGACCATGTCTTATGTAAACAGAAAGTATTGGATTATTTCTGGAAATAAATTGGCCAAAACTAGTGTAGGTAATTGCATGCGCTGTTTTAAGTATTCTGCTAAAGCTGGTACTCAAATAATGAGAAATTTACCGTCTGTACGCTTAAACGTAACTAGACCCTTTAAATACAGCGGTGTCGAGTATGCTGGCCCAATTGCAATAAAAAATTCAACCTTAAGATCTGCTGTTATTTCAAAGGGATATATTTTCCTTTTTGTTTGCATGGTCACTAAAGCCTTACATTTAGAGGCTGTATCACACTTAACCACAAATTCCTTTTTAGCCGCATTTCGCCGTTTTATATCTCGAAGATATCTACTCTAACTGTGGCACAAATTTTGTAGGCGCCTCGAAGGAACTTCAAGTTCTGCTAAACAATAATAAAAAATCGCTACCTGAAGATTTGGTTCAGTCTTTAACATCAATTGGTACAGAGTGCCACTTCATTTCTCCTGGCTTTCCAAATTTTGGTGGTCTCTGGGAAGCAGGAGTAAAACCCGTCAAGTACCACTTAAAGCTAATAATGCATGAAAGAATCCTAAGGTTTGAGGAAATGGCAACTCTACTTTGTCAAATAGAAAGTGTACTTAATTCACGTCCTCTTTGCCCCTCGTCCTCAGACCCTTCGGATTTGAATGTATTGACTCCAGCACATTTTTTAATAGGAGATCCAAATAACGGTATGCAAGAAGAAAATCTATTAGACTTTAACGTTAATAGGTTAAATCGATGGAAGACAATCGAGAAGCTTAAACAGCATTTTTGGAAGAGATGGTACTTAGAGTACTTAAACCGTCTGCAAGCTCGTCCAAAATGGCTTAAACCAAAACCTGATGCTAAAATTGGAGATCTTGTACCGATGTGGTCCTGGCCAATGGACATTAGGTCGCATACAAGAGGTACACCCAGGCCTTGACCAATTTCAAAAATTTATTTTTTACCTACAGATCCTATAGAAGATACTTCGAAGATGAATAAAAACACAGCTCACTTTAATTGAAAGAAAGAGCCTGAATCAAACGCTGTGAGTCGGAGCATAGCGAAGTCAAGCGACTAAATCAAAATTCTCCCAACTACAGGCTACCTTTCCAAGAGCTAAAATACATCAAAAACTATTGTTCTTCGGGGGGAGCATGTTGTAGAAACTTAAAAGATTCTTCAACCGTTTGCCTTATTTTATATATATTTAAAACACCTTATGTTAGTATTAATATTAACTCTGTTTGCATATGTTAATTTAATGAATAGTGCTATAATTATTATCAATATTGTTATGTATTTTATCACGTTACTCAAAAACATCTCATTTTTATTACAATATGTTTTATTATATATTATTGTTTCAATTGAGACATTTATATTTGTCTCTTATACTTAATTTAGTGGCTTGCTAGTAGCAACCTAATGTAAAGATGATAATAAGAAGTCAAAGTAACGGTATTCTCAATAATCTCAATTTTAACTACATGAATTTGTTATTTTGCATTTGGTATAATTATTAAAGTATTTTTAAAAATATCTTTCTATTCGTTTTGGACTGTGAACAACTAAACATCAATTTAATAAACAGAGTTAACCAACCACATTATTACAAAAGGCCTTTCATTTTGTATGGAGTTTAAATGGTAAAATAAAATCTATGTAATGAAAATTCAAATTTCTTAAAATAATTAATAAAATCGTAGACACTTATGTTTGCAGTTTTTTCAACATAGTTTAAAATTTGTTCAGCAGTAACAGTTGGTTTAAAAGAAGAAATATGGATCCATTTTTTGCGATATGATTCCAAATCATTTGATGAATTGGCGCCATAAATAACAGGGCCTTTCTTTATATTACGCCTCCGGTCACTACTGTAGTGTACCTCACATGTGCATACACCATCATGAAACTATCAATATTAATGACCGCACAGAAATTGAGTGACATACATTTGAGTATCACAATAAATGAGTGCATTTCATTACACATTGAAATACACTAATTTGTGATTGGTTATTAATATTGGTAACATGATCCTTCACAAATTCCATAGTGCTGAATAGAAAGTAAGAATGAAAGAAATGTATGATTGTAAGATGTATTATTTTCATGCTTTGTATATAAAGGGCTTAGCGCCACGAATAAAACAGACTTTTGATCTATTAGCTAAACAGGCAACAGCCATATTATTTCAAAAGGCCTCATTTTTGCCCTTACTCTTAGTAAGAACGGCAAGAATTAGTAGCTCAACTAGTGGCAAACTTCTGCCGGTTGAAAACTTCTCTATCTTCGTCGCTAATCCACTTTGGACCCGTAGAACATAATTCCCCTTACACACTTTACATTACATAACGTTACATGGCGATCCTGCCACCACGGACCTAAGGAATCCTGCCAAGTGATCCTGATTTATGAGCAAGCACTACATCCCAGAAGAGTTGGTGCCGCAACAAACTCCACCACCGTACTACAAACAACTCTCAATAGAAGATTATAAGAAACGTCAGGCGAGGAACCACGAAGAACGACTAACTACCATCCCCAAGGAAGACGTAACCATCGGAGCAAAATAGCAGCAATCGAAGAAGAAATCTTTTAAAAAATACGGCAAAAAGAAAAAAATACAAAAGCATGACATGGTGGAAGAAAATACTATCGTAAATTCCTATATTGATAGCGGGATACGAGGTAGGCAAATCAAGGGAGGAAGAAGACAATAAGGAGCTGGTAGAAGTACTGCGCACCACAATTAACAATAACAGCGGGTAAAACAAAAATAGTATGAATTATGTAGAAACTATGTCATAAAAATAAAAACGTTTTAATTAAGAAAAGAAAAATTTTTTTTACACCCATTACATATAAATGGAAAAAAATATTTTAACATTAAAAGAAATTCTAAAAAACTTAAAGAAAAGTCCAGGAAGGACGTATAGAGAGCAATCAATAGTAGCATTAAAACTGGAATTTAACACAGTTTATAAAAAAATTTTATTAGGAAGTTGTAGAGAACCTGCACAAACAGCAGAGGACACGATGGCGGCATTCAATCTAGAAACCGTTTCAAAAACACTCCTACTATTCACTGGCAATTACATAGAACTAGAAAGTTTCCTCATAACAGCATTTGATTAACAAAACTCTATCGGAAACAGCAAAAATCGATTTCCTACAGTATGTTTACCATGCCAAATTAACTTCCAATGTTAGAACAGCGATAGGAAGCTACACAAAACCAGAAGATTTCGAATCTCTAAAATATTCCCTTAAACAAATATACAAAAACACGAAAACCATTCCTGAATTACAAGCAAAATTAAATGTATTGTATCAAGGAAAAATGAATATCAATACATATAACGAGAAAATAATAGCCATCATAGACAATCTGAACGAATTAGGAATTGAGCAGTTAGGTAATGGTGCTACATAAGCAGAAAATAATATCATAATTAGATTAAATAATAAATTAGCGCTAGACACTTTTAAGAAGGGTATAAATGATAACTACAAGCCAACATTGTTCGCGGCAAGACTAACAACAACACAAGAAGCTCTCGACCTAGCACTAGAACTAGAGAACGAGCAAAAATTAAATCAAAATTCAATACTACATCTTAGAAGAGAACAAATTCGTTATAATTATTTCCATTCCTATAGAGGAAATGCAAACAGGCAGAACAATCAGCTTCAATAATAATAATAGGAATAACACTAACTTCAACAGAATTTTAATAATAATTTTAACAATAACAGGAACAATAGCTACAACTTGGTAACAATAATAATAACAACAGGAACACTAATTTTGGCCACAACAACAGAAATAACCAAAACAACAATTATAGACAGAGCACAAATAGACACATACACACTATACATGATTCGGGAAACAAAATAGGCCCGGAATACGCGAATATTCCGGATGGCCGACATTAAAAATACATAAAGTATCAGACAATAATACAAACTACATAATCACTAAATACAAAAATACACAAGTAACATTTCTTGTCGATACAGGCGCCGACATATCACTTTGTCGCATGCGTGAAGAATTCATATGTGAACAATTTAAACCAGAAGAAAAATGCAAATTGACAGGAATCACTACAGAAGAAATTAATTCAATAGGAACCACAATCTATCATTAGCAGACGAAGAATGCACACACAATTTTCATCTTGTGCATCCAATCCAATAGAAACAGACGGAATAATAGGTAGAGACTTTTTAAAGAAATACCTTTGCAAAATTGACTATGAAACATTTACCATTTCATTATTTACAAATAATACTACTATAATTCTACCAATGCAAACCAAATCATTCGCTACATTAAAAATAACAATTCCACCAAGAACAGAAATTATACAAGCGGTAAAATTAAACCTTTCAGAGGATTGTGTAATTTTTAATAATGAATTAAAAGGCGGAATTTTTCTAAGTAATTCAATAGCACCAAAAAACATCTAAGAATTTTAAACACAACGAACGATACAGTGACTCTACAGGGCATTCAACTACAAACTGACCCACTTAAAATGGATGACATATTAAATTACACAAACACTAAGAATGACGAACGTTTTGAAGAAATACTAAAAGAGCTAAAATTGAATAAAAAAGATGATTACGCAAACACAACACTAATAAATATTTTTAGGAAATATCAAAATGTTTTTCAACTAGAGAATGAAAAATTAACAGTAAACAATTTTTTAAACAGAAAATCATAACCTCAGACAATACACCAGTTTACATAAAGAATTATAGACTACCACATGCACACACTGACGTAATAAATGAACAGGTTGAGACAATGCTTAATGATGACATAATAGAACCATCAGTTAGCCCATATAATGCACCACTCCTTTTAGTACCAAAGAAAAATATTGAAGACAAAAGAAAATGGAGACTGGTAGTGGATTTTAGAAAGCTAAATGATAAAATCATCAATGACAAATTTCCACTAACTAGATTAGAGGATATTTTGGACAAATTAGGCAGAGCCAAATGGTTTTCTACACTTGACATGACAAGCTCTTTCCACCAAATTGAACTGGAAAAAGACTCAAGACAATTAACAGCCTTTTTAACACCACAAGGACACTATCAATTCAAAAGACTCCCATTTGGACTAAAAATTTCTTCAAATAGTTTTCAAAGAAGGCTTACAATAGCATTATCAGGATTAGAATCAGAAGCATTTCTCTATGTAGACGATATAATCATATACGGTTGTAGTTTGAACCATCATAACCAAAATTTAATTAAAGAATTAGACAGAATTTAGAAATATAACTTAAAACTGAACCCAAAGAAATGTTGTTTTTTAAGACCAAAAGTAATCTACCTAGGACACTTAATAACAAAAGACGGAGTAAAAATAGACCCAGCAAAGTATGACGTAATAAGAAATTATCCAATCCCAAAAAACACGGACGAAGTTAGACAATTCGTTGCATTCTGCAACTATTACCGAAAATTCATTCCTGACTTTGCTGACATTGCCAAACATTTAAACGCATTACTAAAGAAAAAGACAAAATTTCTATGGACAGACGAGTCCCAAAACGCTTTTGAAAAACTGAAAGACAAACTAATGAATCCACTATTGCTACAATATCCAAATTTTGATAAACCGTTCATTCTCACGACAGACGCGTTAGGAGCAGTTTTATCCAAAGGCGAAATAGGCAATGATTTACCCATCTCTTATGCCAGTAAATCATTACTGAAACATGATTTAAATAAACCCGTAATTGAAAAGGAGCTTTAGCGATTCATTAAAGCATACATTTTTTTAGACCATATTTGTACGGTAGAAAATTCATAGAAGTAACGGACCATAGACCGTTAATCTCACTGTTCCCGCATAAGAACCCATCATCTAAAATGACAAGAATAAGACTAGATTTAAGCGATTATGATTTTACAATAGTTTACAAAAAAGGAAAGATGAACACAAATACGGATGCACTCTCTAGAATAGAAGTTAATTCAGAGATGTTGAAACAAATGATACCGCAGGAAAGTGATGAAAAAGAAAAGAAAATACTGGTAACATCGAAGGCGATGACAAATAAAATCAATGAGGCAAATAAAAGAAAAAAAAAATAACAAATAATAACGAGGCAAATAAAAGAGAAAAATTAAGAATAAATAATGAGGCAAAAAGTAAGAACAAAGAAAATAGAAGAATAAAAATAAAAGAAACGCGCAGAAGAAAAGAAATTGGAAAACTGTACTTCTCAGGAGCCTGATCAACTTCAAATATGGGAATGCACCTCCATTAATGATAAAAAGAATATGAAGCAATTGCAATTTAATAATGTTGAAAATATAGAAGATATCGATATAATTCTAAAAAAAAATATAGTGCACATAGGACGTGACGAAAAATCATTCGGAACCAGTTCCATGAAGAAATCACATACCAAGGATATAAATAATAATGAAAATAAGCTAGCAAGATTCAGTGATAAATCAGCGAAACTAGATTCGATACTGAAGAAACTGATATCTAAAACGAAGAAAGAAAATATTAAAGAATTAGCGGTACCGAATAATGATAAAATATTTAAAGAGTATACAAAAGAAGAATTAAAAGAAGCCTACAAGAAAATAAAAACAAATGATAAAAGTCCTCAACTAAAAATATTATTATACAATGCCCCAAAAAGAGTAACAGATGATATTTTAAAATACAAATTAATTGATGAATTCCATAATACCACACACGCAGGAAACTTAGGAATTAGAAAAACGGTCATAAAACTGAAACAAAGATACATATGGAAAAACATGAACAAGATGGTCAAGAAATTTGTAACGTATTGCGACAAATGTAAAATAAACAAACAAACAAAACATATCAAAGAACCACTTACACAAACAGACACACCAAATAACAGATTTGAAGTGATTTCAATTGACACCGTAGGACCTCTTCGGATTTCAAACGAATATCGATACATACTAACCATGCAGTGTGAACTGACTAAATTCGTTATCGCGCATCCTATGTCAACCAAAGATGCACTTACAACTACCAAAACATTAGTTGAACAATTTATTTTAAAATACGGACAGTTTAAGGTACTTAAGTCAGATAGAGGAACAGAATTTACGAATGAGTTAATGAAAAACATATGCTCACTGTTAGACATCAAACAAACATTTCCGACACCCTACCACCATGAAACTTTAGGATCAATTGAAAGAAATAGAGTTCTAAATGAGTTTTTTTGTTAACGTCTGGAAAACAATCATGAATGGGACAAGTGGATTCCATATTTTACTTTTGCGTATAATACGGCACCACATGTAGATACAGGCTATTCACCCTTTGAACTAGTTTATGGGAAATTGTCATGCTTGCCATCTGACACTATCGAAAACACTAATAAAATTTATGACTATGACAATTATGTAAATGAATTAAAAATCAGATTACAGTTTGCTTTAAATAAAGCAAAAGAATTAATGATTAATACAAAAGAAAACAGAACATCAAAAAACAGATATGTAAATGAATTGAATCTAGAGGTAGGAGTTTTAGTTTTAGAAAATAGAAAGAAAAACCAAAGTCCATACAAAGGACCATTTAAAATAATAAGTAGAAAAGGTGTAAACACCACAATAGATTACAATGGTAAAGAAAAAAAATCTTAAGCCATACAACACATTGTAAAATAAGTATAAGCTATCATTACACATATAAAATAACACTAATTTGTGATTGGTTATTAATATTGGTAACATGATCCTTCACAAATTCCATAGTGCTGAATAGAAAGTAATAATGAAAGAAATGTATGATTGTAAGATGTAGAACGGTTATAAGCTCAACAGGCAACAGCCATAGTATTATTTCAAAAGGCCTCATTTTTGCCCTTACTCTTAAGGTGTGTTTACATTGAGTGTACAAGTCATATGTACTGTCAATATTGCTATCCATATGGAATTTCATGCGTATGTATGTCAAAATCAGTGTTTTATACATGGTTTATAATTTTTGTGTTTAAACGTACAGATGTGACATAACCTCCTGTTATTAAAAACAAAAATCAATTATTATTGGGACTTGCTGTAATAAGTCATTAGCTAATTTTGCATATTTTTGCCGCCATTTCATTTTATTAGAAACCCGCTAGTGATGTCAACTATGCAAAGAACTACCATTTTGTGTTATCATTTGGGAGCTTCTACAACAGTACAGAATTTAATTTGTAAGAGAGAAATTATATAAAAACAAAAAATAATTATAATAAATAATACAATAAGTATTAATTAATATCATTTGAACTATATCAGCAACAATTAAATGAATAATTTTGTTGATGTTAATGTCAATTTATTTTCGCTCTTTTTTATTAGGAATAAAATATTTTTTATCCTAATTCTTATGACAATAGAAAAGAATTAAATTTCTTTAAAAAGCCGTTGCTTTTGAAAATGAAAGAAAGAACTCCATTTTATTTTATTTAATGATTTGCATTTGAATGGCGTTAGAAAAATCACAAGCCGTAATAGACTTATTATTTTGTGGTCTTATTGCATGTAAGTTTAATAAGGTTTTGTTATGCACCAATGTAGTTGTCTCATTTTCAAAGGCAATGTTTGATGAAAACGTTGATTTTCTTTCACTGGAATGTAATTATAATACCAAAAAATTGAATGTTTTATTTACTTACATATATACATATTTTATTTCAATATCATTTCATTCATTTTTCTTACAGCAAAACAAAAAACTAAAATTAAATAATTAAATTTTGAAGTAAAAAGTGGAAAAAGAAAGAAAGAAATTACAATACTTATATTTCCTAGGTTACATAGCGTAGATTTTTCACCATAGTTGCAGTATGATTGCTAAATTCTGATAATGCTTCTTAATATATTGCAATATAAAAAATAGTACTATTCAACATGGATTAAAAACATAAAATTTTGTTAATTTGTAATAAGATTTAGGATTTATTCATTTTATTTTTTTTTTTTTTTTGCAAAATGGAATTCTCTCATTTTCAAAAGCAACTGCTCAATTAAGTGATTTGCAGCAGTTTCGATTACAGTTTACACAGTTACCTTCTTAAAAAAGATTTGAAAAATAATGCGCTATAGTAAAGTAAAATTTTAATTTAATTCACGCTTTCTTAGTACCGGTAATATAGATAAGCACACCTTGCCTTTCATCACTATACATTTATGAAATTGTGTTCTCAACTTCTATTAAAATTGAGTCATTCGTATAAAAATGTCCCTTATACCCTCCTGGCCCTAGTTTTGAAAACAGACATATCCCAATGGACCCACAAAAAATAAAGATCTGTCTATGTTTTAAATATCATTAAATTCGATTTGGCCGTGATTGACGTACATATAATCAAAAAGTGTATGAGCGGAATTTTTAAAAATATAAGTGAACATCACTGAAAACAGCTGTTGTCATATAGCTTTACACATCAAATAGAGCGTGCTTTAAATAAAAAACTAACACATGTTATTGCACATAGGTAAATAACATATGTTATGTTTCAAGAGGTTTACACTATATGTATAGTTTTACATATGGAAAATTTGACATTCCATATGACTTGTACACTCAATCTAAACACACCTTTAGTAAGAACAGCAAGAATTAATAGCTCAACTAGTGGCAAACTTCTGCCGGTTGAAAACTTCTCTATCTTCGTCGCTAATCCACTTTGGACCCGTAGAACATAATTCCCCTTACACACTTTACATTACATAACATAAATATGTTTACCAACAGCATCAACATTGAGTGACGAACATGATGGTGAAGCAGAAACGGACAACACAGGCTGTGTATTTACATTATTATTAGCAGTTCTATTTATTTTTGAACATTAACATTACACTCATAACTGGCGAAAGAGGGAAGGAGAGAAAAAACACGATGATTATTTGTTGTCAGATTAGTCGGAGGTGATGGAATTGAATTGGCCTGTGCAATTGTATATGGCTGGGCACTAATAACAGCATCATTCGATACGAGAGTACTGAGCGACAAAGGTTGTTGTTGATTAATCTTGTTTCTCTCACATTCCTTGTTGTTGGAAATTGCAGTGAAATGTTCGCTCGATTTACAGCTATCATTTTTAAAGTTTTTTTAAACAATAACTTTAATCTCACTCAACATATTTGTGTTGTTAGTTTCAAGACCATTAAACATTAATTTATTATTATTTTGAAACTGATTTAAAACGCCATGTAATTTTTTAATATCTGAGACATTTCTTTCACAAGCCTTCTGGGCATTATCCAGTTTTTTTATTTTTTCATGATATCTTTTCTCAACCGCCTTGGGCAATTTTTTAATTTCATTTTCGTTCTGTGTTAAAGTTGTTTTAAATTCGTGTTTGTATTCCACCAAGTGCTGTTTATTTTTATTAACACCATCTTGAATGTCTCTTAGTACCAAGTCGACATTGTGGATGTATTGTAAACAATCATCACACATAAAACGAATAAAATTATTTGCTTCAAGAACACCAGCAGAATAATTATCAACATTTGAACACTTAGTTGCGGAGTGATACACTTTGTTGCATACCCCACTGTATTTTATTCCGGTTTCACCACGAATATCATTTTTACATTTATAACATTCCACCATTTTTTTAATTCTTTATCACCCTGTATTATTTTTTTTTTAATTGGTCAGCCATGGAACAAGTCTAGTTCCATGAAGCATCACCAATAAAAAAATAATAAGAAATTGTAAAATAAAAAATTTGGGGTCACCCTTATTTTCCGTGTTATGGGCCTCTGAACTTTTCATATGAAAGTTGTGCACTACATTTTTGAACATATTAGATCAATCTGGGTATCATTTCAAAGATTTTGGAAAAATACATCGAATGGTGCAAACATTTTTAAAAAATTTAACCCTTTAAGAACTGAATTATTTTTCGGCCGGGAGTAAGAATTTTCTCCTCTATGGTATAACCACCACCGGCCTCGCTTACTAAAGTTTTTCTGCATAGCTAGCCTTCGGTCGGGCGCAATGATTTTCTCCTCTGGGGTATAACTAACACCGGTTTCGCTTACTAAAGATTTACTGCATGAAAAAAGTCATTGATTCCTAAGAGAGAAATTTTTTTTAGTAAAATTTGAGCACCACGTAATAGATATTTCCAAAAGCTTTAAAATGATACCCATATTAACCTAATTTGTACAAAAATGTGGTGTACAATCACAGTTTTATATGAAACTAGCTGTGCGCACCACTTCGTGAGCGTCCTTCAATATTTTGTTCGATTTTGCTTTGAAATCAATCCACACCAAAGACCCTTACGTTTTTATTTTTTTTCTTTTGAGATAAGTAACACTCAAGCAATTAATGCCTATATTAACTGTGTTACTTCCTTTAGAAAGGGATAGTAGCATATAAGACAGATGGTTAGTAAAGCTTCGCAAGCGCTTCTGGTGTTCTTTAGGCGAATTTGTTTGAAGCTAGCATAGCCAATTTATAGTTATTTTACTTCGCCGGCGATTTAGTGCTATGTGGTAGTACCGGCGTTTTTAGTTCCTCCTTAAGATATGCTACATATCATATCAGTTAATGTATTTTTTTACTTTATAAAAAGTAAGGTATTCATATCCGGTTAGTTCAACTGCGTACTTTCATTGCTTTTTCTCCACTTTCTACGATGTTTTTAGGAAAATAGTACCCTATATTGGGAACAGGATACTTTTGTTAAAATCCATCCAGTAGTTTTTACGTGATGCGAACTTCAATGAAAAGCAGACAGACAGACGGAAGTGAGTTACTGTTTTATTATATGTATAGAAGTTCAGAGGCCCATAACTCGGAAAATAAGGGCGACCGCAAATTTTTTTATTTTACATTTTTTTAATATTTTTTAATTCACTATCACCCTGTGTATTTTTTTTTTTATTGGTTAAGCTTAACGGACTAGAATTAAGACTACTTTTTTATTAGGGTTCCGTACAAAAAGTGTAAAAACGTAACCCTATTGTTTTCGCTACAAAGTCTGTCCGTCTGTCAGCGCCTTTTATCTCTGGAACCGTAATAGGTACACTCTTGAAATTTTCACAGATGATGTATAGCCGTTGCCGCTATAGCAACAAATACTAAAACTTATAGGGTGTTCCGATAGAGAGGTGTTATTTACGAATATGTGTTTATTTCTTGAACTGTAGGAGGCATAGACTCAAGATTTAAAAACAGTAGTTAAAACTTAGTTCGCTATATAAACAAGTATACAAAAATAAACCTAAAAATTAAAGGTAGACGCTTGAAATTTTACAGAAGGTGTATAACTGTGGCCGATATAGTAGCGAACTCTAAAATTTATAGGGTGTTCCGAAAGAGAGGTGTTATTCACGAATATCTGCTTATCACTTGAACTGTAGGAAGAATACACTAAAAATATGCAAGCAGTAATTAAAACTTAGTTCGCTATGTAAATAAGTGTAAAAAAAATAAATATAAAAATTAAAGGGTGTTCTGATTTGCATGTATAAGGCCTAAGTTTTGAACCATAATAGGTAGACTCTTGAAATTTTCACAGAAGGTGTATAACTGTGGCCACTATAGCAATAAATACTAAAACTTATCGGGTGTTCCGAAAGTGAGGTGTTATTTGCCTTTATGTCTTTATTTCTTTAGCTATAGGAGGCAACCACTTAAAATTTGCAGACAGTAATTAACTCTATGTTCGCTTTCTATTAAATTAAACCTTAAAATTAAAGGGTGTTGCGAGAGTGACGTGGTTTGCGTGTATATGACATTAGTTTTGAACGATAATAAGTAGACTCTTGAAGTTTTTACAGGAGGTTTCTTATTATGGAAACTATAGCAAATAATAAAAATTAAAGGGTGTTCCGATAGAGACATGATTTTTACTTAAATAGCCTTAGTTTTTGAACCGTAATAGGTAGACTCTTGAATTGTTTACAGTAGATGTTGTACTTCGGCCACTGTAACAATTACTAGTTGCTAAAGGGTGATCCATCAGTGACATGTTTTTCACGTATATTACTTAATTTTTTAACCACAATAGGTAGGCCTGATATTTTAATAGAAAGTGTATTACCATGGCCGTAATAACAACAATAGCTAAAATTTAAAGGGTGTTCCAATAGTGATGCAATTTTCACGAATATGAGTTTGATTTTAAAAAGAAAAGGGTGGCCCATAAGACATGAAAAAATTAACAATTTGAGTTTTTAAAGGCGTACTAAACATAGTACGGAACCCTACGTGTGTGAGACTAACTCGCACTTGACTGATTTATTTACGCACACACGTATAACAAATTATTTGTATTAATACAAATAATTATTTGTATTTATACAAATAATTTCACTAATAACACTTTTAACTTTATCACTAAACTTACTTTTTCGTTGTTAATGATGATGACATATTATGTTGAAATAAATGTATTCCTTGTGAACGAGACCTTATTTTTTCTGGTAAAAGAATCCGGGTTGATGGACCAATGTATCGGCGTATATCCGATAAAATAGGCACAGGTAAAAGATTACATGTAGTGCTTGAAGATTCCGAACGAATGAATAAGTATAAAAAGCAAACTTATATTATACAGAAAAAATAGCCAACAACACTTAAGTACATTTAGCGGTTAACACGTTGAAAATAAAGATTTTCCAACAAGGATGTAAAATAGGTATCAAAAGGACACTCAAAGAAATTCATAAACCGTAACTTTATAAAGAATTCATACTTAAAAACTTAAAGAAAATAAAACACTCTTCAAATAAAGATAATATGGCAAGCTGTCGTCAACCAGGTATGCCGACCATTAGTAAAGACAAAAAAGGTTCAAAAGTAAATTACTATAAATAAATTAAAAATTTTTAAAAGTCAGTAGTTTGTGTGGCTTAAAGTCGTTCGAGAGTTAATAATATAACCTGTTTTTTATATAAATGTATTATACGTACTAATAATAAGGGTCATTCAATGCAATATACTGATGCTGAGAGGTCCTTCGTAAAAAAAATTAAAAAGTAAATGTAACAGTCAACGACAAAGAATTTCGATTTACGAGGTAAAAAAAATTATTTATTTATACGTAAACGGGGGAAAACTTTTGCTAAGGATGATAATTGCATTGAGTAATTATTTAGCGGTGACCCTTTCAAGTCTGCTGCGGCAATTAGATGTGAGATAGGAATTGAGATTTCTACCAGGACTGTTGGACGCCGATTGGTAGAAAAGAATTTATTCGGAGATCTTTCAGAATAATTCCAATGTTCACTAGAAAACATCGACAAAATCGAGTAATATTTGCAAAACAGCATGCACATTGGGATAGCCTGATTCTTGCCAAAAAATGGCGCAACCTATTTTGGTCGGACGAAACCAAAAATAATTTTATTGGCAATGATGGAAAAACGTGGGGTGGGTTAGATGTACAAAAAATAAAGAATTATGCATTCAATACACAACCATAAAATTTAAACGTGGTAGCGGGAACACAATTGTCTGGGTATGCTTTTTATGGTATTGATTACGAGCTGCAAAACAATCGATAGTACTATTGATGGTATTCTTTCGGCTGACTATCGATTAATAGTCTTTCAATATCGATACTATCGTAAAATTTTAAATGGAAATACGTAGTTGTTAAATGTTCGGCTATTATTTAATCACAATCTTGTGCATTTAATATTGCAAATTTATGCAATTTTCCATGAATTGTGAACGGTTTTTTATTTTAGTTTGCAATAGGTACTTGTTGCAAAACATAAATCTTTTCGTTGAATATAATCTACAATTAGTAGATTATTTTATCCAAGAAATAGTTGAAGTTATTTTCATCGGTGGTATGAAATATTCTAATTAATAAAATATTCATTCAAATACGAGGGCAAGCGTACTTTACCCAAAATTCGACATTTAAAACTTCTGCGTTTTTACGTTTATGATTTTTCGATTTTCATGTTCTTGTTGATTTTAATTACCACTTAGAATACTTCGATAGTATCGATAGTTTTAAAGTTAAAATTAAATTTATACACAGTAGGTTACTTTTTAGGGTTCCGTACACAAAGTGTAAAAACGAAACCCTATTGTTTTCGCTACAATGTCTGTCCGTATGTCCGTCTGTCAACGCCTTTTATCTCTGGAACCGTAATAGGTAGACTCTTGAAATTTTCACAGATGATGTATAGTTGTTGCCACTATAGCAACAAATACCAAAACTTATAGGGTGTTCCAATAGAGAGGTGTTATTTACGAAAATGTGTTTATTTCTTGAACTGTAGGATGGATACACTTGAAATTTACAAACAGTTATTAAAACTTAGTTCACTATATAAACAAGTATAAAAAAATAAAAATAAAAATTAAAGGGTGTTCCGATAGTGGTGTGAAATGCATGTATAAGGCATAAGTTTTGAACCATAATAGGTAGACTCTTTAAATTCTCACAGAAGGTGTATAGCGATGGCCGCTATAACAACAAAAATTAAAACTTATAGGGTGTTCCGATAGAGAGGTGTTATTCACGAATATGTGTTTATTTCTTGAACTGTAGGAGGCATACACTAAAAATTTACAAACTGTAATAAAAACGTAGTTCGCGTTATATACAAGTCTAAAAATAAACCTAAAAATTAAAGGGTGTTCCGATAGTGGTGTGCTTTGTATGTATAAGGCCTAAGTTTTGAACCATAATAGGTAGACTCTTGAAAATTTTACCAAAAGTGTATAACTGCGGCCACAATAGCAAAAAATACTAAAACGTAGGGTGTTCCAAAAGTGACGTGTTATTTACGTTTATGAGCTGTAAGAGGCAACCTCTTACAATTTGCAGACTGTAATTAAAACTATGTTTGTTTTATAAACAAGTATACAAAATTGAACTTAAATATTAAAGGGTGTTCCAATAGTGACGTGATTTGCATGTATATATCCTAAGTTTTGAATGAATAGGTGGAATTTTGAAATTTTTACAGGAGGTGTATAACTATGCACTATAACAAATAACAAAAATTAAAGGGTTTTCCGCCAGTGACGTGATTTGCATGTATAAGGCCTTATTTCTTGAACCGTAACAGGTAGACTCTTGAAATTTTGTACAGAAGATGTGTTGCCACGGCCGATATGACAATTACTAAAAATTAAAGAGTGTTCCGACAGTGACATGTTTTTCACTTATAGTGACTTATTTTTTAATCGCAATAAGTAGATCTTTAGTATATTTATAGAAAGGAAGTTGCCATGGCCACTATAATGAATAATAAAATTAAAGGGTGTTCCGACAGTGACAAGATTTTATAAACCGTAATATAAAATCCGACAGTTGATGTGTCACTTCGGCCGCTATAACAAATACTTAAAATTGAAGTGTGTCCATTAGTAACGTGTTTTTCACGAATATTACCTTATTTTTTTAACCGCAATAGGTAGGCTCCTGATATTTTAACAGAAAGTGTATTACCATGGCCGCTATAAAATCAATTACATATTAAAATTTAAAGGGTGTTCTAATTATGATGCAATTTTCGCGAATATTACTTTAATTTTAAAATTTAAGGGTGTCCCATAAGACATAAAGAAATAAACAACTGGAATTTTTAAATTATACTGAACATAGTACGGAACCCTACGTGTGTGAGTCTAACTCGCACTTGACTAATTTATTTAAACATATGATGTGTCCGTAAACTAGAATTGTTCCGATATTTTAAAATTAGTCCAGTGAAGGACTAAAGTATAGGCACAAGCTGCAAAATAAAACAAAATATAATTTTTTGCCATTTATAAACATTAAATATTTATTTTGAGAACATATAACTGTTATAACAGAGCTTTATTTAAAAATAATAATTCTTGCAAAAAAAAACCGACTTCAAAACAGATAGTTGGGTACCAGTTCTAAACTAAAAATGTAAGAAGTAATCTGTAAGAACTATATATAAACCAAATAAAAGATAAACAAAATGCGTCAAAGTTAGCAGGGAAAGAAGTAAAGACTATGTGAAATTCAAGCATCTCCCTATTACTGTTCAAAAGTTAAGCTATTATCACCAACAACTGTCTTTTATGGGGACACCATTTAATTTTAATTTTTTATAGCTGTAATAGCGATCATAGTAATACACATTGTGTGTAAATTTCAGTTGTCTATCTAAAACGGCTCAAAAGATAAGGCATACATTCAATTTCATTAACTATAGGGACACTCTCTCATTTCCATAAGTCTCTATCTATAACGGTTCAAAAGACTAGTCAATATAAGTCAAATTACGTCAGCCACCCTTTAATTTTTTTGTACTTTTTACTGTGGACATAGAGATATTAGCTTTGTTAAAATTTTAAATGTTTATCTATAAGCGTTCAAAAGATAAGGTCATATAGATCAAATATCATTAACTTTAGGTACACCCTTTAATTTCCCACTTTATACTTTTTACTACAGCGGACATTTTAATATACGTTCTGCGTAAATATAAAATGTCTGTCTATAACGGTTTCAAAGATAAGGTAACATAAATCAAATAACATCACCTATTGGGACACCCTTTAATTTACAATTTTAAATTAAAGACATATTGTCATAGAGGACTTGGCCACATAGATTTTTTGTAAATTTCAACTGTGTGCCTATAACGGTTTATAGGTTTAGTCATATACAGAAAATTACTGAACTATTGGAACACCCTTTAATTCATAACTATAAATATTTATACTTGCAAGTATACCAGACAAGGTAGTGGAAATTCTGCCTAATTTTCAAGTGTTTGTCTATAACTGTTCAAAAGATAGGGCCATATAGGTCAAATTACATCAATTATGGGAACACCCTTTAATTTATAAATTCAAATTATATACCTGTTATAGCGGACTTAGCAATACAGGTTCCTTGTAAATTTCAGCTGTCTGTCTATAACGGTTCAAAAGTTTGGCCACATACATAAAATTACATTAACTATTGGGACACCCTTTTATTTCCAAATTCAAATTTTATACTTTTTGTTATAGCGGACTTAGTAATAAAAGTTCTTTGTAAATTTAACGGTCGGTGTACAACTGTTCAAAAGTATGGTCTTATAATGGGTGATTTTTTTGAGGTTAGGATTTTCATGCATTAGTATTTGACAGATCACGTGAGATTTCAGACATGGTGCCAAAGAGAAAGATGCTCAGTATGCTTTGACATTTCATCATGAATAGACTTACTAACGAGCAACGCTTGCAAATCATTGAATTTTATTACCAAAATCAGTGTTCGGTTCGAAATGTGTTTTATCGACAAATTTTGTTCAGCGATGAGGCTCATTTCTGGTTGAATGGCTACGTAAATAAGCAAAATTGTCGCATTTGGAGTGAAGAGCAACCAGAAGCCGTTCAAGAACTGCCCATGCATCCCGAAAAATGCACTGTTCGGTGTGGTTTGTACGCTGGTGGAATCATTGGACCGTATTTTTTCAAAGATGCTGTTGGACGCAACGTTACGGTGAATGGCGATCGCTATCGTTCGATGCTAACAAACTTTTTGTTGCCAAAAATGGAACAACTGAACTTGGTTGACATGTGGTTTCAACAAGATGGCGCTACATGCCACACAGCTCGCGATTCTATGGCCATTTTGAGGGAAAACTTCGGAGAACAATTCATCTCAAGAAATGGACCGGTAAGTTGGCCACCAAGATCATGCGATTTGACGCCTTTAGACTATTTTTTGTGGGGCTACGTCAAGTCTAAAGTCTACAGAAATAAGCCAGCAACTATTCCAGCTTTGGAAGACAACATTTCCGAAGAAATTCGGGCTATTCCGGCCGAAATGCTCGAAAAAGTTGTCCAAAATTGGACTTTCCGAATGGACCACCTAAGACGCAGCCGCGGTCAACATTTAAATGAAATTATCTTCAAAAAGTAAATGTCATGGACCAATCTAACGTTTCAAATAAAGAACCGATGAGATTTTGCAAATTTTATGCGTTTTTTTTAAAAAAAAATTTCTCAAGCTCTTAAAAAATCACTCGTTACAACAAATTTAATGAACTATTGGAGCACCCTTTAATTTTTAATTTGGAATATTTATCCTTTTTATTATAAAGGTCATAGTAATCGACATTCTGTCAAACTTTCAAGGTTTTGTCTTTAACGGTTCAAAAGATAGGCCCATAAAGGTCAAATTACGTCACATATGGGGACACCCTTTAAATTTTAAGTTTATTTTTTTATTACTTTTTGTTGGTGGAAGCTATAGTGATACCCAATTTTTTAAAATTTTAAACTGGTGCCCTTTAGGGTTCTTAATACACGAAAAAAACATGTATGTTGTATGGAGACACCCTTTTATCTTTAAAATAATGAACTGTTTTTAAAACGGGACCAATCTGTAAGCATTACCTTTCAAATAAAGAAAAAATTTTTAAAATCGGTTCAGAAATGGCTGAGTTATGCGGGCACAAACATAAAAAAAGCAACATTCAGACGAATTGATAACCTCGGTTAATAACAAAAAAACTCGAATAGATTTCATTCGCTGGTAGAATCATTTTAAAAAAATTGGTTTTCCTGGGGACAAAAGTATAGGCACATTCTTATGGCGTTTTCTTTTCTGACAAAAATGTTCCATATATTTTACACTTATTAAATTTTCGTGTTCTTTTTTACAAAAAATATCAGAGTGTGAATAAACATCATGTTCTTTTCTAAATATGTCGCACCAAAACCAGGTAAATATGCTACATTTTTTACACTCAACTTTTAGTCAGGGTGAGATATTGCCCTTTTTTATAAATATTTTTTTTTTATTGAAAGTAAGAATTTTATTGTGAATTAAAATTGTTATGGGAATAAATATTTTATTTTATACGTCACATAGGCATAAATGTTAAATGTAAAATCATTTTGCTTTTGTGTTCTTTTGAAAGCATAAAAAAGGTAACATTTTTCAAGGGCTGGGTGATCTATAAAATGTATTACCTATTAATAAGGCAAAATATTTTTTTCAGAAAAGAAAACGCCATTAGTTACCGAAATAAAAATTCGTGACAAACTTAAATTAATATTTTGTTGGGAGTCCATTCCGCTTAATAACGGCTTTAAGTCTTTTTGGCATAGATTGTACTATTTTTTTTGTAAAATTTTCATCAACTTTTTCCTTTAATGCTGTTTTAAGCCCACTTTATTTGAAATATTGCGTTTCCGCATTGTTCGATTTAGCTCCTCGCACAAATGCTCAATGGGATTTAAGTCTGAGGACTGCGGAAAACGTAGCAATGCATGTGCGGTGTTATACGCAAGCCACATCTTGACGTCGTGAACAGAATATTGGGGGTCATTGTCATGTTAGAATGTAAATGACTCTGATAAACCGAATTTATTTGCGCTTTTCTTAACATTTTTCTTCAAAATATTTGTCCATTATTTCATAAACAAAGACGAGTTCTCCGACACCCGGACCAGACATGTAGCCCCAGACCATAACTCTTTCGCCACCATACTTTACTGTTGGGGTAAGATTTTTTCAGCATATGCAATGTTGGGTTTTGCCATACCCGAGAATGTCCATCAGGCTTGAAATATTAAATTTGCTATTGTCTGAGAAGAGAACCCGTTCCCAGAAAATATATGGTTGATTTACAAACAGGTTTGCATAATCCATACATTTTTTCTTATTGACTGCAGATATTAATGGTTTTTGTCTAGCGACACTTGATTTGTAACCGGCTTTGTGCAGTAATCTCCGAACAGTTTTAGAGAGCACGTCCTTACCAAAATTTTCCTTAACGTCTGTTGCCAGCTGTGTAGATGTTGTTTTCGGATCAAGTTTAACTTTCGGTGTTATTTGGGCACGTTCTCAGTTAATTTTCTTGGACGATCACAGCGTTTAGCGCTTTGAAAGTTAGTTCTGCCTTTGAAATTACTAATAATTGTAATTTATACGCTTATGCGTATTTTTTTCCTTTTTTTTCTTATATATCTTAGAATTTTGTAATATGATTGTGGCTGGGGAGTCATTTATCAACTTTTTGATGTACATATTTTTTTTTTTTTTTTGTAAATTATACATATATGTATACGTTAAATTTATTATAAACTTTATACTTTTTTGTTTCTTATTTTACATGGTAATTAATCTTACAATACATATATTTTGGCCATGAGGGCTTCCTTGTATTGAATTAATAAATAAATAAAATAAAAATGGTAAAACGGCTGCGACCTTCGCCAATCTCAGCAAAAGATTTGCCTTAGTTATGAAGATGGAGAATTACTTTTCGCTGTGATTCTGTAGTTTCATTTAATTTGGGACACATTGTTAAAAAAAGATTCAGGATTTTTTTAGTTTAACAAGTTTTTCTAATTATTTACCAACTGATATAAGTTGAAAATAATATCGGTACATTCCAGTCTGTCGAAAAATAAAGTACTGCCAGATTGGTGAATTTAAAATGGTATTTTATTTTCGTTAGCATTGATTGTGCTTATACTTTTGTCCCATAAAAAATTAAGATTTTTTAATTTTTTTCGTTATTATTCCGAACAGCGAATGAAATCTGTTCGACTTTTTTGATTATTTTTTTATGACGCTCTGTTAGAACCATTTTATGTTCTAAAAATAAACATTTGATGCTAATAAATGTAAAAAAATTACAGTTTGCCTCATTTTGCAGCTTGTGCCTCTACTTAAGTCCATCACTGTATATTGTATGTACCCTACAAGAACAGTGACCGTCAATTGATCAATCATTTGAGTGTCACAGCTGACTAAGAAAAATTGTGCAGAAACAGATTCAATATTTTTATATTTATTAAAAAACATTTTAAAATTAGTTTATAAATATTTATTTAATATATAATTTTACATATTTAAATATTTTTAATCGCTCAATAATGACTGCGTTCTACTGCCATTCGTAGGTTTTCTGAAATTCAATTGGTCCCTGATACTGTAAAGCATCTGAAATATGAAGAAATATATAAGTTATAAAATATTTTAAGTGGACCAATGTATGTACATACCTCGAGCATGATTATACTCACATAAGCTTCCCGGAAGCATATTTTTCTCATCTACCTTCCTCATTGTACTTCTCCAGCAGGTCTTCCGAGCAGATGGCGGGGATGTCAGCAGTATTCCCCGACGTTGATTTTAGCTTATGCAAATATGTATGTAGTCTGTGAAGAATAAAATAATAAAGTAAAAATTTTAATTAGTTACTATTGCTTGAGTGAAATTTGCTGTCCTTAATTTCAGCCCTACCTCTTCCGCAGCAACAAGGTTCTTCAAGGAAAGAATGCTGGCGACTCCATGTTAACACATTCTATATTTTTAATAACTTTTTTATGCACCAAACTACTTTTTACATTTATTTTCTTTTCATATTTCATATTTATTTTAATATTTTAAAAACACGCGCATATATTTTACAATTTATGACTCAAATTACAGTGGCAGAGTTGTATTTTACAAAAAATTCAATTCTCCTACTCACATTAATTTTTTTATTTTTTGTATGTATGAGTTTTCATTGTTCATGTGTTAGTTTCAATCATCCATTTCTTGTAGGGTATATATTATAGGCAAAGTTTAAGAAAAAAACGGCTTAAGTCTAGTTCAGTGAAGCTTAACCAATCAAAAAAAAAAATTGCACAGGGTGATAGAGAATTAAAAAATAATACGAAAATGTAAAATAAATAAATGGCGGTCGCCATTATTTTTTGAGTTATGGGCCTCTAGACTTTTCATATAAAACTGTGATTGTATACTACATTTTTGTACAAATTAGGTCAATATGGGTATCATTTTAAAGCTTTTGGAAATATCTATCACGTGCTGATCAAATTTTATAAGAAAATTTACATACATATTGGGAAGCAATGACTTTTTTTGAAAAAACATGTGTAATAATAAAAAAAATGTAAAATAAAAAAATTGGCGGTCGCCCTTATTTTCCGAGTTATGGGCCTCTGAACTTTTCATATGAAACTGTGGTTGTGTACTGCATTTTTGAACAAATTCAGTCAATATGGGTATCAATTTAAAGTCGTTGTTGGTCATACCATAGAGGAGAAAATCCTTGCGCCCGGCCGAAGGCCCGCTGTGCAAAAAACCTTTAGTAAGCGAAGCCAGTGTTGGTCATACCATAGAGGAGAAAATCCTTGCGCCTTGCAGGAAACCTTTAGTAAGCGAAGCCGGTGTTGATCATACCATAGAGGAGAAAATGCTTGCGGACGGCCGAAGGCCGGCTATGTAGGAAACCATTAGCCGGAAACGAAACGAAGCCGGTGCTGGTTATACCATAGAGGAGAAAATCTTTGCGCCTGGCCGAAGGCCGGCTATGCAGAAAACTTTAGTAAGCGAAGCCGGTGTAGGTGTTCGATTAGAGGGTTTTATTTGTTATATTTTTCTGTATTGATTCATTTAATTGCTTTTTATCACATTTGTTATTACGTATTACTGTACTTAATAGTGTAAAAATTTTAAAAATCAAAAAAATGCGTTGGCTCTTAATGGGTTAATTTTTTTTTAAAAGTTTAGCGTCACCTGATAGATATTACCAAAAGCTTTAAAATGATACTCATATTGACATAATTTGTTCAAAAATGTAGTGTAAAAGCATAGTTCCATATGAAAAGTTCAGAGGCCCTTAACTCGGAAAATAAGGGCGACCGCCAAATTTTTTATTTTACATTTTTTTTTATTATTTTTTAATTCTCTATCACCCTGTATAATTTTTTTTTTAATTGGCAAGCTTCACTAAACTAGATTTGTTTCTCTTTGCACCCGGCCGAAGTCCGTCAATTCAGGAAAACTTTGGTAAGCGAAGCCGGTGTTCGTTATACCATAGAGAAGAAAATCCTTGCGCCCGGCCGATAAGGGGTATGAAAACTTTAGTAACCGAAGCTGGTGTTGGTTATACCATAGAGGAGAAATCTTGCGCCCGTCCGAGGGCCGGCTATGCAGGAAAACTTTAGAAAGCGAAGCCGGTGTTGTTCATACCATAGAGGAGGAAATCCTTGCGCCCAGCCAAAGGCCGGCTATGCAGGAAAACTTTTGAAAGCGAAGCCGGTGATGGTCTTACCATAGAGAAGAATATCCTTGCAGAAAACTTTGGTAAGATAAGCCGGTTCAGTATCTTTCCTAGCAAAAACTAGCAACGAGAGAGTAAAACAGAAATTTACATAATTACTCTCCTAAATATGAAAAGTAAAAGAACGCTATACTAGCAAAAATTAGAAAGTAGACTACGGTGGCGTCAGGAAGGACTTAGAACTTTACCGATTTGACCATCAAATAGTACCATTGTAAACATAATTGTACTTAAAGGGCAAACATAAAGTAATCTAACGTTGTAAGCCAGAAATGTCGCTTTAAAGAAGTTCAAACTGATAATAGTAATCTCAAGAAAACCATAGAAGTAAATCAAACAACAAAAATATAAGCACAATGATGTAAATAAAGTTATTGTTTTAAAATATTGGATAGCTTTTGAAAGAGTTTATGATGCATTTAAGCTTTATATGTCAATATTCTTGGTTAGTCAGTGCTAATAAACATTCTTATTTCATGAAATTTCTATAATACAGGGTGGGCCAAAAGAAACCAAGGGGTGTAAAAGTTTAATAACTTTTTTGTTTATTAACTTTTTTTTATTTTTTCTTTCAGATTATATAGACAACACTTGGAATTGTATTATTTAAACCAGAGATCAATTATTTTAACGCAAAGAGCATATCGCCGACATTATTGAAAATTTGATTATGAGTGATGAAGCTCATTTTCATTTGAATGGCTTTGTTAATAAGCAGAACTGTAGGTTCTGGGGTTCTGAAAATCCAAGAGCCATTCATCAACGCCAATTGCACCCCATCAGGTGTACAGTATGGTGTGGGATCACATCTGAAAATGTCATTGTCATTCTTCGAGAATGAAGATGGAAGTGCTGTAACCGTAAATAGAGAGCGGTATCGGTTTATGATAGAAAATTTTTTACGTCCTGCTCTTGAAAACAGACTTGGTATGTGGTTTCAGCAGGACGGAGCCACTGCCCATACTGCCCGAGACACAATGGCACTTTTAAGACAAATTTTTGGAGAGCCCTTGGTTTCTTTTGGCCCACCCTGTATTTACATGAATAATATTCCAATACAAAAATATGTTTATTGTTCAAAATATATTAAAAACTGTACAATACCAATTTCAAAATCATACTTGTACCGAAAAAAGTAAGATTGCAATAAATGTATAATCCCTGATTTGTTTACCGTTAACATATTATTTAAAAACAAAAAGACCTAAAATGAAAACCTAAATTTAAAATGGGAAAACTAAATTTTATCATTTAATACCCTCGCTAAATTAAAGAAAAACAATACACCAACAAAATTTAATTCACTTTTATATTATTTTAACTACTATTTCCTTTTTCATAACATTTTTCCAAAAAAAATATGTTGAACACAAAATCCCAAACAGCTGATTGACAAATTGATGTTATGAAAATGGATTTTATGAACATACATACAAATATAAATATGAAAAGATAGATGATAAAATAATTCAAGTTAATTTTACAAGCTAAATATATGACGCCAGCTGACGAATGGGACCTTATTTTGAAAGGTCAAAATTAAGTTATAGATGTTTTTCGATAAAGTACAAAATTCTGGACAAAACGCATAAAATCAGGCACAAATCTGAGAAATTAACGAAGTTATATTGTTTTGAAGTTTTCAGTTCAAAAGTATAGTTTTGATATAGTCGAGGTTAAAGTTGGACATGTAAATTAAAATATTAAATATTGTTTTGTCCTGTACTGAAAAGTTTACCCTGGTAAGATAAGGTCTCTTTTGTAAGTTTGTACATATATGTTTCGTATATAGAAAGATATACATTTCTGAATTTTACATTTTTTTGCTAAATCGTATTTAATATTATAATAGTATTATTAAGTTTTAAACAATCTTTAGACAATGAACAAATTAAAATTAAACGAAAGTAAAACAAAGCTTCTAAAAATAAATATGAACAGTAAGTAAGTAAGTAATAAACTTTATTGAGACTTTTTCTTTTCTTTTGACAATCGAGAGGTTTACATAAACCATATGAAATATAACAGATGTTTCTTAGAACTATAGTCGTCTTGTTCCAATACAGTATAAATGGATAAGCTACAAGCTAAAAAATGAACATGACCTTTTCAATTCGTAAAATGAAATATATATATTGCTGCATCAATGCTTGCTCGCAGCATTTACAATCGTATACAGAGCATAGGTCTGTAATATTAATGACACAAATTAAAACAACTTAAGAAATAGATAACAAACGAACATGTTAATGGGGAACATGAGAAATTAACAAATAACAAGTTTTTGAGTAACGAATACATATTAATATGGTGGTTGATAGCAGTTAAGCAGATTTAAATGTATCTTTAAAATTGGTAAAAGAATTACTTTTTTTTTATAATGAATTTGCTTAGGAACTAAATAACAACAAATACAACTACCTTACAAAAATTGAGGAAAGTAGATTTTTTTTTCTTCAGGGTAATAATTTAGAAATAATTATTTACAAATATATACATACATATATATTTCTTAACATAGTATCACAGATTGAGATATGCTAGCCCCTGTGGGAGCTAGCCCCTTAGGGAGCATTTTTAATTTTATTATATAGACGATGAAACTCAGATTTAGCGTCTGCTTTTGACATAAGCCGAAATTCTATCAGAAATTTTTCTATTTCTAACTCGATAGTAAGCTCTTCGGGTTCCATAAAATAATTAGTTAATTTCATAAACTCCTCTATAAGGGATTTTTTTCTGTATTATGGCTTTTGATGTTTTGGTGAAACAGATTGGCGAAAGACTTACCGAGGGAAACATGAGATGACGTAAGTCTTCTTACGTTGGCTTTAGCAGCTTCCATATCTTCTTGAGCTTTTAATATTCTTTGTCGTTTGGATTCGCCATATTTCTTGTAGGCCTTACATCCCTTCCAGTTTGCTGGATGACCTGTTTCTCCACAGTTTACACAGGACGGCTGAGTGCTTTCCTGAGTTTTCCTCATGCAGTTACCCGGCTCATGTTTTTGATCGCATTCAACGCATTTAAATTCAGCGTTGCAATTCTTTGCGATGTGACCCCAGTGTTGGCACCTGTGGCATTGAATATCTTTGTTTTTGTTATTTGGCTTCTCCCAAGATACAACTTGAGAAGCAATTACCTTAATATGTCTTACGTCATTTATATTTTTTCCGGGGTGGAGGGATACTAAAAACAAGCCGGTTTCATACTTGTTTCTTACCGAGTGTGAGGTGGAGAAAACTGAAACTTTTGCAACGATTCCGGGTATTTCATCATCCAGTTTTTCTTTGATTTCCTCCACGGGGGTTCTGTGATCAAGACCACGCAGTACGAGGGAAATTTGCTTATATTCTTTTGGAGTAAAAGAATAAGAGTTTATTTGTTTCTGCCTCAGGACTGACATCATTTCTGAATGTACAGCCGGGTCAGTGAAGTAGAGTTTACTTTTTCTACGGTTAACGTTTTTAATCTTAAACGTAATCTTTGGGTTTCTTGCCTCTAATTGCGCGGCTAAGTGCTTGATGTTTTGGTCAAAGAGGAAGATCAGCGGGCATTTTCCTGGTGGCTGTGGGCGCTGCGGGTTGGGAATTTGTTGCAGTTGCATTGTGCGGAATATTATTGATTGTTGTGTTGGGTTTGTTGATTACATGAGGCGATTCTGAAAACTCCATATCAGCAAAAATGGAGAATCTGTTTTGGTTGTTGACATCATAAGATGTCACGTCAATTGGTTCCTCTGGATAATTAGGTTTCCTTTTTTTTTGTTAAAGCCTCCTATACTTTCTTCGAACTCATCGTCGGAATCTTCTCCCATAATTACATACGGGTTGATGAATTTTGCCACAATAGGCAATATGTTTTTGGTTTGCAATTAAAAATAAGATTTAATTTATAAATTTTTATTTAAAAGAACCAAATTCTTCTTTCACTATAATTGTATCATAAATAAGAACAGTGATGAATCTTTTAAAATCAATGATAAAGTAATAGAAAAAGAAGTCAAATAAAATATCTCGGTTTTATAATTGACAATGAATTAAAATTTAATAAACATATTGAATATATTTGTAAAAAAAATCGGCAAAAAAATTGGATTGTTTAAAAGATTAAGAAGTAAAATTACGGTGATGACTGCGATTAATATATACAACACAATGATAAAACCACACTTCGAATTTGGGTCAACAATTTTTATTTCATGCTGCACAAATAATCAAAAGGATAGACTACAAAAGCTGCAAAATAAAGCTATGCGTTCGATATTGAAATGTAATCGATACACGCCTATACATATAATGCTGGATACTCTACAATGGCTTAATATAAAGCAAAGATTGGCACTAAATACCATAAATTTGGTTCAAAAAATGAAAATTGGAAAAGCACCTGGCTAGCTAATAGTTCAACCGTACAATCTTAGAAATATGGACCATTTTAGATTACCAAGGGTTAGAACAGTAGCAATGCAAAGGTCACTTTATTTCAAAGGACTACAACTATATAATAGGTTACCTAATAACATTAAAAATGAAAGAAATATTAACATATTTAGAAGAAATTCTGTTAAATTTGTTAGGTTTAATGATATTTGTTAAAAACAATTTGTTAAATACTAGTTTTTAGATTATGTTTAATGTGTTAAAAAAAAGTATTATAAATATTACTAATAAATAAATAAATATTCCATCCAAAGTTTCAGTTCTAAGGAACATCGAAATTTTCGACATTCATTCCACATTTGCGCAGGAATGTTGTAGAATCATAATTTGTTTCACAAATTCTGTTTAAATTGAAAGAGCTTTTGTGGAATCTCGCTTTATTTCAGCAATTCGTTGCCAAAAATTATAGACATTAGTTTCGTTCTTTGTAAATATTTCTTCAAATGCAAGAAAATGCAAGTCTGGGTACTCCAAATCTCCGAATCTAACGTATTTTCATCTAAAAAATTCTCAAAATCCTTAAGAATTAAAATAGATTTAATTTTTTCATTATGACATATGGATTTAATAAACTTAGTTATTTAAAGTTAGTTTTAAAATCAAACCGTTTCCTTGATCATTTCAATAAAACAATTTACGCAGATATTAATAATATTGTGAATTTCGGATTTTAATATTAAATTTTTAGAATAAATTCCCAAATCAATTGATTTTATAAAATCCGAATTTTTATTACAAAAAATCGGCAATCGGCTTTTTGTGATTTTTAAGTGTAAAAATCGGCAAAATTCCGAACAACTTTTGGCAGCCCTGTTTTCCAGTAACAAGGCCATGATTCACTATCATACTCAGTGGTACGATCTGTCAAAAAAAGCATGTTTGGTCAAAAAGTATGATAGTGTGACTTAGAAATGTGTGTGATAAGTCGAACAATTTAATAAATCTTTTGAAAAAATTCATAAAATATTGTTTTTCCATGCGATCAGTGTTGCAAAAACTTGTTTTGTATGATAGTGTGGCATCTACAACGCCATTTTTAACGATTTTTAAAGTATGACATAATTCTGTCAGATTTTTGGTTGATTAAATCGTACGGTTGTGTAGGATAGTGAAACAAGGCCTTCAGTAACAATTAGTACTAACTCTCAGTTACTGAACAGAGCTATTATTTATTACAATTAGGTATTTAGCTACATAGACAAACTGATGTATTTAATATTGTATTAATATAAAAAAAGGAACAAAAAAAAATATTCAGTCTTTAATAGGTTAATTATTTTTTTAATGTTAGCACAAAAAGCTTTAAAGTGATACCCATAATTGACCTAATATGTTAAAAATGAAGTGAACAATCACAGTGTAGAGACCCATAATTTGGAAAATAAGGGTGACCGCAAATTTTTTTATTTTATATCTTATTATTTTTTAATTCTCTATCACCCTGTATAATTTTTTTTCTGATTGTTCAAGCTTCACTGAACTGACTTGTTCCATAAAAACTCGTTTGGCGATTTTTCACATCGATATTGTCAAAATAGGTGAAAAAACACTAACCCTGTTTTATAGTGAAAAATATATAAATCTGGTGAACACTTTAGAAGACTGTTTGTTTACCCCAAGGCGAATTAATACTAGGTGATTGCACGGGCGAATTCAGGCTTTCTCGCCTCCTTTGCAGTTGTCAAATTTCATATAGAAAAAATTTGTTTATAATTTTTTTTTATAGAGTTTAACTTTTCGCTTTCATGCATATGATGAGCTTTTTCGCCACTGCAATCACCTGTTATGGATTCGCCATGGTTTACCCTGTATCAAGGCGAATTCACTTGCCAATTCTCCCAAAATACAAATAAAAACACCGGCACCGACAAATAAAAACACGGAATATTTTAAATTAATAAAAAGTAAACAAAAAGGTAAAATCTATTGAATTTCTTTTATTTCCATTACGCGATACAAAAACAAAAAATAAATAAATGCACAAATGTTCACAAGTATATTCTTATCAAAAAAATTTCCTCAATCTGTCTTCTTAAGAACAATCTGATTTACCTTATGTATCTCCGTCACTAAGTTTTTAACTTGAAATTTCTTAATTTTATACGCGTTTTATATTTTTATAAAGATAGTGAACAATATTCTTTACATACTGAGAAAATTATACGAATTTTACTTCTCATTTAAAAAAGGTATGGAAACAAAACGACCAAAACATACTGATGATGACGATATTTATAATTAAGATGAGAGAATTGAAACCTAATTTATAAATTAAAGAGGAATACAAAAGCCACAGTAGTAACATATGAATCAATACCAAGTCTCCTTTACATTTCATTTACTTTAAACAATTATTTTATCAATTTATTAACTCACTTTCAAATTGTGGATCTGTTGCACATATATTTAAATTGTAAATAATTACAAAAATTGTTATCAATCCAAACGAGACAGCACCGACTTTCGCCATTTTTGTAAAACTAAAAATCATAAAATAAAAAATACTGGTTTGACATTTTTCTCTCATTTTATTGAGTTGCCAACAGAGAAACAAGTCAAGCGACAACCAGCCGGCTAAGAGCCGCCGCAGAATAAACGGCTTCTAACGACTCAAAAATATAACTGGCGATTATGTTTGAGTTTTGTCCAAGGTGAATGTGTAAAAAATTTTTAATTTAGGTTTTTTGTTAAGATAGAGTTAAAACGTAGCAACAAATGGTAGCATATGAATATTTTATGATTATGAAAATTCCACACAAAAGGTTTTTGTAAGATATTAAGTTTATGTATAATTAAATTAGTTTTCTTACGATTCTTAGAATTAAGAAATAATCTTGAATTGTAACATAGGTATAGGTGTGTATGTTGTGAAAATTCCGTACAAGCGATTCTTAAGAAATAAATTTAACATATTCATTATCAATGTTAACAGGTAGCCTTTTGTGTAAAGCTTTTTCCAACCATAAAACAAATTTACGGTAATACGAAAACTAAAAAATATTACTTTAATACGAAAACTAAAAAAATATTTTTTATATTTAAATAATATATATTATTTCAAACTAATGATTTCTTTAATTATGGTTATATATTGTCAGTGTACTTATGTTATTACACATTGCGACATAAACCTGCTTCGTTGAATGTTGGCATGTTACTGGTTGAAAATATTGTATGTTTTGTTCTCTTTGTGAGAGTCTCGTTGAGACTGTGAGTGTGCACACAGAACACGCAGGGGTTTGCGTGAGTCTCTATGGTTAAAAGAAAGTTAAAACCTATTTAGGTTTTCTCATAATCATACATTTTTAACAGCCTGTTTTGATCATTATTAAAAAAAATATGTGGCCACTGACAGCATATTGATGCTAACAGCGTATTGATGCTTAACAATAAAAAATCAAAATTAATATTTTATAAACAGTTTTGTAGTTTGTTTTGTATCTTTGTCCCTTTCGATTTTCCGTAAAATTATAAGTTTTATCATTATCATATACAAATTTATCAAATACAATTTCATTCTTATTTATAAATAAATAATCAATATGTTTTTATTTCGCAATCATAAAAAGACAATATATAATTGCCATTTAACATAATACTCGTATCTCGATCATCACAATTCTGTATGATTTGTTTATTCCTGGGATTTTTTACAATTACAGTTTCATCATCGATTGCAATTAAATTGAATTCATTGTTGTACTTTAGTTTACAATTTAGATTTAGGGCCAATTTTTGACTTCGTATTTATCTTTAAGTTGTATTTAAATATGAAAATTAGTTTTTCACCACACTCTTAAGTCGCAATTTACATAGGACAGAAACAGGGCAGACATTTTTTGAATTCTCTTTTGCTCTTGCTTAAACAATTTACATTGGACATAAACAAAACAGACAGATTTTTGCACATTTTATTTTCTGTGTTATATTCTTTACATGTTTGTGTGTTTCAAAATCTGTGTGAAGTGAAGCAACAAAGAAAAAAGCGAAAAGCAGAAAAGAGAAACGAAAAAATGTCCAGTACACTAGTCATGAAATACACACTCTACCTCTTCAACCCCTTGCCTACAAATCTCGTCTGTCTGCCCATTTTTCTGTCTAATGTAAATTGCGACTAAATGAAACTTAAATGACCACTCTTGTGCATTTAAAGTCTTTTTTTTTTTTTTTTTTAATAAAAGTCTTTATTTACAAGTTTAAAATATAAAAGGTACAGAGGTATGAGATTTTACTATAAGTACTACAACAATAAGAGTCTTATAATTAAATTTACAAAACTAATAACAATAAATATACATCCTTAAGGAAAATAGCTCAAAAAAAAAACCTTTTTGATCTCTATGGAAGTTATAAAGAAATTTGTTTGGATAATCACTAATACATTCATTCTTAACGAACGAATCTTAGTGATTACCTTGTAAATTCCTTATTGATTCAAAGTTTGACAGTCTGCATTTTTCATTAAATGTCAGTGTCAGTTCTCTAGTGAAATCGTTTATCATCTTGTGTCCAAAGTTACTGTGAAGTAAATTTGTCGGATACCTACGAGGAAGATTATGAATTATTTTCAAATTCTTGTTTTGTATAATCTGAAGCTTTTTGGTATGAGTTTTCGCAGTTTTATGAAACCATACTTGACAGCTGTAACTCATAATTGGTCGAATGCACATTTTATATAACAATATTTTGTTTTTCATATTCAATTTAGATCTTCTGTTGAGTATGGGAAACAATGCCCGACCACACTTTATAGCTTTTTCACAAATTTGGTTGACATGTTGCTTAAATGTTAGTTTTTTATCCATTATAATGCCCAAATACTTGATTTCTGACTTTATAGGTATAACATTCCCACGGCACAACATAGATTGAGAAGGTATGCGTTTTGGCGACTTATTATATGGAAAAATAATGGCCTGTGTTTTATCATCATTGACCTTTATTTTCCATTTATTAAAATATTTTTGGCTTGAATTTAAGCTCTCTTGCATTTTCCTAACTAATGAATTAGATACCTTACCGCTGCAAATGAAAGCACTATCGTCTGCATAAAATGCTGCTTCCTGATTCCTGCGTAGAGTGATATCTGACGTATATAACGAATAAAGCGTAGGTGACAAAACGGAACCTTGCGGTAGACCTGCGAGTATATGTTTTTCATCTGATGAGATGCGCTCCACGAAAACTACAAATGAACGTTGGTCTAAAAAGCTTTGTATGATTTTTTGTAAATATAAAGGAAAACTAAAAGAGTTAAGTTTATACAATAGGCCATTATGCCATACTGTATCGAAAGCCTTTTCAATGTCAAGAAATATAATACCTGTACTTCTACGATTTCTTTTATTATTCTCAATAATATTAACCACTCGTTTGATTTGATGTACCGTAGAGTGCTCTCTTCGGAATCCAAATTGCTGCTGATGTATAATGTTATTCTGTTCTGAGAACTCTACGATTCTTTTGTGGATTATTTTTTCAAAGACTTTATCCAACAAGCTCAAAATGCTTATTGGCCTATAGCTGGAAGGCAATTTAGGATCTTTTCCAGTTTTGAAAATAGGTATAACTCTGGCCTTTTTAAATATCATGGGGAAATGACCATTTCTCAAGCAGTAATTAAATAGTTTGCTCAAAGTTTCAAAAAAGTAATCGGGCATATTTTTTAAAATAATGCTGTTAATTCCGTCTAAACCTGGGGCTTTGTTATTTTTTAAACAAAAAACAAATGTCTTTACCTCTACTGCATCTGTGAATTCAAAATTGTCACTTTCAGCGAGATTTACATTGTTAAGTTCCTGCACATAATTTAGAACCACATTATCTAAAGGTGATGAATTGTTGTTGGTGATATTATTGTTGCATCTAAAAACTTCCGCAATGGCATTTGCTTTTGCTTCACCGGTACTTAAAAATTCCCCATTTATATTTAGATCGGGGATTGCAGAATTTCTACCTTTTAAAGCTTTTGTTAGTTTCCAAAACTTTTTAGAGCCGGAAGGCAGTTTGGAAATGAATTTAGCCCACGCTTCATTTCTATCCCTTTTCAAATGAAAATCAATTAATTGATTCAACTGTTTTAAAATGCTGATTAGTTGAGTTCTGTAACTAGGATCTCTACATCTTTTAAGTTTACGGTTATACTTGTTCCTCTGAGTAATCAGCATTTTAGACGTATTTGAAATTTCCCTCTGCCAAGGATTTTTCTGGCCAATTGGAATCTTGGAAAAGGCTTCTTTAACTATACTAACTAATTTATTTAATGACGAATCTAGGTTTATATTGTTAGGCTCTATTTGTCCGATATTATGATTCTTAATTTCATTCTCGACCCAGTATTTAATTGCTGGCCAATCAGCCTGATTATACAACGGAACTGTAACAAAGTGATTTTGTGGTGTTCCAAAAATGTAACAAGATATTGGGGTGTGATCAGACTGTAAAATATTTGGATGTGACTGTAACTGTGAAAATGAAATGTTAGAGTTAGTAAGTAAAATATCAACCGTGGATGGTTGGACTGGATTTATATTTTGGCCGAATCTAGTATGTGTATCCGGATGATATACATAATAACTTGAACTTAAGTGATGTCTGTACAGTTCTTTGCCAGCTGAATTGTTTGAAATACAATTCCAACTCACATGTTGTGCATTCAAATCACCAAAAATAAAATAGTCACTAAACGAATTGGTAATAAGTTCTAAGTCAGTTTTAAAATTAGAAGTGTAAACAGGATTATAAGCAGAGATAAAACTTACGGGACGTCCACTTATTTTAACTTCCACAGAGATATTTTCTATGGTTATTGTTTTAATCTTTGGTAACAACTTATGATCTATGTAATTTTTAACCGCTATAAGCACACCCCCACCATGTGTTTGACGGTCTTCTCTGTATATTTTGTAGCCTCCAAATTTTAACCTATGATACGGCTTCAGGAACGTTTCGTTAAGAAATAAAATATCAATATTTTTCTCATGGAGAACTTTTTCGAGCTGTGCAGCTGCTGACTCAGTTGTTATGCCTTGAGCATTCCAGTGCATAACGTATACATTTTGACTACCCATGATTTTATATAGCATGCTTGAGCATCATGCCAAGCACTCTTAATTTGTCAAATTTATTTCGACATTTTTCTAGTGCATCCACAGCACTAAAGAAGATTTCTAACAGTCTCTCGTTAGATAAGTCATCATCGTTGTTGCTGTCGCGGGGTCTGTTTTTCGAAACCTCAGAGTACAAACTTTTCCTTTGGAAGGTGTGCTCTCGTGAATCAGTTGGTTGACTCTGACTTGACAGGTGTGGGAACTCAGTCTCATCATACACATGATTAATTCTCGACTTGTTGAAATTAGGTCTAGACTTAGAAGTTAATCGTAGGCGCATTTCTAAATAATCTTTACGGCAAGGGCATTTAGGATCGTCGGACCTGTGATTCGAGTTTCTTAAGTTCTTTTGGCTACAGTTGTGGCATTTATAAACAACATTACTCCCTTGAGTGTTTTTGGCCAATACACACTCAGTCTGGTCGTGATTGCCAGCACAAACTGCGCAGACGATAACTCTATTGCAGTTTTTAGCTCCATGTCCGTACATAGAGCACTTCGTACATTGCGTAGGCCCTTTATTCCCTTTAAGAGGTCTTCTCCAGTAAACAGCAATATTGCAAAAGTACTTTATTTTCATAATATCATTTTTTGACACTTCTTGTTTGTTAAACTCAATCAAGTATATAGCGTCATCAGCTGTAGTCCTTTTGGTTACGATTTCTTTGACACTTACTGGGTTTATGTTGTGCATTTTAATCAATTCCTCCTTTAAAAGTTTTGCGTCTGTTCTTGGCAAACCAAATAACACTAACTTAAAGTGCTTTACGTCTTTAACTTCGTGTGTATAAAAACTGTACTTCAGTTCACTCAGCTTTTTTAACGCAGCTTCATACAGGACCATTGTATTGCATGTAACCTTAGTTCCAATTGTCATTCTCTTGAAGAAGTACTCCTCACCAAGTATTTCCCAAACTTTTGAGAAACTGTGACACGAGTCTACCACTATTGGTGGAACCCTTTCTTTGACGGCTCTTGCCTCTTCTTCTTCTTCATTTGCTAGCAAATGAAACCTGTTACTAGGGCCAGGATCAATCCTTATCGTCTTAAATTTGGGACTATTCCCAAAGTATTCTCGCTTCTGGCTAGCCATATTGGAAGCGATTTAAAGGAAAAATTAAATTTTAAAGAAAAATCACACACGAGCAAAAAATAACACGTTGTTTACAACTCAAGGCAATGTTGCCAGATGCATTTAAAGTCTATTTAAGTCATGATATAAAGAAAACAAGATAACACATACAAGTTGTCAAAATATTTTGTTTCTGCGCATCTACGTCATAGTAGTGAAGAAAAATAAACACATTCACACAAACACGTGTAAATGTTATGGGGCAGTTTTGTTTGTTTTATTTCTTATGTAAAATTAGTTGTTTTTTATAGTGACTGCTACAAAATTACTTTCTATTCATTGCTTGTATTTTTTTTATAAATTGTAATAACTTTTTTGTTAATTATTATCTACGCAATCATTTGTATTACAAAAATTTTAGCAGTGTTTACAAATATGAATTATGGTACCCACTCGCCTCGTTTTATAAATGGATATAAAACCCAATTTTGATTGTTAAAGTTTGTTTTTTATTATTTTTTGTTAAATATAATAAATAAGAAAAATTATACACATTGGAAGATTTAATTTACTGTTTTATTCCATTTTATTTTTCGGCTTTTTGCAGCCTCACTAATTTCTTGATTTAATTGTCTTATTTTCAAGTACATTCTAGCGCGGAAGAATAATTTTTTAATTTTTTCACTGCAATTTATGTGCTCAGATTGTTGCTGGTGAATTTTTACAAAGTCTTTTGTAATGAGCAAGCTTTCTCCATTAATTGTTGCGAAAATTGCTTCTAGCTCTTTTATAAACGTCATTTTGGTTTGTGTTGGCTTAGATAATCCGCCTTCGCTTAGATGATCCACCCAAGTATAAGAAAAGCAGAAACCAAGTATAAAAATACTTACACTTTCACACTAAGATTATTAAAATCGTTCACATCTAGCGTTGGAATATTTTCGCTTTGTTTTTGAAAGACACCACTCCCAACTTCATCTATATTTTCCGTTGTAACCATATTTTCAATTGGCTGCAAAATATTGTTTTCTTGAGGACCGCTGAAACCAGAATCGTGATTTTTTAAAAGAAAATCAACAATTTTTTTATTTTCTCTTCGTTTAATCCTCTGATCACGCTGAACAGTCCATTCATTGTTCTTGGCTAATGCAATGTTTATTGTTGGAACCACACCGTCCTTAAGAAATCTTCTTTTGGCGAAACCTATAAAAACATGCTATGTATTTTTCAACTCTAAAATGAATATAATTCGAGTTTTTACCCATTTCATACTGTGTCGTATTCTTGAAATCTTCTTCTTTAAAATGTTGCATACAGACATAAGAAGTATCTGGGTTAAACTTCTTATGGCCACAGAAATTAATCCATTTTTTTTTAAGGACTCCGTCTGTTGGAAATCGAAAAAAACTACAAGCAGACGCTTTTCCTTGGTTATTTTTGCTGCAATTCACTACAGGGCACTTCATTTTAACAAAAATATATTTTTTTTAGAAATTTAACCTTTATTTTTTTAATTATTTTAGCACAAGCCGAAATGAAAAACTTTTTAACAAAATTTAATTCACTACTATTACGTCACACAAAAACAGCTGATGCTTATTTACAAATAACGGACCTGCGCAATGCATTATCTCTTTTTCTTTGTATCATGTATTTAAGTTTTACACATAACCATATGTTTTTGTCAGCTTGATTTTGTCCATGAATGAAAAAATGTGTGGTCATCGACAGTACTTTTATTATTTTACACAAATTAATAAAAATATATTGATTCCTTTTTATACAAATATTATCATTACAGTATTTCAACAATTTTGCTGTTTTTAAGTACATTTTAAGCATTTTTTAAGTTGTTTCTGCAAAATTATCTGCTATTTTTTTGATATTTTGTGGTGCTACCATACTTTTACCACAATTAAGTAAGAACATTTAAATAAGACTGAAGAACTGAAATTAAAATTAATTAAATTCAAATTTAAATACGAAGTCAAAAACTGGCCCTTAAAGTGCAGCTTGAACTTCCAAATATTTTAGTGATTTATTTATTTTATAAAATATTATTTCTCAGAGTCAATTTCGAAGAATTCGGATTTTGGCAGCGGTAAGAATAGTTTTAAATCTGTTAAAATGAAGTGTATAGTAATTTTTATGGCGATCAATCAAACTGTTTTTGTAGTACAAGATGTCTAGCTTTGTTAATTTAAGTTTGTAAAAGTCAATGTCATACACGTTGTATCAATATACTAAAATGTAGGATATGATTCCTTGCAGAAGCTATATAATTCTGTATCGTCTATTTTATCTTCGATAAATTTGAGCTTAAAAGATATGTCAGAAGTCAAAATATGCTCTGCGAGTATGTCATATGTTGAATTAAATTCAGTAAAAACAGTCTTAGTCCGATTTCGGTAAAATCAATTATTAAAGATTTCATTTTCATTTTCGATAAAACCTTGTCATCTCTATAACTGAATTGATTCTTTTCTGTGTATCGGGCAGCCGTATCCTCCCTATCTTCAACTTTCACCAAAATCTGATGAAAACCCTGTTCATAAATGCGTCCGTATCAAGGGTTTAAAAGTATTGGGTTTTACCCAACTTATCCAATATACCCTCCATATGGGAAATCGGAAATTTGTCGGTTTTTGTTGCGTTTTCGGTAATCTATTACCAATCTCCACTTTCTAGTGCCAAAATTGCAAATTTTCTTGGAAACAACCCATAGATGGCTATTGTATGGAGATGTACTTTTCTGAATAATTTTTTGCTTAAGCATTTAGTCTATCTGTCTCTGTACCTCCATTTCGTGGATGTGAGGATATCTATATATCTTTGAAAACATTGGTTTATCAACAGTTGTTAGGATTTTTTGCATAACTTAATGTGTAGAAGTCAGGACTTCACCATCCCTACAAAACAAATCTTGATATTCCAAGAGAATCCTTTTATTTTGACTTTTCCTCGCAGTTTAAGTGATCCAAATAAAATGTATGCCCATCGTCGAATGAGGTCTCCTGAATTGTCTGGATGGTATTAATATAATAAGGTATTAATATAATAATGAATCTCCTTATTATATTAATTAATAAGGAATCTCCTTATTATATTAATACCATATCCAGTGGTATCAAAAAATAAAGACCAATGATAGCGTCATAACTGCGTCTTATGAGACTAATTACTATTATTCCAATGGAGGTAGTGTTTAAACCGTTTAAGGTGCGAAATTTTAAAAACTTGTTAATTTTTTTTCAAAAAACTTGCCCACAAAAAGATTTTGAGTCATTATGCTGGTTTCAGCGCCGGTATCAATAATACATCTAAGAGTTTTACTTCATATAGTTACTGTAATTAAGGGTAATTTCGAATCCATTGGCCCTCGAGAAAATTTATACCCCATTACGGTTTACAACTCAACTCAGTTTGATTAACTGAGAGACAACTCAACTTTCGCACAACCAAACTCCTTTTTAGTATTATGAAATACAACTGCTTTTGGTTGAACTTGTTAAAGTATCAAATTTGACAGTAGAAAAACCACTTTATATGAAAATTTAAAAATAAGACAAAAGTGTTTTATGTGTTTTACTACAAATAAAATAATTTAAAACTAACTATTTAATATTATGCAAATTACCCATAACGTTTTATAATAAAAGTGCAATTTATTTGTTGGGGAAAAGAGCTAGTTCCTATACGTATTTCACTGGTTGCTCAGGCCAGATCATCAGGAAAACTTTTTCCTAATTTTAGAGATTTTTTTTTGGAATTTAAATATTAATTATTTAATTCAAAAATAAAGTAATTTTTACAAACTTATTAGTTATTTTTAACTGAGCAAAGAAGCGTACGGCTATTTGCTGGTTTATATGTATAAGACCATTTAAAGAAATTATAGTTTTTATTTCAATCAGTTAAACGTATTACAAATTCAATATTCATAATTTATATGACAATAATATCAAAACCTACAAAATTTCAGTTACCAAGTATATTAATATAAAAAGTGATGCATATATAACATTTCTTCCCCTTCATGGGAGAACAAGATTCTAGGTTTGCGAATTCTGGTTGAACGGCGCAAATCACACTTCTGTTGTGGTGGTGTAGGAATTGGCGTAGATGTTACTATGTCTGACCCATTTCGCGCCGTCGACGGTGAGACTGATGGGGTAGCGACGCGGTCACTATTTTGTTCTTCGCCGCTCGATCTGAGGGTTCCTCAGGGTTATAATTTTCCTGCTGAGTTTTCTGAACACTTTTGTTCGAAGCAACTACTGACTTGTCATTAGATTTTTCTTCAGGGCTGACATTAGAAGTTACGTGCTCTTGAATATATTTCTTACCCATGCTTCGAATCTGATCAACGTGCCGTTTGTAATATTTTCCTTGCAAATGTATTGCATAATGTATGTCTCCTAAGCGTTTGTTAATTTTTCCTTTCATCCATTTGTATAGCCGAAGATTAACTGACAGGAAGTAGACCATCTCATTAACCTCAAACTGTCGATATTTTCCGTTTGATTTTATATATTGCTCAGAAGAAACTTTAATCTTCTGGTCTTAGAAGGCCTAAACGAGTTCGAAGTTGGCGGCCTAAAAGTAGTTGAGCAGGAGACTGGCCAGTGGTGTAATGAGGCGCATTCCTATAATGTCTTAAAAAATCATTTAAGTTTCCAAGTCTCTTTAGTTGTACACATTGCTTTAAGTACATTTTTCACCGTCTGTACATATCGTTCAGCCTGTCCATTAGTAGACGGATAGTAAGGAGCTGTGTACTTGTGGTACGTTACACCTACGACCTTTAGCAAATGATTGAACTCTGCTGACGAAAAATTTGTTCCGTTATCGGAAACTACCATCAATGGCACACCGTATGTTGCGAACACTTTGTCCAATAACGAACTCGTAGACGCTGCAGTAATGTATTTGGTGACCTTAACCTCTACCCATTTGGAATATGCATCAGTAATAACGAGAATCATCAAGCCATCAATTGGCCCAGCGTAATCAATATGAACACGTTCCCAAGGTGATTTTGTGTACTCCCAGTGATGGTCGTTTAATATTGTTGGCCTTTTATCATTTCTTGCACAGAAGTCAAATTCTCTAGCTGTGTTTTTTATATCTTTATCTGTCCCGGGCCAGTAGATGAAATAACGATCTAAGCTTTTCATTTTTACTACCCCCAAGTGAAACCCTAAATTTTGGAGGGATTACAATACGGTGTTCAAATGTCAAACATCCTGACGACAGTTTGTAGTAACTTTTAGGCGACTTGTATCCGTAAGAAGATAAATTCTTACCGCTTCCTAACAATTGAAGAATCTTACCTATGTGATCATCCCTCTGGGTTTCTTGGCCTATCCGTGGTGCGGTTATCGGAAGATGCTTTATTTGCTTCAGTATAAAATTGTCAAATTCATCCTGTTCCGTTGATATTTCTGTGGTATTGACATAATTTATTGCGCTTTTGTTTATATTCTTGTTTGTAATTCGCGACAGGTAATCTGCGTTTACTTTTGAGTTTTGTGGATGACATCAAAATTGAAATTTGCTAAAAAAATCTGCATAGTTAGCCATACGAGATATGCATAACACCGGAAGCGACTTGAACCAATGGTTTATGATCTGTTATCAGAGTCCAGTAACGTGCACATAAATACTTAAAAAATCGTTGGACTGTCCATACAATCGCTAAGGCTTCTTTATCCATCTGAGTCATATGGAATTAGCACCTGAGGTGACACGAGAATCTGTTTTATTTTTTGATATGCTGTATCCGCTTCTTTAGACCAAATAAATTTTCCATCTTCAACAATATTTCGCAGTGGTCTTTCCAAGGTCAAAAAATCTGGTATAAAATTAGAGTAATAGGCTGCCTTACCTAAAAACAACTGGATTTCATCTACAGTTAGTCACAGTCAAATTGGTCCACCTGTGATAAAATGTATTAGGATGGACCAAAATATTTATTTTTCTAAATTAGATAGTTTTTTTGTGTTTAAGGAAAAAATCATTAAAAAAATTAATAAATATGCAACATTTTGGACATAACTAAACAATAAACGAAGTAAGTATAAAATAAGGTTACAGTGAAAATGGTCCACAGTGTAAAACATTGTAAATAAATTTAATTATTGAACATTATAAAAGTGGAAAAAGTCAAAGACAAATCGCTCAAATTGTTAAAAAAAATCGAGGACAACAGTGGAAAATATCATCCAACGTTTTAAAAACGAAGGTCGAAGCCAAAGTTAGCCCAAAAAAGATATTTAGCCAACGAGAAGAAAGGTGGATAGTTAATCAAGTCAAAATAAATCCAAGAGTGCTCCGAAACTGCGGGATATGGTTGAAAGACACTTCAGTATTAGCTGTAATGTCGAAACGATTCGAAGAGTGCTGCGTAAGTATGGACTGAATGGCAGAGTAGCGCGTAAGAAGCCCTTTGTAAGTGCGAAGAATAAAAAGATTCGTTTGCAGTTTGCTCACAGCTATGCTGGGAAAGATTTTTCATTCTGGCAGAACGTCTTATTTACGGATGATAGCAAATAAAACCTCTTTGGGTCAGATGGAAGGGTTAACATTTGGAGAAAACCCAATCAAGAGATGCACCCAAAGAATCTGCGCCCAACAGTAAAACATGGCGGTGGTCATGTGATGGTTTGGGGTGCATGTTCTGCTGCTGGTGTTGGTAAACATCACTTTGTTGAAGGAAATATGGAAAAAATCCAATATTTAAACATTTTAAAAACAAATTAAAAAAAATTGCGGAAAAACTAGGAATAGGTGACACCTTTCATTTTTATCAGGATAATGATCCGAAACACACAGCCGGAATAGTTAAAGAATATATCATTGTCCCAGAGTAATCAAAACGCCTCCCCAATCACCGGATCTCAATGTTATTGAAAATTTGTGGCAGAAACTCGAAGTTGAGATCCGAAAACATGAAATTTCCAAAAAAAATTACTTAAAAGCTGCCCTTATGGAGGAATAGAACAAAATTACCCCGGAATATAAAAGAAAACCAGTGGAATCTATTCCAAATCGAATGAAGTCGGTTATTCTTCAAAAAGGATATATTATTAAAAATCGGTTTTCAATTGAATTTTTTTATGTTAAACTTAAGTGGACCATTTGCACTGTGACATGACGTTGTATTAATGACAATACAACGCTTTTTTCTTTGAGTTTGTATTTATTTGTTATAGTTTTTACAAAATAAAGCAAATGACTTTAATTGGACCAATTTGACTGTGACTAACTGTATGTTTGTAGGCTTATTTGAGAGTAGTATTGCATCTACATATGTGTTTATTTTATTTATGTATGCTTTGGTCATCTATTCTGTCTCCTAAGAATTCTATAAATGACGCAGCAAAAACGCATTTCGATTTATTCAACTTAAACCCAAGACTTCGTAGTCTGTCGAGTGTCACTTCCAAAACTTTTAATAGTTCATTTACATTTCTAGCGTAAATGAGGATATCATCAAAAAAATTTTAAATATTTGTAATTCATTGTAACGCTGATTTCATCGTACGCTGCCATATTGCTGGAATATTTGACTCCCCGTATACAGCACGTGTTGGTCGTATTAAGCCATGTGTTGGAGTATTTAGTACGTGTGCAGCTTCCTCGTCTAGGACTAGGTGGCTGTAAGCATCTGTTACGTCTAAATGTGCAAACACTGTTGCTCCTTTCATTTTATTGAAAATGTCCTCTGCTTTTGGAATTGCATGCTCGTCTATAATCATTTGTGGGTTAACTGTCGGTTTGTAGTTGCCAGTAATTCTTATCCCTCCGTTTTTCTTCGTCACAATATGTGTAGTTGAGGCTCACTCAAAAAATTCAACTTTTTTATAAAACCCCGCTGAAATGTTTACGTCCACTTCTTTTGCGTAAGCATCTCTTTAGGCAAACTGAATTTCTCTTGGCCTTGCAAAGATAGGCTTATCGTCCAGCTTAAGGTGAACCCTAACAGCTGGTCCCTTAAATGTGCCTGCAACATTCGCGAATACATCCTCATAGCGCGCTATAAGTTGCCTTAAAAGAAGACTTTCTTCCACGGACAAATTTGGCATTTGAATTGAGATTGTGTTTACATTTTGTTTATTGTATATATCTGAGTTACTCTCAACAACATTAATGTTCGTATTAGCTTCAAATAATTTGGTGAAATTTATGTCACGAGCAAAATGAGCTATCCATTCTCGACCACATAACGTGTCGACTTGATCATCTACAATATATATATTCAATCTGCGGCTCGTTCTTCCAAAATTTACGTTAACTGCTACTTTCCCAATACAATTTAATTTTTGCCCCGTACAACTTGAAAACTGACGATCAGTTTTTTTTAGCACAAACCTTCCGTTGAGGAGGTCCAGGTTTCTTCTACTCATCACACTACACGGTGCACAGGTGTCAAGTTCTATATCAACACTTTTGCCATTCAAGCCCACTGAAACTATTTTATTTGCCATTGGCCCAGTCGTCTTTGTAATGCCCACCTGATTTATAAATTGTACCATTTCGTTATCGCTACGCACTACAGATTCTGATATTTGGTTAGCGTTTGCCTTACATACTTTACCTATATGGCCCATCTTGACACAGGCAAAACATTTTGCGCTCCTAAATTTACAATCTTTTCGCATATGTTGGCCGCCACAGCCGTAACACTTATTTCTCGTTGCCGCAACACTTGCTCTTTCCTTCATATTGTTTTTTGTTTTTACTGTATACCCCAACTTGCTGGTGGTTTCAATTGTATCCTCACCTGTGTTAACCACATTTGTTGATCGATGCTTTTATTTCTCTAGAATAGGCAATTTCATATGCCTCTGAAAAATTCTTGAGCAGTTTAGCAATGATATCATCACAAATAGAACGCGATTCTACACCAAAAATAAACTGCTCAATTAGCATTCTGTCTAAAGTTCTCCATAATCGCAAAAGGCAGCAGCTTATTTCAAACGTAGCCAATGACTCACCAGACTCTTGTCTTACCTGCCGAAATTTGAAGCTCTTGGCGTAAATATTCCTCGTACCATCGAAATGCTTTGTTAGTATAGCCTTTATTTCCCCATACGTGAGATCTTCTGGCTGTCTTGGGCTAGTCAAAATTTTGAGTGCTGAATTTAGCTCTCCACCCATATGAACACGTGCATAATGGTGGTACTCATACTCCGAAATTTTGTTCAACTGCAACGCCCAGTCGAATCTTATAAAATAGTCTCGTACAGAAGATCTTTCTATACTTTTGTACTCACTCGCTGCAAAAGACGGTGGTTTCGACGCTTGTATTGAACTTCCTGTTGTAGATGAGTACGGGGATTGTGCTGCAGCAGTCTGTGCAGCTTGCGAAACTGCCGTACGGATTGCATCAGCCAGTGATCCAATTATTGCATTTAATTGTTCTTGTTCCATCTTTCGTTTACTTTGTTTATCCCACTTCTGACACCACTATTACATATGTATGTATGTCTTCGATTTTTTATTAAAAAACTTATAGTTTTTATTTCAATCAGTTAAACGTATTACATATTCAATATACATAATTTATATGACAATAATATCTAAACCTACACAATTTCAGTAACCAAGTATATTAATATAAAAAGTGATGCATATTCACTTTCCATCAGTTTTACAAGTTTTTCAAACTGTTGATTTATTGTAACTTTTTATTTTTCTATAAATTTGTTAAAAATCTGTGATTAATAAAGTACTTGAAGAGAGATTAAGCAACTTTATTTACCCGCTTTCAATTTTTCGTAAATAATTTACTTGAAACAACTGCTACCGATGAGTTGTAATTTTTTGATACTTATGTTAACCACACTAACACTGGGTTGTAAATGGTAATAATACAACAGAGTTGTAACACAATTTATATTCAACTTAAAAATTTTTGACGTGGTGTTGTAATTGATAATACCAAATTGTAAAATATCAACTGAAGTAGAGTTGAGTTGTAAACCGTAATAGGGGTCTTACTTCCTGGTACTCTATGCTATTTTCTAAGTTTCCCAACTCCATTGGAGTGGGTAAGTTTCTAGCAGAAGAGGACTCATTTCTTTTAATAAATTTATTTGGATTATTGTTAAATTTCTGTTTATTGTTATTATTATTCGGATAATTCTTATAGGAATAATAATTTTTTCATTTAATGGTCTTTTTATGAGTCTGTGGTATTGTCCTTCTGTGTCCGTAATCTATAGCTCTAATAATTTCAAATGCAAAAATGTGTTGAACATTGTTTCAATGTCCGGATTCCTATCAATAATACAAGACCTAAATTGTCCATCAATTTTTGTTATAAGTATTTCCGTCAAGTCTCTTTCAACGTTCTGCGGTTCGTATAATTGTGGTGAATCTTAACCGTGCAGTAAAAATATTTAGTTAAGTTCAAACTTACATTCTAAGAATATATTAAAAAGTTCTCTTAAATTCTTAATCTTAACATTCCTGCAATAATTAAATACCTCCGAGTTATTTTTCATAGGACCAAAGACCTATTTCAATTGCTCTCCGGCGTTAAGGAAGCTGTCTTCGCGGCATCATTTATTAGTTTTCATTTTTTATTATTGCTAAACCATAGATCAGTAATTCTATATTCTGGCAACATAAACCCATTGCATTTTCCACAGACCTAATATAGAGTGATGAAATTGGTTTAGGATCTGATATGGGTTAATTCCGAAAATATATCGTTGAAAGTATTCTTCTTGAGTAGGTTAAGTTATGTTAAGGGTCACCGGCTCTGTGTAGAGAAAACATACTCACTTGGGTCCTTTTGGTCCCGCTGTGACGCCCGAAAGAGCGATGAGCAGGAAGAATCCTGCAGATCCACATTATAGGTTCAGTGCACAAACCATCCCGAAACCCGGATAAATGAGTTTATCTTCTTAATATCGCAGCCCGATCCGTCTTCAAGGACTTGCAGTCTCGTGCTGCTAAGCAGCACCGCTGTTTCAGTAGTTAGGGCTAGGCAGTGACAAAGGAGGTTCTTCAACGTCTCTCTCTCTAGTGTGCTTGAGGGGTTCTCAGTAGGATTGCCGTTTGCTTGTAAGGCTGAGGGTGACCAGTAATCAATATTGCCCGGGATAGTCGATACGCATCCCAAAATAGTTGCATGGCCGAAACTCGTCGATTCTTTCGCCCTGTCAGATAACCTGAGTTCCACTCTGTTTGGGAGCGGTAGCGAGAAAGTAGGTATCTTGTTTCTTCTGGTTAATAACACAAGATCCGTTTTCTGCGCATTAACACTTAGACCACTTTCAGTGCTCCACCTACTAATTTGTCTAAGCGATGTATGCAAACGTTGCGATAAAGTCTCCAGGTGTCTTCCCGACACAGCTACCGCAACATCATCCGCATATTCTACAGTTGTGAACATAAGCAATGAATTGATGGCGAGGTTCCACAGATTTAAGCAATCAGGACCCGTACAGTGTCTAAATTGTCAAGAATATGGTCATACTAGGGCTTACTGCAAGTTGCCTCCAGTTTGCGTTGTGTGTGGAGAGCTACATTGTTCTGCCCAATGCTACAAATTAAGGGATGACTCGAGAGTTAAAAAATGTAGCGATTGCGGTGGAAATCACACTGCTAACTAGAGTAGAGTGCTGCACAATTCAACAATATTTAAAAAATTGTCACACACAAAAATTCTATGCCATGTTATGTTATGCCAACTGGAACAAGCTGTTGTGCCATGTTGTGCCAACTCAAACTCACTGTCATTACATGTCATTGCAAATCATCTATACTGTTATGCCCTGTTGTGCTGATCAACATGTTGTATATGCGCATATGAATATAAGATTTTGAGTTGTGTGTATTATTTGTTTGAGGTGATCATCAGTAATTGCCTTATAGAGTAAATCTGAATACTAATAAATTAAAGAATTTAACGTACGCATTTTTATAATGTATCTAGATAAATAGTTAGCATTTTTTCTTTTATTTATTTATTTTGATTTATTTTCAATAACCTAGCCTCTTGGCCATAATCGGTTACAATATTGTGCATATATATAATTAACAATTAACAAATACTGTAATAAAATTAAAAATTGAAACTTTATAAGATGTTCAACCATCTCAGACAAGATAGATAATATAGATATTGGTCTAAATTCACTGCTACCTGCATAAGCGCAATTATTTTTATGGGAATAATCTTTACAACCTTCCATAATAGTGGAAAAGTACGTATACTTTTATTTAATACTGAATTAACTAAATGTAATATATGATTCCTAATAATTGGCATTATTAATTTATTAAACTTAAGAGCAAAGCAATCATATTCAACAGTATTCCACCTTATCAAATTAAAAGCTCAAACATCTCGAAAACATCGACAGCACGAAAAGAGAAACCACTACATGAAAAACTAGAAAACTCAATCAACCCATCACGATCAACATATTGATTAGAGGAAAAATGATTATTGAGAACATCAGGGTCAACATTATCCAAATCCTTAGGACCATCCGCCAATCCATTTTTATTTAAGATAGAGTCCTTATTGCTTCTATCATCAAAATTTGAAGCATGAGCTCTTCTCTTACATTTTCTAATTACCGTTTTAGCATTGTTTCTGCATCTACATAAACTCTCCAATTCACAACATTCCTATCACGAAAATATATTCTATATGCCAGATCTCGAAGTGATAGTTGATATCTAATCTCAGGCGCACCGAACCAGTCATCCCCGTTATTTCTTATTAATCGTCGCTTAAAAGGAACAATTAAATGCAGTAACTTCATATGGTCATTTGAAATTTTTAACTGATCATCAACACTATGAGTCAAATACATTTCATCAAAACTACACTTTAAAACCATAGATTCTGCCAACCTAATATCAACTGCATTATAATCATAAAACTCATAATATTGTCGTGCAACTGACTGTAAAACTTTGAGTGAAACAAAAATTAAAGAGTGACGACTTATGTCGGGGCACTGGAATTGATTAATTGATACTAAGAAGCTATCCATCAAGGAAGTAGAATTATATCGAATATCAAAATAAGTAGGCATGGAATTGTGAACCAGAGAAATATTTATTCCTCTACAAATATTACGAAACTTTAACGACTTAACTTGGTCATATAAATTGTTATTAAAATCACCCATAGTTACAATGTTAGAATAGCGAACAAGTAAATCAGAAACCTTATCTTCAAACGAAATTAAATCACCAACTAAAATCTTCGCATTCCCAAGAATAAGTTCAACAAACAGACACTCAACGACTCCATAACTCGTACCCACATATACCACCTTATTTTCAATATTTCACAAAACATAAATTGAAACACCGCTACCCCCACTACTAGGCAGATCACGTCTATGTCAAACATATCCAGAAATATCAATAACATTTGTGGAGATCGTGTCCTTTAGCCATGTTTCACTAACACCAAAAACGTCCTGAATACCGCCATTCAGCAAAGCCTTGATCTCCAAAAATTTCGAAGAGTTTGGGTTTAAATTAAAACTAGCGCAATTTAAATGACCTATATTCCTAGCAAAATTATTTAAATTAGAGGTCAAAAACAAATTATCACTGGCAACAAAAACTAGATTATATCTAACAGACATTTTTAAATAAATGCAATAAATAAATGTATATGTATCATATTAATTCACGCAGCAGCAGAATATTAACATATGAATATGCAAATTTATTCTACAAAATTAATTTTCAAATTTCTTATAAAGGAATTTTCTAATCGATTGTAAAAAATCTGGTAATTTCTTCAATATAAACTCGATGAATTATTTTTTAGTCTATTGAAGAAATATAGCAATAAAAATAGGTATGTAGTAAAATTTAGAAATGTAAAACGAACCAACTAAATTTTCCTGTTTAAAATAAAAATTAGGCAAAGTAAATTTCCCGCGTTATTGTTTTTGCTTTTACGGCATATATGTACATGCATATGAATATGTTTATAAGATCAGTTTTTATTTATTTCTAATAACACGTGAATCATTTTGTCTTTATACATATATAACTAAGTGTATTTATTAAAATTTCAAAATTATGTTTTTAAAGAAATTCTCTGAAAACAATAAAAATAATAGTCAGCTGCATGAAGAAATTTTCTTATTGTATTTTTTCACTTTCTTTATGCATGTCATAAACAACACAAGTAACTAGAAGATATCATATTAAACAAGTGTCGCATGTGTGACATGTGTCACATGATGTCGCATGCGTGGTTTTATTGCTCATGTGTGTCAATTCGTTTTTCGAACCATGCTAAAATTTACTTGTAACTTATTCGGCACTCGTAAGCCATGTCAAACATGTTCGAACAACAGTGCATGAATTGACAATAGCATGGTGCGACAATTGTCATCATGTTGTATAGTTCAACATATGCAGGCCCTTACTACAGAGGCTGTCCAGTTTTTTCCATGGTAAGGAAAACCACTCAAAAATTAAATACTCCTGCTAAGCACCCGCAATATAGAGCAAATGCTTATTATCCTCAGTTAGCCCAACCAACAACCCATCGAGACATTAGTGCATTCGTTAAACAGTTTTATGAGCTCTATGAGCAGCATGATGCAAGAAATGGTACGCATGCAATCTATGATGTTGCAGGCGGTACTAAACAACCCATGAACTGTTTAAAAATATGTTTCTGGAACGCAAACGGCTTACGCCAACATAAAAATGAACTCGAATACTTCCTCAAGAACCCACAAATTGTTGTCATGCTGATTTCTGAGACACACTTAACAACAAATAGCTTTTTAAAATCAATGGCTATATTTTATATGATACTAAGGACCCCCGTGGAAGAGCATGTGAATGCTCGGCAATACTTATTAAGGTGCGAATCAAACATTATTTACAGCGTGATTTTTGTGAGGATTACCTTCAAGCAAAAAATATCTGTCTTGAAGAATTTCATCAAAGCTTAGTTATTTCTTCGATTTATTCACCTGCTAGATTTTAAATATCGGAAAGCGATTTCTACAAATCACTAGGTCCCTCTTTCATAGCATCAGGCGACTACAATGCTAAACATACATTTTGGGGATCACGATTAATAACTCCAAAAGGTCGTGTTTTGTTTGACACAATTTCAAAAATGCGTCTCAATGTGATCTCGAATGGCCTACTGATCGACAAAAAATACCGAATGTTATTGATTTTTGCGTATTTAAGGGTTTTTCAAGAGAAATTATTAAAGCTGATGCATCACTAGAATTGTCCTCAGATCATTCACGCACTATTCATCCAGGACAAGCATTAATTGGTTGAAATATAGAAAGTAACTTAGTACTCATTGTTCGGAAAACATCCTGTAGTGGTTCAGCAATACTTAAAAAGGCCCGCATCAAACATTATTTACTGTGTGATTTTTGTGAGGATTGCATTCAAGCAACAAATATCTGCCTTGAAGAATTTCATCAAAACTTAGTTATTTCTGCAATTTATTCACCTCCTAGATTTCAAGTATCAGAGAGTCACTATAGCGATTTCTACAAGTGACTAGGTCCCTGTTTCATAGCATTAGGCGACTACAATGCTAAACATACGTTTTGGGGATCACGCCTAATAAATCCAAAAGGTCGTCTTTTGTTTGACACAATTGCAAAAATGCGTCTGAATGTGATATCTAGTGGACAAAACACCTATTGGCCTACTGATCGACAAAAAATACCTGATATTATTGATTTTGGCGTGATTAAGGGTATTCCGAGAGGAATGATTATAGTTAAGCGTCACCTGAATTATCCTCAGATCATTCACTCACTATCATCTATACATGGGACAAACAAAACATCATATCACCAAGGACTAGCACAAGCATTAATTGGTTGAAATATAGAAAGTAAATTAGTACTCATTGTTCGGAAAACATCCTGCTAAGAACACCTAAAGACGTAGAGCAGGGTCTTATTAATTTTGACCAAAACCTCAAATCAGCTGCCCAACATTCAACTGGCCGACAACTAGCTAAATAAAATCAAATTTATTCTGCAGATGTCGAACGGCTCTTGGCTGAAAAAAGAAAAATTCGTAGAGAATGGCAATCACAGAGATCTCCTCAACTTAAAAGCAGACTTAAAGAATGCACGAACCGGCTAAGAGAGATGCTGCAATCTCGAAGAGTACAATCCCTAAAAACTATTTGGGAGACCTAGACGCAAGTCCTCAATCAGATTATTCATTATGGCGTGCTTTTAGACACCTTAAAAGGCCAGTCTTACGAAAGCCTCCCTTGCGAACTACATTTGGAGGGTGGACAAGGAGTGATACCAAAAAAGGCAATTTATTTGCTGGACATTTGAAAAGGGTTTTTATCCCAAATATATCGACTGATATAGTTGAGTTGCCAGTTGTGTCGAGGCCAGTTCTTTAGTACCGCTAAGATTTTAATTCGGTGATATTGAAAAGGCAATAACGAATTTAAACACCAAAAAAGCCCCTGGCGTTGATAAAACCAGTAACAAGATGTTATTTGAGTTGCCCCGTATAGCTCGAAAAATCATTCTTTTTTTTAATGCCATTTTACGACTTGAGTAATTTTCCACAGAGTGGAAGGTGTCCTTGATTGCCATGATTCCTAAACCAGGAAAACAACAAAAATTGAATCGTAGAGACCTATAAGCCTTTTATCTAATATGTCAAAGCTGTTTGAGAGGATGTTAATAACTAAGCTGAACCCCATTCTAAGCGACAAAGGATGTATTCCAAACCATCAATTCGGCTTCAGTTAAAAACATAGTACGATCGAACAAACTCACAGGTTAGTCAATGTTGTTAAGAAGACATTTGAAGAGAGAAAATACTGCTCTGCGCTTTTTATCGACGTTTCTCAAGCATTCCCCATACGACATGATGTGTGTTGGCGTCCGCACCAATGATAACCGGCAGGTAAAATCTGCTTGCCATGTCTACAATTCTGCGAACCTTAGCTGGTGGTGTTTCGCTATCGTAAGGCAAGTAACTGGATACGTTTATTATCGTTATATTTTCCGTCTCCCAGGCGGCTGCTTCTGTATCTTCATCACTGAAATCAGAAAGAATGAAGATATTTAAGTCGCTTTTGGCAACCATAAACGATCTGAAAATGTAATAAAAAATTGTACTTAATTGTAATTTCATAAAAAAAATTAATTCAAAAAACTTCAAAAGAATTAAAATAAGGAAATATTTATGCTCACAAAAGTCTGCGTACGATCAGATCATGGTAGAACAAGTAAAAGTGCTATATTCGGCCGTGCAGAATCTTCTATACCCTTCACCACGGTGATTTTATTTATACAGACATGTACAGCATTATCCATATTGTTGACTCTACTTAAATAAAGTCGTATGAGAAAAAATCATTATTCATGAGTCATTCAGTCAGTCAGTTCTGTTTTTGGCGTTGATAAGTGCGGACGCGATTTTTTTTTAGATCGCATTAACAAAAAACAAAACATACATTGTGTGAATAATTTCAAACAAAAACAAAAAAACAAACTTGTTTTAATACAACAACAAAGTTGTCTGTAATTTTTTTTCTCTTTCTTTCTCTTTATTTTTTACAACGGCATATTGAATTGCTACTTTAAAATAAAACAAAAACAATAAGGGCTAATGAGCCTCTTTAATTTAAGCAACAAAAATGTTGACATTGTTGAATTAAATAAAAACAAAAAAACTGAAAATAATTTGTGTGTAAATTCTACGCCAGTTATACGTGCCCAATCTTGTTCGTCGCTTTTGCTAAGCGATGACAATAATATAACTACAAACAAGTCGCCTTCTGAACACAGTGTTACCAACAGTAATATGGATAGTGCAGAAAAACCTAAGACGCAAGTGGGAATGGACAGATATATAACTGTATTGAAAAAAGGTCGAAGCCCTAAATCTTCGCAGATTGCACCAATGTCCAAAGTACTTAAAGATAAGGAGGCTAGCGGAATAAGTTCCCAAAATCGTTTTGCTCTTTTAGATAGCGAAACAAGTGAACAAAAAACGGCACCCAAGTCGTTTTTTAAGAGAAAAAAATTCGAATGAATTAATAAATAAGTTAATTTCAGTTTTGATTTTTGTGAGGACTACCTTCAAGCAACAAACATCTGTATTGAAGAATATCATCAAAACTTTGTTATTTCTTCGATTTATTCACCTCCTAGATTTCAAATATCAGAGAGTCAATATATCGACTTTTACAAATCACTAGGTCCCTGTTTCATATCATCAGGCGACTAAATCGCTAAACATACGTTTTGGGGATCACGCCTAATAACGCCAAAAGGTCGTGTTTTGTTTGATACAATTTCAAAAATGCGTCTGAATGTGATATCAAGTGGACAACCCACCTATTGGCCTACTGATCGACAAAAAATACCTGATGTTATTGATTTTGGCGTGTCTAAAGGTATTTCGAGAGAAGTGATTGAGGTTGATGCGTCACTCGAATTATCCTTAGATCATTCACCCACTATTGTCTATATATGGAACCAGCAAAATATTGTGTCGCCAACTTGCACAATCATTAATTGGTTGAAATATAGAAAGTATCTCAGTACTCATTGTTCGGAAAACATACCGCTAAGAACACCAGAAGATGTGGACCAGAGTCTAATTTATTTTGATCAAAACCTTAAATCAGCTGCCTAACATGCGACAGAAACCAGACAACCAGCTAGATACAATCAAATTTATTTTGTAGATGTCGAGCGGCTCTTGGCTGAAAAAAGAAAAATTAAAAGAGAGTGGCAAGCACACAGATCTTCTCAACTCAAATCTAGACTTAAAGATTGCACGAAACGGCTTAGACAGCTGCTAGAATCTCGAAGAGTAGCATCTATGAAAAATTACTTGGAAGACCTCGACGCAACTGCACAATCAGATTATTCATTATGGCGTGCATGTAGGAACCTTAAAAGACCGGTCGTACGTAAGCCTCCCTTGCGAACTTCTTGTGGAGACTGGGCAAGGAATGATACCGAAAAAGGCAATTTGTTTGTTGAACATTTGAAGAAGGTTTTCACCCCAAATGTATGTACTGATATAGTTGAGTTGTCATCAGTAGAGACTAGTGCCGTAGTACCCCTAAGATTTGAATTTAGCGATATTGAAAGGGCAATAGCGGATTTAAACACCAAAAAAGGCCCTGGAGTTGATAAAACAAGTAACAAGATGTTAGTTGAGTTGCTCCGTATAGGTCGCAGAATTATTCTGTTTGTTTTTAATGCCATCTTACGTCTTGAGTACTTTCCCACAGGTTGGAAGGTCTCTTTGATAACTATGATTCCTAAACCAGGAAAAGACCACTCAAAAGTAGAATCATACAGACCTATAAGCCTTTTATCAAACGTGTCAAAGTTATTTGAGAGAATATTAATAACTAAGCTGAATCCAATACTTAGCGCGAAAGGATGCATTCCGAACCATCAATTCGGCTTCAGAAAACAACATAGTACGATCCAACAGACACACAGATTAGTAAATGTAATTAAAACGACCTTTGAAGAAAAAAAAATACTGTTCTGCGCTCTTTATCGACGTTTCTCAAGCATTCGATAAGGTTTGGCACGAAGGCCTAATATTTAAGCTAAAGCTGAACTTGCCCGAAAACTTGTATAAGCTTTTAAAAGATTATTTAATGAATCGCAAGTTTTTACTAAAAGAAGGTGACTTTTTAAGCTCGCCACAGCTGATTGAAGCCGGAGTTCCCCAAGGTAGTATTTTGGGACTAATTTTATATTTACTGTACACATCAGATATGCCAATTAGCACCCTAGTCCACACATCAACATTTGCAGATGACACAGCCTTTTTAAGTATTCATGAAAGCGCCCAAGTAGCATCACAACTTTTACAAGACCACATCCTCAATTTGGAAAAATGGAGAATAAAAGTGAATGAACAAAAATGTACTCACATAACTTTCACACTGCGTAGGGACTCATGCCCTCGTATTCGCATAAATAACCAAATGATACCACAGCTTTCAGACGTTAAATACCTGGGTATACATCTTGCCCGTCGCCTTACTTGGAAAAGCCACATTGACTTCAAGTTAACACAAATGAAACTAAAAGCAGTACAACTAAATTGGCTTATTGGCAGAAACTCTACCCTGAGCTTAGATTGTAAACTTCTACTGTACAAGCCGATCCTCAAACCAATTTGGTGTTATGGGATTCAGTTATGGGGCACTGCCTCAGCTAGCAATGTAGAAAAAATTCAAAGGCGCCAAAATAAGATTTTACGTATTATTACATCTGCTCCCTGGTATATAAAAAATTCGAACATCCACAAAGACCTAAACATGCCATAAGTTAGAGCAGAAATAGCGAAACATGCAGTCACATATCTAAAGAGGCTTGAATCTCATCCAAACCCTTTGGCGCGTGAAACAAACATTATTTTTGTCTAGCACTGGCTGGACTTAAAGAGAATATTTTATTTTAGACTTAAGATACGAGTAATTATTGTTAGTTCAAAAATATTGAAGATACAGATGTGTTCAAGATTAACGTGGGCTCCTGCCACGGTGGCTTTATCCCACGGTGCTCCTAACACCGAGTGAAGTAAAGACGTAGACTAGCGCCCCCATTGTGTAGTATAACAACACTTTACGATTGCCACCAATCGCAATTTGTGTGTATACAGTCACAATGAGTAGCAATTTATACAATATGGCAAGCCTTTCCAAGGCAAGCCTAGATCCATATTATAACCTCTTGCTTAGGGGTTTGGAGACTATCCAAACTCCGTCTGTTAAGAGTGCAACAGCACACTTGTTCGACCGTGCACCACATCTACATAAATCGATCTTAAACCTCAACCACCACGTGTACCCCCGAAGGGGACCTCACCAATAACCGGTCACAGAGAGAATAGGCTCTCTGTGGGGCCACCAATTCCCGTGGTACCAGTCCTTTGGGCACTGGTCGGGCCTCGAAGAGGACCCGTGTTAAAACAACAGACCTTTTCTTCCAGATTTAGGCTCTAGGAACCCTAGCGTCTGGTGCCCCTATTTTACCGAGTGAACCGCGTCAAAGCATTTGCCATTACTGCAGTGACAATTGGAACCCCCGGGGGAGTATTGAAGATACAATAAATAAATTATGAAAAAAAAAAATCATGAGTTAAAGAAATAGAAGACAAATGAAAACAAATTCCGTTTGCTACAATTGTCGCCGTCTTGTCAGCTACTTTATGATATTGAAGACGACAGCTACATCGTAAACTCTGACATTGTTGTATAAATACTTATTTTGCTTTTATAAAATTAAATAACTTTTTCAAAAAATTATAAATATTTCCTCCAAAACTTTTTGTTTGTATATGAATTTGTAATTTACAATTTTGTGACATTTTCTTTTGTTGAATAAAATAGAAATTAGCCTAAGTTGAATATTGAAATTTTTGTTTTAATTTTTAGAAAATTGTATGTATATATTTTTTTAAAAATTTTTGTAAAATTTTACATATTCGAAAATTTTTTGGAAAATTTTTAAAAAAAATTTTTTTTTGAATATTTTTCTGTAAAATATCTTTTTGAAAATGTTTTGTAATTTTTTTTGTGTATATATTATTGAAAAAAAAAATTAAAAAAATTTTTTTTTTTAATTTTATTGAAATTTTTTTGTTAAATTTAGGACTTTTCTGCAATCTATATTGAGTTAGAATGGTCAGACTAAAGCAAAAAGAAATTCTTACAAAAAAAAATTCCTTTATATTTCCTTATATACACGGCTCCTATTTATCAGTGGGTATTAAGGTCTCTAATACAAATCAAAGCAGAAAAACTCTACAAATCTAAAAACAAACAAAAATCGCCCCTTGTAGGGGGTTTGTTGGTCCCCCGAGATCTGTATGCACTCCTTGCGATCTACCTGTCGCAGTCTAATTTATTTGACAAAAAAGGCAAAACAGAATCATTGAAGCCGAAAAAAATTTAAAAATAAATTAGTCAAGTGCGAGTTACACTCACACATGTAGGGTTCCGTACTATGTTCAGTATAATTTAAAAATTCCAGTTGTGTATTTCTTTATGTCCTATGGGACACCCTTAAATTTTAAAATTAAAGTAATATTCGCAAAAATTGCATCATAATTAGAACACCCTTTAAATTTTAATATGTAATTGATTTTATAGCGGCCATGGTAATACACTTTCTATTAAAATATCAGGAGCCTACCTATTGCGGTTAAAAAAAAATAAGGTAATATTCGTGAAAAACACGTTACTAATGGACACACTTCAATTTTAAGTATTTGTTATAGCGGCCGAAGTAACACATCTACTGTAAACATTTCAAGAGGGTATCTATTACGGTTTATAAAATCTTGTCACTGTCGGAACGCCCTTTAATTTTATTATTCATTATAGTGGCCATGGCAACTTCCTTTCTATAAATATATTAAGAGTCTACTTATTGCGATTAAAAAATAAGTCACTATAAGTGAAAAACATGTCACTGTCGGAACACCCTTTAATTTTTAGTAATTGTCATATCGGCCGTGGCAACACATCTTCTGTACAAAATTTCAAGAGTCTACCTGTTACGGTTCCATAAATAAGGCTTTATACATGCAAATCACGTCACTGGCGGAAAACCCTTTAATTTTTATTATTTGTTATAGTGGACATAGTTATACAGCTCCTGTAAAAATTTCAAGATTCCACCTATTCATTCAAAACTTAGGATATATACATGCAAATCACGTCACTATGGGAACACCCTTAAATATTTAAGTTCAATTTTGTATACTTGTTTATAAAACAAACATAGTTTTAATTATAGTCTGCAAATTGTAAGTGGTATCCTCTTACAGCTCAAAAAAAAGACATAAACGTAAATAACACGTCACTTTTGGAACACCCTACGTTTTAGTATTTTTTGCTATTGTGGCCCCAGTAATACATAGTTATACACCTTTGGTAAAATTTTCAAGAGTCTACCTATTATGGTTCAAAACTTAGGCCTTATACATGCAAATCACTCCACTATCGGAACACTCTTTAATTTTTAGGTTTATTTTTTTCAGACTTGTTTATATAGCGAACTAATTTTAATTTAGTGCTTGCATATTTTTAGTGTATTCCTCCTACAGTTCAAGAAATAAGCACATATTCGTGAATAACACCTCTCTATCGGAACACCCTATAAGTTTTAGTATTTGGTAGTATAGCGGTCACAGTTATATACTTTCTGTGAAAATTTCAAGCGCCTACCTATTACGGTTCAAAACTTAGGCCTTATACATGCAAATCACACTACTATCGGAACACCCTTTAATTTTTAGGTTTATTTTTTTATACTTGTTTGTAAATTTCAAGTGTATCCCTCCTACAGTTAAAAAAATAAACATATTTTCGTGAATAACACCTCTCTATTGGAACACCCTATACGTTTTAGTATTTGTTACTATAGCGGCAACAGCTATACATCATCTGTGAAAATTTCAAGATTTTACCTATTACGGTTCCAGAGATAAAAGGCGCTGACAGACGGACAGACGGACAGACATTGTAGAGAAAACAATAGGGTTTCGTTTTTACACTTTGTGTACGGAACCCTAAAAACATGAAAAAAATATATTTTGACATGGTTTTTGGCCCGCAGCCTCCAAAGGAATGATCCGATGTTGCTGAATTGCAATACCAAAATTTTCGAAACTATGCCTGACAGATTGGTGTGCTTAAATTTTTTGTATCTCTTCTGGTGCCTTGGCAAATGACATTACAACACGAACACGGACAGACGGACATCGCTTAATCAACTTCTCTATGTATAAGGATCCAGAATATACATATATACTTTATGGGGCGGAAAGGAATATTGTAGAAATTACACACGGAATCCAAAACTGAGATATACCCTTTCCGCCTGTGGTGAAGGGTATAAAAATAGAAGGTAGAACCGTTCTCTCTTTATTTTGTGACAATTAACATTTGACAAAAATAAGCATTATGACATTTCCATTTAAAATAATGCTACCGTATCGATTATTATACATCCCCTATTTTTGTTCTTTTTTTCAAGTTTGTTTTAAAACAATTTATTGTTAAAAATCATATTTAAAAGCGTAGAAATTGGAAAATAAAATTCAAAGAAATAAACAAAAATATTTAAACTTTGCAGGATTTTTAAAAAGGTTTCCTTACCTTTTTAAATAAAATTATTGATATTATTTTATTATGTTTATATGTATACATTGTTTCTTGTTTTAAAGCAAAACATTGAGCTGCGTATTTTAAAACTGCGAATGCACAAAATATTTTTGCAAAGACAACTATATTGTTCCTTAATTTTAAAGCGGCCTAGACACGATCAAAATGGTGGATGTCAAACTCGTGTATGTGTGGCTGGATGCTTTGAGGTATACATGCTGGATGACTCGTAAATAATTAATTTTTTTTTGTGTTGTGAACATATTGGAGATTTCCATTCTAATGCTGTTTTTATAGCATTACAATAAAATTACACTTTGTATGTCATTTAAATTACTTCCACTTAAATAAATTCTACGCTATTTTCTTTTTCTTCCGGCATTTTTGGCAACCACACAACTTGAAATGTTATTTAAAATGAAAAATTTGTACCTGATTGAAGAAAAAACACATCAAAATGTGACATCCAGCACAAAAATCAATATTTTTGATCCAGCATCTTCTGTGTATCACATACAAATATATTTTAAAAAATACTAGCACAATGCTTGATGATTATTTTCATCGTGCCTAGGCCGCTTAAAGAATATCTATTGTTTTACCTTTCAATGCAAAAAATGTTAAAATGTATCATACAGGTATGTGATGGAAAATGATTGATTTTAAAACGATCGTTTTCAAACGGTGTGATGAATTTCGATCGATTTTGAGAATTATTTGTGAATCCATCAAACAACATTTGGGTTTGAAAAGTATACCAGAAGATAAAAATCAAACAATAATTAAGAATTTAGACAAAAATAATAAAAAACCTCAATATTTGTAAAAACTAATTTTTATACAAAACAACAAAATCGTTTTAAAATCGATTCGTTTTCAAAATCGATTTCCATCACATACCTGATAGTGTCTACAACTGGGATTAACTTTGGAATAATATAACGGAAATGATTTGGTGAAATGGTACTCAATATCAAGTAATAGGAACAATATTGAATTCGATGGTCTGTGAAATTTCGCTGGTTCTATAATTTCAAAAATGAACCTAACAGAATTTTTTATAACTGCGGATTAAAAAGATATACGGGTATGTTCTGTAATCCGAAACCGAGTGAAATTGAATCCGAATGAAATTTTAAATTATCATAACTTTTAAATCTTACAACATTTTGATATTTTTTATACATTTGATTAAAGACCATTCACATAACTTCCTTGATTACTAATGTTTTAAAATAATAGGCGCAACTAAGTTATATTTTTCTTTAAAAATTTATTCGATTTCAATTTCACTCGGTTTCGGATTACAGAACATACCCGATAATTTATAATTTTGTTAACTTGTTATATAAGGGTGAGTTATTGTTCTATATGTATTACTTGTTATATTAATATACTTGGTAACTGAAATTATGTAGGTTTAGATATTATTGTCATATAAATAATATACTGAATTTGTAAATTGATTGAAATAGAACTATAATTTTTTTTTAAATAAATAATCGAAGACATACATACATACATACATACATACATACATACATACATACATACATACATACATACATACATACATACATACATACATACAAACATACATACATACATGTAATAGTGCTGTCAGAAGTGGGATAAACAGTAAAGAAAAGATGGAACAAGAACAATTAAATGCAATAATTGGATCACTGGCTGATGCAATTCGTACGGCAGTGTTGCAAGCTGCACAGACTGCTGCAGCACAATTGCCGCACTCATCTACAACAGGAAGTTCTATACAAGCGTCGAAACCACCACTTTTTGCAGCGAGTGAGTACAAAAGTATAGAAGGATCTTCTGTACGAGACTATTTTATAAGATTCGACTGGGCGTTGCAGTTGAGCAAAATTTCGGAGTATGTGAACCACCATTATGCACGTGTTCATATGGGTGGAGAGCTAAATTCAGAACTCAAAATATTGACTAGTCCAAGACAGCCAGAAGATCTCACGTATGAGGAAATAAAGGCTATACTAACAAAGCATTTCGATGGTAAGAGGAACATTTACGCCGAGAGCTTCAATTTTCGCCAGGTAAGACAAGAGTCTGGTGAGTCATTGGCTTCGTTTGCATTACGTTTGAAACAAGCTGCTGCCTTTTGCGATTATGGAGAGTCTTTAGACAGAATGCTAATTGAGCAGTTAATTTTTGGAGTAGAATCGCGTTCTATTTGTGATGATGTCATTGCTAAACAGCCCAAGAATTTTTCAGAGGCATATGAAATTGCTTATTCTAGAGAATTAACGCATCGATCAACAAATGTGGTTAACACAGGTGAGGGTACAACTGAAACCACCTGCCAGTAAAAACAAAAAACGATATGAAGGAAAGAGCAAGTGTTGCGGCAACGAGAAATAAGTGTTACGGCTGTGGCGGCCAACATATGCGAAAAGATTGTAAATTTATAATCGCCAAATGTTTTGCCTGTGGCAACATGGGCCATATAGGTAAAGTATGTAAGGCGAACGCTAACCAAATATCAGAATCTGTGGTGAGTAGCGATAACGAAATGGTACAATTTATAAATCAGGTGGGCATTACAAAGACGACTGGGCCAATGGCAAAGAAAATAGTTTCAGTTAGCTTGAATGCTTACGCAAAAGAAGTAAACGCAAAAATTTCAGCGGGGTTTTATAAGAAAGTTGAATTTTCTGAGTGGGTCTCAACTACACATATTGTGACGAAGAAAAACGGAGGGATAAGAACTACAAACAACTACAAACCGACAGTTAACCCACAAATGATTATATACCCGAAATCACCTTGGGAACGTGTTCATATTGATTACGCTGGGCCAATTGGTGGCTTGATGATTCTCGTGATTACTGATGCATACTCCAAATGGGTAGAGGTTAAGGTCACCAAATCCATTACTGCAGCGTCTACGATTTCGTTGTTGGACGAAGTGTTCGCAACATACGGTGTGCCATTGATGGTTGTTTCCGATAACGGAACAAATTTTTCGTCAGCAGAGTTCAATCATTTTCTAAAGGTCGTAGGTGTAAAGTACCACAAGTACACAGCTCCTTACCATCCGTCCACTAATGGGCAGGCTGAACGATATGTACAGACAGTGAAAAATGCACTTAAAGCAATGTGTACCAGAGACCTGCATGAGTTGATTCACTTTCGCTGTCCACTCACATTTAAATTGCTTTTGTTCTGTCTTTTAACATCAATATATACTACTGATATTGCTTGCAGTGTTAACTCTCTAAGAATTGACTGTTATTGACACACCCTGGTTTTATATGTGCTGTTAGCGAAAGTGTGTAAAAATTTCTTGCTGTTGTTTGATTGTTTTGCAGAACACTCAAACCACTCACAAAAGCACGTTGTCAAAGTATTGACTAGCATTCGAAAAAGAATGTTATAATGTTTATGTAGGGTTGCAATTCTGTTAATAAAAATCTTGAAACATCTATGTACGAGATGAACATATTTAAAGAAAGTGGTAATTGGGTTAAATTTTTATGAAAAATAATTATTATTTTAAGATTATTGTACCCAATACTTGACAAAATTAGTGGACAATATAATAAAATAACAACTTCAAGTATTTTTTAAAATACTGTCATATACAGAAGTACCTCACAAAAATATACTTTTTTGTGAAAGAGTTTTATGACAAATTCATTGTTAATGAGAAAAGTTTAAAGTCTGTATGTTGAAAGTACAGGTAAACAGTTTTAGCATATGTTTTAAAAAAATTTCTTTGTATTTGGATGGAAGACATTACTGTTTTCACATGCAAACGTTTTCTTGTGAAGTAATAACCCAACTGGATTTGCTACGTTCGTTGAAATTCTTTTACCTGCCACAAATGGGCTATTTGCATACACAAATAAACATCAAATTTAATTGAAATAAGGGTTAAGAGATTGCAAGTATTTCTGGAATTAATGTACATGTACTCATATTCTATTTTTGCAAAAATATTTAATGAATTAAATGAGAAAATTATAGTAAGGCAAACAAATAGTGAGTTTTTTGACAATAAAGTAATTATTTTTTCTATTTGAAAAAACAAAATAAGTATTGACAAATAGTAGTGTTAATGGATAGAGAAAAATCAAAATAGACAAAAGTATTAATACAATTTTGTTCATTAACTGAATTCTCCATTGCCTCACCATAAATTTATATTCTATATAATGAAAAAACAATTTAAGATTATCATAAATTACTGCCTTGTAATGAGTAACTATTCAAAAAATCAAAAACGGTTTGTTTTTATGAATGCCATTAAACTACATGTCTTGACCAAGTTTCACACTTCTACGCTTTTATTAACAAAAAACAAAGATACGTATCGTATAATTTAGTTTTCATTTTACAAAGGTGTTTGCTTCTTCTGTAAAATTATATTTTTATTTGTTTTTTAGCTAACGATATATATCAATAAAAAATATATTCGTGAACAAAAAAGGTTTGGGAAAAATTAATTTTCAAAAGAAGAGTTTAAATTATGTATATTATTTATAACGAAAAAGATTGTAAATACCAAATATTTGTTTGCATCTTTTACAGGTAGTGTCATTTACCTACACACATTTTTTTGTAAATTTGCGTAAATTGTTTACAATATACATATTTATAAAATTGCTCTAAATTTATTTCTTTTAGCAGGTATTTACATATAAACTTCGTAAAACTAACACAAACTTGCACAACAATTCGAACGCGCGTTTTTAGTCGCAGGTAACATCATAACGAACGTTGGTTCGGAAACTGTAAATAATTTACTTTTCTGAATTCAGATGATAAATATAACTAATAGATAATTTCATTTACTTTTTTATTTAATTTAATTTTGTTACTATAATATTATTTATTTCTTATAACGCATAATTCCTTTTTTAAATTTATTATTATATAGTAATAATGCGTTATAAGAAATAAATAATATTATAAAAAAAATTCCAAATATAATTTTTAAAAGTAATAGCATGCGCTCGATGCTTAAATACGATTTTCGTATTTTTTAATTTTTTCAATTTTTATTTTTGTTTTTCAGAAACTCTTTTTGATACATTATGGTATCCAATGGAGACCCTTAATGTAGAAAATAGAAAGAAAAAGAAAAGTAAAGTTTTTTAATTTTTTAAATTTAAAATGTTTGATTTCTAGATTTAATAAACTTCTCATTTGGTTTATTAAATTTTGAGCATAAGAATCTGGGTTTTTATTCAGAAAATTTAAAAAAGTCCACTGACGATCTGGGTAAGCACCAGTAAAATAGCTATATGCTATATGGATATGCTTTCCAATAGTAATCTGTTTGGATTACTATATAATAAATTTAAAAAAGGAATTATGCGTTATAAGAAATAAATAATATTATAAAAAAAAAACAAAAATTCCAAATATAATTTTTAAAAGTAATTTTGTTACTTTTATAATAAACATATATTTATTTATATATTGACGAATTTTAAAATTTTTTATTTAATTTTTTTTTCTTAACTTCCGTTTCTTGTTTTCTTTCGATACACACATAAGTAAATATGTACATAATAAAATAGAAAAATCCGTCTCTAAATTTTTAAATTAAATTATTATTTAATAATTAGTTAAAGGCCTAGATTCTCCTACTCTTAAATATATGTTATATAAATTCATTTAATGTTTTATATAATCATTAATAAATAAATAAATAACAATATAATAATTTTTCTCATATTAGAATAAAAATCTTCTGTAAAACTATACACATTTGTCAGCAGCTTCTTTTATGAACCACTCAAACCACTCAAACTAATTCATTGCTTTTGTGAATCATGGGAATAAACAGAAATTGCAAGCAGTGGCAAGCATATGTTAACAACAGTCTCATTGATATGAATCATGCATTAACAGCATTCATTTTTTTAATGTTAAGTGCTAGCTCAATACTCATTTTAGAAAATGCAAAATGTTGCCGTTTGAATCGTAATCATGCAGGTCTCTGATGTGTACAACTAAAGAAACTTTACGTGGCAACTTGAATGAGTTTTTAAGACATTATAGGAATGCACCTCATTACACCACTGGCCAGTCTCCTGCTCAACTATTTTTAGGCCGCCAACTTCGCACTCGTTTAGACCTTCTAAGACCAGAAGATATTAACATTAAAGTTTCTTCTGAGCAATTTATTAAATCAAACGGGAAATATCGACAGTTTGAGGTTAATGAGTGGTCTACTTTCTGTCAGGTAATCCTCGGCTATACAAATGGATGAAAGGAAAAATTCACAAACGCTTAGGAGACATACATTATGAAATACATTCGCAAGGAAAATATTACAAACGGCACGTTGATCAGATTCGAAGCATGGGTAAGAAATATATGCAAGAGTACGTAACTTCTAATGTCTGCCCTGAAGAAAAATCTAATGACAAATCAGTAGTTGCTTCGAACAAAAGCAGGAAAATTATAACCCCCATGAACCAGAATACATAACAGCAGAATATAGATCGAGCGGAGAAGAACAAAATAATCACCGTGTTGCTATCCCATCAGCCTCACCGTTGACGTCGAGAAATGGGTCAGACATAGTAACATCTACGCCAATTCCTACACCACCACAAGAGAAGTTCAACCAGGATACGCAAACCAAGAGTCTTGTTCTCGCCATGAAGGGGAAGAAATGTTATATATGTATCACTTGTTATATTAATATACTTGGGAACTGAAATTATGTAGGTTTAGATATTATTGTCATATAAATAATATAATGAACAAGGTATATTTATCTTACTAGATAGTGGCGTCCCTACAACAAATACAACAATACAAGAACAACATGGCATTTTGTTGTTGCTTTGTAGTTCGAAATGTCAAAAAACATAGAAGAAAATTGAGAAGGCGTGTATGTGTTTTATTGCTTTCTCACTTCTACACTATAAACTTTCTGAAAACATATAACTTTTGACATGTCGAACTATTAAATCAGCTGAGCGGACGACACTACCTAGTAAGATAAATATACCTTGATACTGAATTTGTAAATTGATTGAAATAGAACTATATTTTTTTTTTTTTAAATAAATAATCGAAGACATACATACATACATACATACATACATACATACATACATACATACATACATACATACATACATACATACATACATACATACATACATACATACATACTTACATACATATGTAATAGTTATATAAGCTAAAAATTCTTTTTTAAGTCTTTCAAATATTTAAATTCAGTATTTTTAAAATTTAACGGAAATTCTTTATATGTAAATAAAAAGATGAAAAAAATTCTACTTAATCACTTTTAAAAAGTGAACAATGTGTGCTTATCAAGAATTTAAAAATTAATGAACAGCATAAAATATTTCAATATTAGTAATTAATATTACTAACTCACTTAATTTTCTATTAAAGAATTACACTTTTTTTAAACTTTGTGGGAGTTGTTTGCCCTTTTAATTTTGTGGCAACGCTCATATACTTTTGACAAAAAAATTAAAAAACTTAAAAATTCCTTATTTTTGTGAACAAAAGTTTGATTGGAACTAGCTTCTTTTTTTATATCATGGATCAGATTACATGATATTCAAGTTATCACTTAATAACTGGTTGGTCCTCCTTTTAACCTTACCAGGTTTCTCTTAAATTCTGGAGAAACCTTATCCCATTCAGCCGTCCGATTTTACCTCCTGGACAGATGATGGCCTTGCATTTTGGATCTGCGTCATCAAATACAACTGCTACTGTTCACTAACGTTATGGTCAGGGGATTGAGGTGAATGTTCGAATTTTGAACTAACGTTATATAACCACCACTCCCTTACCAATATAGAATTCATTATTACATCTATGAACCTCAAGTTCCCCACACGATTTGCCGACAATTTTTTTAAGTCATGCTTTGTTTAAAAAATACGAAATAATTTTAATTTTATGTAAATCCGTTATAACGCAACCCCTGACGATATCTTAATGAAATTTTGCAGAGGTAAAGCAGAGGTGTTCTTTAGTGGAGCTACGAAAAGTGGGCTCCCTAGGGTAAAGGGGGGATTCTGCGTAAGCCCCCAAAGTTGGGTACGTCGGGTATATAATTTTTTGGTAATGTCATAAAAAGTTTTTAACTCAAATGTTAAGACTTTTTAAATTTAAATTTTAGTTTGTGAGAAAATTGAATTACAATGAGGGCAGACGAAAAGCAAAGAATACAAGAAGAGTTCAAAATAATTACTGGTTTGGTTGTAGATAAACCACTTGTTGGCCATGGCTCCACAAATGATGGAAATACGCCCAGAAGATTTTTTGAAAATTATGAAATAACCTCTAAAATTACTGGAATTGGCGAGGAACTTCTCAATAAACAGTAAATATAATATAAATAAACATTAAATATAATATAAATGCAGCTAAATTCAAAGTTAATGCTATGGATACTTTAGAGCTTCTGAATTATTTGTATGAATGGAGAGAGCTCACGCCAACAGTGCACAAAATACTTTGCCATGGTCGTTAAAATTATATAAATAAAAAATCATACCACCTTTTTCTGGAAAATATTGAAAAAAACAATATTTTTTACATTTTCTTGTCTTAAAATAATAATCCGATCATTAGTAAGTACATCACGCCAAAATAACTAAGTTAAGGTCGGCTAAAATTAAAAAAAAAAATTGTAACCCAATTTTCTCCCAAACTAAAAGAGATAACCTGCACATGTAAGCACATTTTTTTAGATATTTTCAAGGTCAACTTAAATTTAAAAAATCTTAACATTTGAATTCAAACTAAACTTTTTATGACATTACCAAAAAAAATATATACCCGAGGTACCCAACTTTGGGGGATTAAGCAGAAGCCTCCTTTACCCTAGGGAGCCCACCTTTCGTAGCTCCACTCAAGAACACCTCTGCTTTACCTCTGTAAAATTTCATGAAGATATCGTCAGTGGATCATAAGATACCGAATTATGTCCAAAATAAATCGTTTTTCAACCGATGTGCTTTATAAAAAATAAAATAAAATATATAATAAAGTTATTTTTGTTTTAAAAAAATAAATTTGGTTTTTGATGTCGTCATTAGACGTTTGTGGCATAGTGTACGTTATGTTTCAAGAGGTTTACACCATAGATAACACATAGATAGTCAACTGAAACGTCAAAAACCTAAGTCTCTTGTCAAAAAACCTAAGTCTAAGAATGTATTGGTAGGCAAAATTGTATAAGTGTTGGTTTTTTTTTTAATTCCCCACAGCACCTAAACTCCCCATAGTTGTATAAAATATTTTGTAAAAACAGAATATTTTTTTTACGTTCAATTTTAGATGTTAAAATTAAATAATTCTTTTGATTTTTAATAAAAATATGAATTTTGCATTTTCCTAATTTATTTATGTGCGAAAAACTTTAGATTGAATGCTAATTTGAAATATTTGCTATATTGATTTGAAAATGTTCATCCCCTAAAAGACCAAAAAATACAATACTGTGTACAAATAAATTTCACCAAACAAATGTCAATAAAATTAAATTTATTTTTTATTAAAAAATTTTAAAAACAATAAATGGTTAAAAAATTTTCTGTGCAAAAATTCAAAATTATTTAAATAATTGGAAAGTGCAATGGAATATCGCGTAATAGTGCCTAAATGTGAATACAAATTTTACTCCCCTAAGTGTGTTGAATTCACACCGTACCCGTATGTGAAAAGACATTTGAAGCCACGTTTTTGACATTTGGAGAGTTGGCCATCTATGTGTTATCTATGGTTTACACTATGTGTATAGTTTTACATATAGAAAATCTGACATTCCATATGACTTGCACACGCAATGTCAACACGCTTTAAAATCAGATCGTGAATGGTGGCCAAAAACGTCTTCAATATCTTTATTCTTTCTGATTTCAGTGATGAAGATACAGAAGTAGCCGCCTGGGAGGCGGAAAACAAACCGATAATAATGGTAACCAGTTACGATAGCGAAACACCACCAGCTAAGGTTCCCAGAATTGTAGACATGGCAAGCAGATTGGGCCTGCCGGTTATGATTGGAGCGGACGCCAACGCACATCATGTCGTATGGGGAAGCTCTGACTGTAATGCAAAATAAATGAAAAATAAAGCAGAAATAAAATGTTTGTAAATGTCCTTAAATATATTTAAAATTGATATTTTTAATGAATTGAAATCAAATTTTGTCAAAATCCAAAAAAGGATTTTACAAAGTGGACCAGTTTCAAACAATGATGCAAAAATTGAAGAATATATAAATTTGTTAATCGAATCTAATAATAACATTTTGACTTACACGGAGCCTCATTTTAAGCAAATACCAATTGCATTGCAGCAAGAGGTACAAAAACAAATAGTTAAGATGTTTTTGCAAATTAAAGGTTAAATTAAAAGTTACGTTTGGCTTAATTTTTTTTTAAACAATAGAAAGAAAATATTTAACGAAAACTGTGTCTGATATTGAAGCAAAAGCAAGAAACGCAGAGTCCGAGACTGATACAGACGAAAAAATTACAACTTACTTAACAGACCAAAAGAAAACTTAAGCATTTTAGAAATGGCCACAATAGATGAAAAAACAAAGTTCATTACAATGTGTTCAGACATTATTCAAACCCCTAACTTTAAACTCCTTTTTAGATAAAATAACCTTAATGGAGGAACTTATTGCGCCCAACTTGCAATCAAGTTTTATTTCTTTTATAAGAGCCAAGCTAGACGGTAGGTTCTAGAGAAATATTACCAGAAAATATAACAGACATAGAACAAATTGAAAACACTCTTAAGAGCAGTACAAAACCCAAAAATTATAAAATAGTAGCTGGTAGATTTGCATCGTTACATATTAAGAACAATAATTATGAAGAGTTTTCTCAAAATGTAGAAAATCTGGCAAATGCTTTACAAAGAGCATTTATTATGGAAGGAATGACAAAGGAAAAAGCTCAGGAAATGACAATAGAACAGACAATAAATATTTTCAGGAATAATGCCAAGTCTGACATATTAAAGACTATCCTAGCATCAACAGCCTTTAGCGAGCCGAAAGAAGTTGTCTTAAAATTGATAGTAGAAGAGTCCACATCTAAAAAAGAGCGCTAAGTCCTAGCAATGCGATACCAAAGGGCAATTCAGGAACATAACAGAAACAATTTTCAGATCAATAGAATTAATCACCAGAACTTTTATAGGCCGAACTCGTTTATTCCGATAGACATAACTCACAAAATTCTAATTTTTATAGAAATAACTTTCAAAATTTCAATTCTTACAGAAATAATTCACAAAATGGTAATATCAACAGTTTTAATAGTTATAATTACAGCATAGCGGTAGATGCAGTAACAAGTCTTCACATAAGAACTTTAAGCTAGGAAGTTCCTCAGCAGGAAATGTTGAGGGAAAGATAATTTTAATAACATAAAATCAATATATAGTTTGAATTTAAATTACTCTGACTTCATTAACTTAAACTGTACAGCATCATATAAAATAAATTCCTTTTAGTAGATTCACAGGCAGATATTTCAATATTAAAAGCCTCTTGTTTATCAGATATCACAAATATTAACAAACAAAATATATGTATTAAAACTAAATTGACTTGCGTCACCTTCAGCATTTCTTGTGGCAGGTACAATTGTGACGTTGACGTCCTCTTGATCGTGAGCTTTGAATGGCTCGTCGGGTATCCGTGCCGTGGCTCTAGACTGGCGTGTAATCTCACCCATTCCAATGGGACTAACCTGGACTTCAGTTAAGTTCTTTTTATTTTTGTCTTTCATAGTAATTTAACAGCTGCCTGACTTAGTGTAACAGACGCTGGTGGGATTTGGACAGTAAAAACTGACATACCCTGATAGAGTGTCCAGTCTCAATGAAAGGAAAAAAAAAACTCTATGCAGAGTATCTGATAGCCGCCCCACAGGAGAAACAGACGCTATCAGACACTAAGAGAGAGGGTAGTTCTTGGTTTCGTTCGCATCATGAGCCCGTCTGGCATGGGTGGCCCTACCAGCATGGCCTCAGGATTTGCACTTCAGCCTCTGCATCTGTTGTTGGGGTGTATTTGCGAATTGCATTTGAATGATTTGCTGCAATTGTTTTTCGTATTCCAATTTTTGATATTGAATAAGCTAAACATGTTCATGTTGCTGTTGGTGTTAATTACTGAATTGAATTAGTTCAATATACAATTTTTTGTTGTTTGTTTACTATACAAAGTAACGTTGTTCTTTTCACTAACTTTGTTCAGAAAGTTTTTTTTTTAAGAAACAACTAATACCACTTTATATTCTTATTTAGGTCCTCTTTCGATTGTATATAGTGCGATGTGTATGCGCGGCATTGTTTTGGAGAAATAAATTTTAAAAAAACTAATTTAATATATTTTGATTATTTTTCCTAATTTTTGAAAGTTTGTTACAAAGGAATCTTTTCAAGAAACAACTGATACTAATTATGATTCCTAATTTTTTCCTCTATGGTTGCAGGTAGTGCCATATGTGCGCGCAATGGTTTTGAAATTATTAATTAACAACTAAATTCAATTTTTTTTCTATAGCTAAGCATACATTTTTTCATTTGCTACAGTCAAGCACGTCGAAAATGCTACTTTTTTGCAACTTTGATAAAAAAAAAATAACTTCTGAATGCTAGTACTTCGGAAAACGATTTATACCAATTCTGAATTGTGCTTTTATTTCCTGTCGTTTGTTATATGTTGCTATATGGTATCACGAATAGTTTAGGTGTGAAATTTAACAAACTTTTTACCTAATTTTAGGAATTTTTTTTACATTGTCAAAGTTTGTTGGGTAATTACTTCTGAATGCTAGTATTTCAGAAAACTATCTGTACGAATTCTGAATTGCGCTTTTATTATCTATCGTTTGGTGAATGTCGCTATATGGTACCACGAATGGTTTAGGAGTTATAAATAACAAACTTTTAACCTACTTTCAGCGGTTTTGTTTTCCTTTGCAAAATTTTGTTACGTAATAACTTTTGAATGCTAGTATTTCAGAAAACGATCAATACCAATTCTGAATTGTGATTTTATTATCCATAGTTAGGTATATGTCGCGATATGGTACCACGAATAGTTTAGGAGTGATAACTAACAAACTTTTTACCTACTTTCAGAGGTAAATCTTAATTGATTTAAGTGACAGTCGCAGAATTAGGTTCAATAAGAATAATGCCATGTTTCAACAACAGCCTTTATTCGTTATTCGCTCTCTCATTCGTAATTCAACCTCCAATTACAAACTGAATTACTTAATCATATAAGTTTTTGAGAGTGAATTATCTCATTCGTACGTAATTCAGTTTGAATTACCTTCTGAATTATAGGACGTTTCCACGGAGCCCAATATTCATGCTTCGGTCTCTCATTCGTGCTTCACACTCCAATCATGTTTGAATCAACGTGCTTCGCCATACAAAATTTTGAGGGCGAAGCCCTCAAGCACTTTGTTTTGAGATGATTCGGTTTGAATCTACTTGCGAAGCATGAATAATTTGTCTCATCACTAATTTTTATCGCAAGTTTATCTGAACTCTCTTTGTTTACATAAAAATGTAAACAAAGAACAAAATAAAATAAAAAGTGTTGTTTATATATAAATAAATAAGCAATTAATTAAAATACAACTTAAAATTGATAAATAAAACACAAACAAAAGTATATCAAGTGGTAAAAAAAAATAAAATCGTGCAATAAATGTTAAAATCCAAACAAAACAAAGCACGTATGCATCGTGTAAACGGTATGATTCGTAATCATGATTCAGAGAGCGCGTTACGTTTTGTTGTCGAAACACGGTATTACGAACAAATCAGTCTCATCTCTAATTTTTATCGAAAAAAGAAAGAATGAAAAGAATAGAGTTGTCGGATATATTTTGAGATATTTCATCATAATTAGTGCAAAAAATCGACAAAATATATTTTTTTATTTTTTGTATTATATTTATCACAAATCAGACCAGATAAGATACGAAAATTGGAGTGTTGCCAGATCACAGCTTTCGTTGGAAAGGGATAGCAAGAGTTAATGCTTTTCTTATATTACTATCTATTTCTGGTTATAGCTGCAATTTGACATTTTATTGTTTACAAAATAATTTGTGAAATTGTTGGAAAATTTTAATTAGTATGAAAAATTAATTGTTTTATAAATAGTTTAATGTTTTAAAATAATTTGTGCCTAAAATAATATTTGAAAAAAAACCATCCGCAGTCGGCCAAATGAAAATAAATAAAAGGAAGCAATCAAAAGGAAATAAAACATAAGGAAAAAATGTAAGTCAAACAAAGGTTTGCTATTGAAATAAATCCGACCAAGTAAGTATTTACATGGTTAAATTTTATTATCAATTTTTGGCCGGAAGTTTTTTTACATTGGAATAAACTATGTTCTTACCCAATGATCGAATTCCCTTTTAATCTGGTGTTAATTCCAATTGTTATTTATAATGGACAATTGGAATTTTATATGTATAAGGAATAGATTTTTTACAGATTTCTAAGTTTGATGTCAAATACTATGCAAATTATGCCTCTGAACATTTCATATGAAATTGTGATTGTGTACTACATTTTTGAATAAATTGTGTGAATATGGGTATCAATATAAAGCTTTTGGAAATATCTATCAGGTGGTGCTAAAATTTAAAAAAAATTTAACCCATTAAGAATCGATGACATTTTTTGATGAAATTTTATGCATAGCACGTAGGAAAATTTTAGTAAGCGAAGCCGGTGTTGGTCATACCACAGAGGAGAAGATCCTTGTGTCCGGCCGAAGGCCGGCAATGCAGAAAAACTTTAGTAAGCGAAGCCGGTGTAGGTGTTCGATTTGAGGGTTTTATTTGTTGTTATATTTAACCGACTTCAAAAAAGAAGGTAAGCTCAAGATAAAAAAATATATTACAAGTTTAATTTTAAATTTTTTAATATTTATATGTAACTTTTATTTTTCTAATTGCAGTTTTCTAATAGCGTTGACAGACGACAGAGTAAATGTGCATTAACAGTCTTAATTCAAATTAACTTGTGTGTTAACATGACATGATGTGTTTTCCTGAATACTATCATATCTGAACAAACAAGTAAATCGGCAGCAGCAGGTATCCATATCAACCACAAACTATTATATATTATATTTAAAATTTGTTAAAAATTCTTTAAACTTTTGATTCTGTTAGACAATTAAAATACAATTGTTTGTTTGTTTTTATACGTAAAACCTTTATTTCTTACACAGTTTCGAAATACTTGTTGAACAACAAATAATTACAAATAGCAAAACTAAATACAAAAAATATATATGTATTTGTGTTTAATCATCTTTATACTCTCATTGATATTGTTTTATTAAAATGAAAATATTATGTAATCAATTGTTAGTTTTGTTTTTCAATTTTGTATAATAATTGAGCATTTAAGAGTTAAATCTAAATAATGAAAACATAAAATATATTATATTTAGTTTGTATGTTTTAACGATACTTGAAACTAAATTAATTAAAATAATTATTTAAATAAGAACAAGCAATTTATTTATTTATTACCGAACTACCTTACAATTAAAATTATAAGATAATATAAAAAAACAAAGAGCTTTAGCAACATCGGCCGTTATCTCTGCATTTTATAAATACAAAACAAACAAAAACAATAAAAAACTTAAATTAAAAAATTTAACAAATCAATTAAAAAAAATAGTACAAGAAAAATATTAAATTAAAGATTTCAATTTAATACTATACTTTGTAGGTACATACATATGTATAAAGAACTTATAAATATTTTGAGTCAGGCAAAAATATATATATTGATGTATCTATAAGAATGACTTTATATAAAACGTAAAATAAAAACTTTAAAAAATAAATATTCAAACCGAAAATAAATTCTTTTATTTAAATTCAAATAAAGTAAAAATGTTTTTTTTTTTACTTGAAGATGTTTAATAATTATGATTATAACTTGGGCTTCATAGGCGTAGTATTTTCAAGTGGTGCAACATGACAACCCATTGGAGCGATTAAAACGTCAACCGATACATTTGCCATTTATTGCTTGCAATTCGTATTCGTGTTTGGCTTTTTCACAAAAGAACGTATCGTTTTCATTTCATAGCTTGCGTACAATGCGATAATACTAGCGACCCAATTTACCTTCAATGAAAATGCAGGGTATTGAAATTGGTTTGCTTACCTTAATTTTTATCGAGAAATGCGCATTTATATCATAAGGCAATCGCGGCTGATTAATAAGAGCAATGAATACTCGATAAAAGCATGTGGATCATTGCTTGGCTCACGTATATATTAAAACTTTCCACCGAATCCATTAACTGAAACGAGCAATTGTTAAATCGATACGAATGCATCCAAATTCACTAGATAAATGTATTTATTTATATATTTGTAAAATATATACATGTATAGATTATCTATTAAGTTTCCACCATAATATTCAAAAACATTTCTTTGCAACTTTGTATATGAAGCTAACGTGCACTTCGCCGGACAACCATTCATGTAATGCATATAAGCATCTACATATATTGCACAATTCTTACGAAGTCCCATACATATTTAAATTTGTTTATCATAAGACCTCTAATAATTTAGCCAGGACTTCTTCATTTCCAACAGCATTTGTGTTCAATTTGTTCCTGAATTCTGTTGAATTGAGACTTCTTGAACAAATACCACTAGGAAAATTTTTATTGCCAATTTTTGTAACAACCTTATGCACATGTTGTATTTTTTTAGCTTTTAATAGCACTTTGGAACCACCGAAATATATTTTTATAAATTTTAAGTTATTTACTTCACGGAAATTTATATACATACTTTTAACTTTTTTTACAAAAATACAATTTTTGCTACAGTTCAATCGCAGGGTATACAGAGATGTAACCACTGACTTATGAAAATGGCTATTATCAGCATTAATGGATTAAGGCAGGTTGTCAAGAAAGAGACAAATACAGTACCCATTAAAATACGAAAATGGGGATGTAAACAAAACAAAAATTAAAAATTGTATTAAACACAAAGAGCTGCTAGTGGTTTTTCTTTTTATTTGTTAACAATTTCATTTATCATAAAAAGTAAAATTGTTGAAAATATAATACACATTAAAAAGCATCAAGGAAATACAACATAATTGAAAAAGATTTCGAGATTTAGAAGAAGGTGTTTTAGTCAATATATGTATGTACATAAAAAACATTAAAAGTTAAAAAAATTCTTTAGATTATATAAAAACTGGACTACATCCTGATGGAGAAGTATCAAGCGATAGCGAATTTAATGCTAATGACAAAGAGAAGCCTTTGTGCTAATGCAGAAAGCAGTAGAAAAGTATCAGCCTCGTTTAATTACACTGCCAGAGTGTTTTAATTGTCCCTATGGTACAAAATATTTCCGTGGATATGGTGAAAGGATACCATCAGGTGAAACATCTCAAAAGTTATTGGAATTATCCAAGGAATTATGTGTATACATAGTTGGCGGTACTATACCTGAAGTAGGCGAAAACAAAGCAATCACACGAAGTAATAAAAACAGAAATCAAATATAAAAGCAGAAAAAATGGCCGGAACACAAGAAGAGTTCAAATACACTTTTGTCATTGTGGGAGTGGGAATAGCTGGCGTCACCTGTGCCGAAACTCTAGCTATATGTTGCCCCGAAATATCTAATTTGTTAATAACGGAATCAACTGTAATTAAAAAAAAAGGCCAAGGCTTAGATACATGAGCTATTAATACGCAGCACACCTAGTCATGAATATATAAAATTCGTATTACAAAATGGAAAATTAAGGGGAGCTATTTTAATTGGTAACACTGAATTGGCGGAAACTTGTGAAAATCTTATACTCATTGGCATAGACTTGACACCATTTGGAGATGACATTCTTAATCCGGACATTGACGATTATTTTGATTAATTTTAATTAAAAATAAAACTGCTGTTCGTAAATATTTTGTAATTATAAAAGGAATACAATAACAAAACTATTTGCTACAACCGTTGATATTTTGGATTTCTGTCATTTAATTTTTGCTTCACTGCCTGTAAAATAAATAAAAGCAAATTATGGGTTTTAAACGGATTCAGGAGACCTCAAAATTACTATACTTTACCTTATACAACGTATGGTAAAGTAAAATTATGTTTTTTCCATCAAAAACATTAATTGCCTGCAGATTATTTACAACACTGGACAGAATACTTTCGAAATCATTCAAAAATATTGTATTCTTTTATTTGCCTTATTTACCGCCTGTGGTTCTGTGCATCTAAAGCATTTGAATAAAATCGGCACATCCGAAAGGCAATTTTGTTGCAAACAATGTAGTGAGATTTCTGTAGATGCTTTTTTGATCTTCCTCTTTACAATGCCATCGCCTGCAAATAAATAAGCAACATACCTACGTCCTGACAATATTTTGTTCGATTTTGCTTTAGATGTAGTCCACTCCAAATTTTAAAACTATTATTTTTATAGTTCTTCAGTTGTTGTAGATATTAAGTTCTTTATATACCAGTCTGTCATTCACTTACCTCTTTGGATCCTTTGGGAAAATGTGTAATTTTTCCCCTGGAGGACAGTTCTGGATGCATTTGTTATTCCTGAAAAGTATAACAATTAAAATAACTAAATTTTTTTCAAGTTGTTAAAACTTACATTTGTATTGTTTTCCACAGCTTCTCAGTCTATTGTTTCTGCAAAATACAATAACAAATATAATCATATTTTAAAATAGAATTTCAATTGCAACTTACCTTAAATAATTTTGCTTCTTGTTTTTTCCTGAAAAAAGTAAATATTTCAATAAAATTATTAAATTAATGCAAAATTCTTCGGTTTTCATTCCCTATTCTTACCTTTCAAAATACGTTTTAATTTTTATGCGCTAGAAAATGAAACAAAAGAGAATTCACAAAAGGGCACTTGTTTGAGAAAGAGACGGATAGAGAAAGAGACGAATATATCTCCGTGACATCTCTTGGGTTCTCTTTGGTTCAATTTAAATTTTTTTGTTTACTTCATCGATAACATATGTTTGAAATGGCTATATATAGCTGTTTTTGTTAACTCATTGCGATGAATATTATTGGTTATTTTTTTATTCACTCTATCGAAAGCTGTTAGTACGTATGATAATGTACTTTTTTAAACGTCACAAGTGGGTAATCTGGTTAGTAATCTGTGATATTTATAATACTATGAATAATTACACTAAAGCCCATAATAATAATAATAATAATAAAATGTAAATACATTTTATTTATTGTGGGTATAATAATTTACCAAAAATAGCTCCTTAAAAAAGTTAGATTAGATTTTCTTTAATTTTAAAAGTTTTGAAATGGATTCAAAATGATTTTCACAATCGATCGAAATTTATCACACCTTTTTAAAATCGATCGATTTCTTTCATATACCTTACAGTTTTTAAAATAAAAAAAAAGTGAGATTTTAAGTTATACTTCATGCCATTTAAAAAATCGTTTGTGTATAAGTTTATGCAACATTTTTTGTTTACTTCCAAATTATTTGTAAATCTTCGAAAGCTCTTTTGAAATAATGCGGTTTGCAGCGTGGCAACCCTTAGATAGAAATAAACAAAATGAACAACTGCCTAATTGGCAAGCATACCCAACAGTGTTGCCAGAAAATTTAAAATCTTTAAAATCAACAGAAAAATATAAGAGCATTTAACAAAAAATCGAAGAATGAAACGGCTGTAATATTGTTTTATTAGACGACACTACCTGCGAAGCATCAAGTATTGAAAAAATTCGTTTTATTTAATTTTATAAAGTCTTTGCTATATAAAATTCGAGCAATTGGCTTTATGTCCATACGACTTTTTGTTTCGCTTTTCAGACTAACTTGGCAAAACACTTGTCCCACATTAGAGGACGAATAGAACAGAACGAAAATATAAAGCGAACAATTTTAGAAATTCTTGAGTCAATAAATTTGACAAATATTTTTACAAAAGCTTAGCACGGTACAAGTTGGTTGCTTGCATATCTTTATTTAAATTGTCTAACATTATTTTAGCTGTATCTTTTACGTTTTCCACTAATGCAAAATAAATATTTGATGGTTGGTATAGACCTACTAAACAGTTTACAACGATTTCGATTTAAGGCCAATGCGATTGGCTGGGATACAATATATTCAGATGTTTGATTTCTCTTAATCTTTCTTCATATCATTAAATTGTCCAAGCTAAAGTTTCAACGTTTGAACATTTTTTATTTAACGAAATGAAGTTGACAAAGATAAAAAAAGGGTGTGACCTAAACACAGTCACTTCATAAAATCTGCAATTTGAGCCAATTTTACGATGGAAAATCAACAAAATGCAGAGAAATCAGAAACTTTGGCAACAGTGATACCCAAATAGAGAAAGCTCTTAAAACTGATTAAAATGAGAATGTGTTGGTGCTTTGCACTGAAAAAAAAATTGTTTAACATTAGTAAATACAAAAGCGTTTAATTTTGAATGAGTTAACCAAATTTTAATTAAGGTTTTTTGTTAAGATATAGTTAAAAAGTAGCAAAAAAATGGTAGCATGTGAATATTTTATGGTTCTGAAAATTCCATACAAAAGGTTTTTGTACAATATTAAGGGCCAGTTTTTGACTTCGTATTTAAATGCGAATTTAGTTAATTTTCATTTAATTTTAAGTTGTATTTAAATACAGTTTCAGTTTTTCAGTCTTATTTACATGTTATTACTTAATTGTGGTAAAAATATGGTAGCACCACAAAAGATCAAAACAAATGCAGATAATTTTGCAGAAAACAGCCGTTTAACAAAAAAAATGTATTGTGTTTGCAGACAAAATGTACAAACAACATAAAAATTTGCTTAAAATGTACTTAAAAACAGCAAAATTGTTGAAATACATGTAATATTAATATTTTTGTAGAAAGGAATCAATACATTTTAACTAAGTTGTGTAAAATAATAAAAATACTGTCAATGGCCACACATTTTTGCGGTCATGGACAAAATCAAGCTGATAAAAACATATGGTAATGTCTAAAACTTACATAGACTTTAAATGCACAAGAGTGGTCATTTAAGTTTCATTTAAGTGCGTGGTGAAAAACTATTTTTTTATTTAAATACAACTTAAAGATATATACGAAGTCAAAAATTGGCCCTAAGTTAATGTATAATTAAATTGGTTTTCTTCTGATTCTTAAAATTAAGAAAGTCATGAATTGTAACATACATATGTATGTGTATGTTGTGAAAATTCCGTACAAGCGGTTCTTATGAAAAAATCTAACATATTCATTAATAATGTTAACAGGTAGATAATTCACACAATACAATAGAGCTTGTTTAGAAATGAAAATTACTGTCATAAGAGCCTTTTGTGTAAAGTTTTTTGTTTCAACCATCTATATAATTAATAGGCAAACACGTTTTTTGTAATCCCTTTTAAGTCCGTAATACTGCACCGATTTTTGAAAGACTTATATGGTTTTAAAGCTTTTTCTTCACAGATGTGCACAATCTTAATTTTATTTAAATCGGTTCAGTACTTTAGGAGTAATACGTCTATAAAGTTCTTACTAACACCAATAAACAAATATGTATGTATGTGTACATGTTGTTCTCTTAGCTGCAAGTGAAAACACAAGTAAATTTTAGTAAAACATAATTACGTTAATTTATTTTTCATTCTGAACTATTAAAACTAATTTCGTATTTTCCGTATATCATTTTTTGTGCAAATAAAACAAATAAAACAAATAAATGTATTGCTTTAAAATTGTTAAATGAAAGCGTGAGTTATATTAATCTAATACAAAAACTAATACAAAATATTTTTTATATTAAAATTACTTCAAACTGACACAATTTTTGGTTATGGTTAAATATTTTCAGTGTACTTGGCATGCTATTGATTAAAAAGTTTATAAGTTTTGTTCTCTTTGTGAGAGTCTTGTTGAGATTGTGTGTGTACACAGACAACTCAGGGGTTTGCGTGGGTCTCTATGCTAATTGGATTAAGAATGCGTAGTGGAAACAGGGTAATTCGACAAAATAATTCAAAGAGCGAATTAAGTAATTCAAGTTGTAGTGGAAATATGGAATAAGACTTTTAGTTTAGTTTATGTTTTTAATTCAACAAAAAATTATGACTGACGAGCATTTTGAAAACTGCAATATTTTTGCAATAGTTTCTTTACATTTTTCTTTAAACGTAAACACGATATTCTACTTTTTAAGCTACTATGTATAAAGTTTACCAAAACAAAAGAAACGACATTTAAAAATTACGCAAGTGAAGAAATAAATACAATAATATAAAATATAATAAATAAATAGTAATAATATAATAAATAAATAATATATTGAAAATCAACCGATTAACAACTTTTTTTATATGCCTGTGTTGTTGTTTCTTAGAAATACACTTTTTTTTAACAAATTATTTATTGTAATTTCAATATTTTTGAATTCAAAAATTGTTGTTACTCATATCTTAAGTCTAAAATAAAAATATACTTTTTAAGTACAGCCAGTGCTTAACAAAAATAATGTTTGTTTCACGGATTTTGCAATCATTTGCGGGTCATCCCTCTAATGTACGGCCAAGAAAAGCAGTATCTCTTCTTTTTAGTCGAACGTAACCAGGTTCATTTAGCATGTTACGCGCAAAGGGTTTGGATGAGATTCAAGCCTATTTAGATATGTGACTTCATTTTTCGCTATTTCTGCTTTAACTGATGGCATGTTTAGGTCTTTGTGGATGTTCGAATTTTTTATATACCAGGGAGCACATGATATCATACGTAGTATCTTAGTTTGGCGCCTTTGAATTTTTTCTACATTGCTAGCTGAGGCACTGCCCCATACTTGAATCCTATAACACCAAATTGGTTTGAGGATCGACTTGTACAGTAGAAGTTTACAATCTAAGCTCAGGGTGGAGTTTCTGCCAATAAGCCAATTTAGTTGTACTGCTTTTAATTTCATTTGTGTTAACTTGAAATCTATGTGGCTTTTGCAAGTAAGGCGACGGTCAAGATGTATACCCAGGTATTTGATGTCTGGAAGCTGCGGTATCATTTGGTTATTTATGTAAATAGGAGGGTATGAGGTCCTACGCAGTGTGAAAGTTATGTGAGTACATTTTTGTTTATTCACTTTTATTCTCCATTTTTCCAAATTGAGGATGTGGTCTTGTAAAAGTTGTGATGCTTCTTGGGCGCTTTCATGAATACTTAAAAAGGCTGTGTTGTCTGCAAATGTTGATGTGTGGACTAAGGTGCTAATAGGCATATCTGATGTGTACAGTAAATATAAAATTGGTCCCTAAAAACTTCCTTGGGGAACTCCGGATTCAATGAGCTGTGGCGAGCTTAAAAAATCTCCTTATGTTAGTAAAAACTTTCTAATCGTTAAATAATTTTTTAAGAGCTTATAAAGGTTTTCGGGCAAGTTCAGCTTGAACTTAAATATTAGGCCTTCGTGCCAAACCTTATCGAATGCTTGAGAAACGTCGATAAAAAGCGCAGAACAGTATTTTTTTCTTCAAAGGTCTTTTTAATTACATTTACTAATCTGTGTGTTTGTTGGATAGTACTATGTTGTTTTCTAAAGCCGAATTGATGGTTCGGAATATATCCTTTCGCGCTAAGAATTGGATTCAGCTTAGTTATTAATATTCTCTCAAACAACTTCGACATGTTTGATAAAAAGCTTATAGGTCTGTAAGATTCTACTTTTGTGTGGTCTTTTCCTGGTTTAGGAATCATAGTTATCAAAGGGACCTTCCACTCTGTGGGAAAGTACTCAAGACGTAAGATGGCATAACTTCTCTTCTGAAGCAGCTAGAAGGCTGAAACTTTGGTATTATGTACTTCTTATTGAAAGCATCCCTTGCGCAAAAAGTGGGCGTTGTATGTAAAATAGGCGTGACAATTTTTAATGGCGTTTTAAGAATATCAAAATGTAACGATTTAGAATATTAATGTATTAATAAAGAAGTGGAGAAAACCCAGTTTGGAAATTTTAAAATTCGACTGCATATGCGCAGTCGGATGAGGCTTTCGGACACAGCTTTTTAATATTAATAATAAATATGAATAATTTTAAAATAACAAATTCTTTGTAATACATAATTGCGAAATTTTCATTAAAAAGTTTTATTCGAATTTAACATATAACACATATGTACATTCAAAACAACATAATAATATTAATATATAAAAAAAGTAATCTTTTATTTAAATTATTCTATATCTTCCTGTATGAAAGGATCTGAAAGTAACGAAATCTCTTCATCATCTAAAAGTTCTTCATTTCGAGGGCTAAGAAATGGTTTTGTTGAAAAATACGAAGTTAATGGATCTGATGACAGAAGCAAATATTTGAAAAGATCTTCCATTGTTGTCTCTCGTGACATCTTTCTAGTGTGATGTTCACGAATAAATCTGAAATTTTTGTTCCTATCGGAAGTGCCGCTTTTTAAATTATGTCTGCGCCGTGAATCAAAATTTTTTGCACACTCGATGGCATATAGTACCATTCGTACAATTCCACGTATATTTCCGCAGTATCTATTGCATACTTTCGGAACGCTTCCACATTAATTGCATAACCAGATGACATAGTTCTCAAAATTGTTCCTAGCCTTGTTATTAAACTTTCATTTACTCCTGCTGAAAAAATTTTCTAGCGGTATTACCGTCATTTGAACTTCCCTCTCCTGGCTTTGGAATATCAATAAGCAAATTCATTTCTGATTTCAGAGCATTAAATATCTCTTTTTTTCTTTTATTCTGTGAAGCTTTATCGGACTCACTACGAGCTTGCCATTTTTTAATTTAAATTTTGTAAGATATATGCAACACACATTCCAGGCGCCTTATCCACGCATGCAATGTCGATAATCAATATTCGTAAAGGTTGGCCTTATACTCAAGGCCTTAATTTAATTTAATTTATTCATAGTGGTTGGCGTTGCTACACAAATACCACATCTTTGAGTCAATCATCAATCATTGTCAAATAAAAAACATGTTTATCAATAACTGTGTTATCTTCAATTTTAGTGGAAGTTGACACTATTGCACCAATTTGATTTTGTATATAATTAGTTTCCCTTTGAATCAAAGAGTTTGTTTCCTTTTCAAAAATCAGTTTAATCGGTCTGCAAAAACGTGTAGATGATGGATGTGGGTTTTCCCATACAATATCGTCACCGTACTTTAGCTGCAAAGGCACCAAGCAAATTGCAAACAAATATTCATCTGTTTTACCGGAATCATTTGAACTAAATTTTTGCTTATAGGTTGAGTGTTCACTGCTACCATCACAACCCCATTTATAAATCAAAGTCAATTCCGTACAATTAAAGTTCTTTATGGCCACTTTTTGTAACTTTACAATTCTACATGCAGTGTGATCAACTAAGTCCTGCAGAGGCACTTCTGCTATAACATCGGATACTTTTATTCCATTACTTGGGTAGCACTTTTGTTTGGCTTCCAAAATTCTGATGGATATATGTCCGCGTTACGAATTTTAGCACCAGTACGCACATAACTTGCTTTCGTATATTTTCCATCGTTAAACAGACGTAATACTTCCTCATCTGTATATGGTATTGGTTCCTTCGATTGTGCATTAACAATTTTTTTAATCTTAGTTGCTCTTGTTGGAGATCCATTTATATTTTTTAGAATCACGGCAGCATCCCTCTTGCTAGATTTATAATGACTCGCGCCAGCAGCGAAAGCTAGTTTCTCAGATGAACATTCACTAACTAAAGCAGACACTTCCAAGCGCTTTCCCTTTTCAGATTTACCTAAAAAATCTGATCGAGGTCTGCCAAAATTTGACGTTGACGGTTGGATCCGTAAATCCTCTGGAATTTTTAATGCTTTTTCATACGGAAGACAAAAAAGTCCAAATTTTGTTGGAATCTTCAAAATGTTTTTTAGATCTTTTTGCTTTTATCCATCTTTCGTTAATTGAATACGTTAATCTCCGTACAGCTAACTTAACTTTATCGCAATAATCTTCCGTTTTAATTTTCTGTAACCCACTCTTAGCAAAAAAAATAGCTAATAACAGCATTTGCCTTTTCTTTGCTTTGTATTTCGGCAATCCACACATCATATATTTCTCTCCGTGTTATGGGTATGTTATCTATTTATTTATATAAAAAGTTTACCGGTCAATAATTGCAGCTATTTTTTTCTCATCTAACGTGGACATTACACAGATAAACTGGGCACAATTCATTTCACGGGAATCCTATTTAAAAGTTACTCTAAAAACCATAAAATGCTAAATATTTACTTCCCAAAATACATATTTCCTCTTACCCATTATTTTACATACAAAACATTTAAATTCAACATTTATTTATAATATAGGTAGAACATACCTGACATAATGCAGTATAAAAAAATAAACTCAAAATGTGTTATTGTTTGATGTTACAAACAGTTCAAAAGTGATGTTGTGAATCGACTGGCCTCCTATAACAACAGAGACAACATCATAACAAAGCAAATAAGAAAAAAATAAAAAAAAACTGATATACAGTTATGTACAGTGGATAGTTGTCTAACAAATACCAAACAAATTATGTGAATTTTGAAGCATAAAAAAATTGACTTTTTTCTAGCTAGATTGGCATCTTGGACCACTGTGTTGCGTCTTAGGTTTTTCTGCACTATCCATATTAGTTTTGGTAACACTGTGTTCAGAAGGCGACCACATATTTATTGCTTAAATTAAAGAGGCCCATTAGCCCTTATTGTTTTTGTTTTATTTTCAAAGTAGCAATTCAATATTCCGTTGTAAAAAATAAAGAGAAAGAAAGAAAAAAAATTACAGACAACTTTGTTGTTGTATTAAAACAGGTTTGTTTTTTTTTTGTTTGAAATTATTCACACAATGTATGTTTTGTTTTTTGTTAATGCGAGCTTAAAAAATCGCGTCTGCACTTATCAACGCCAAAAACAGAACTGCAGAAATACACGCGCGTGAGAAAAATGTTAAAATATTGCAAAGTATTTAAGCATTTTTAAACGGTAATTAAAAGGAAAACACCTGAGGTACCTAATTTTATGTTGGTCATTTACGACATTTTAGTATACTGTGAAATATTAGACATGAAATATACGACTTTTAAAGACATTAAAATCTGCGGTGCCAAAAATCTAAAAATTGGAATTGGTAGCCATTAGTAGTAGGAATTCGCGAGAAATTAACCGTTTTGGGCGCTACCCAAAAATCTGAGCGGTGCCAAAAATCTGAAAACTGGAATTGGTAGCCATTAGCAGTAGGAATAAGATGTACTAAGTGCCATTTGCGAGAAATTAATCGTTCAGGCACTACCCGCCAAAAACCTCTTATAAGGCCTAAATTGCGCTAAATAGATTTTTGTGATTTTTATTTTTAAATAAGTGGATACAAATTTTATTAAATAACTAAAAGTTGATTAAAGGAAAGCTGGATATTGGTTTTATATAAAACAAAGGAATTTTTATGAAATCCTAAAGTCTGAGTTAATCATTAACGTTCTGTGAACTTTGGCTATGGAAAACGGACTGCTGTCGCCATTTTGTTAATAAATTCTATAATTCAGCATTTTTCATCGCTGCTGGATATTTTTTTTTATAATAAATAATACACAAATAGTTTCTCTTTGGTTTGGAAGTACTACCTTTTTAATTGTTTGGAGTGATTACAAGAGTCTTTCCTGAGATTGCTGTTGTTGGTTTGGTTGTCGTTGTTTATTGCTGTTGAACAAAATGTCTACACAAAGAAAAATATGTCGTTGTTTATGCAATAAGAATATAACGAAAACCCAGAGTAGGCTCTGCTATAACTGGCAAGTACTACCATATCGAGTGTGTTAATGTGACTGATGGGCAACACAAAGTACTTCATAAAAATAAGGAGGTATTTCTTATATATGCCGTGAATGTATTATATCTAAGGAACCTGTAGATGTTACTGGATCTCAGAATAATGTAAATACTAGCTTGCAAAGTTTAACTTTGGATTTGGGAAAGCACTTTGATGCACAAAGTCGAGCATTTGAACAGCAACTGAATGCTACATTTGAAACTCTTAAAAAAAAGATGATGGAATTATTTGATAAGTTTTGTGCCGAACAAAAGCAAGCAATTAGTAATATTAAATCCGATGTGGCTTTGAATAGTGATGTCATAAAAAAACGTATTCTTAGTCTTGAAAAGCAAAATTTTATCTTGCATAGAAGATTGAATAGGTCGGATATTGTGATTAAAGGACTACCACTTGGTCTAAAGGATCTTAGAAGGCTATTTCTTAAAATTGCTTCATTATGCGAAGTTTCTTGGCATGAGTCTGATGTACAACATATCACTTATTTTAGTAATGGAAAGGCAGTACTTGTCAAATTAAACTCTGTGCAGACCCGTGATCAAATTATGATGAATTTTTCAAAATTGAAGTTTCTTCTCTTAAAGAACATTGATGGCAGCAATTCGGATACCAAAGTATTCCTTAATGATCACTTTACACCTGATTCAGCGAATCTGATGGCGATTTGTTAGAAGTTGCGTGATAGTCATGTTATTTCTAAATATAGTTTTATTAACACTGATGTACCAAGAGTTAGAGTTTTATTTCATAATGGCAATGAAAAGGTTCTGGACACACAACAATGCCTAGAATTATCAGATGCGTTTATGGGAAATAACAAGGATTATTCTTCAGATTTGCTGACTTCTAATGATGTTGAGTCATAAAGCGATGTCTTTTTATATTTTTCATTTTATTTACATATTTATTTTTCTCTTAAATTATTTAATTTATAAGGTTTGTTCGAATGTCTGCTATTTTTACTATTTTCCAGGAATAATTTACAATTTGTATTGAAAATTTCCAATGATGGTAGGAATAGTTAAAACCAGTAGACATTTGAACGGACCTATAATTGAACTTGTATCTCTCTGAATTATATTCACACTAAATGTTTATTGGAGAAATTAAGGCAGATTAAAGTTACTTCCTTGAAATAACTCTATTGGATTTTTCATCTATTGGAGTTTAAAATTATTTTTCGTTATTGGAAAATTTGCTCCTATTTTCTTTTAATGATAACACAGGGCAACAGCAAAAATATGCTCGAGTAACTACTATATACATTTGATGTATCATGGCTACCTTAGTACAAAAATGGTAAAATTTTTAAATTCTATGGATAGATTTTTTTTAAAAAAATTTTTTTTTAAAAAATTTTTTTTTAAAATTGCAATTTTTTGAGACGTTTCTTCAAATAATTAATGATAACTCAAAAACTACTAGTCCGATATTATTAAAATAAATTCAGAAAAATTAAGATTTGCATAGCCTTTAATTCGTCTATATATCGCGTTTCAATCGGATCAATATTATCGGAGTTATAATAAAAAACTTAAGAAAAAAATATATTTTTTACGTAAAAATGGCAAAAATTTTCGTTTTAAAAAAATCATAAAAAATCGAAAACGGCAAAAAACTTCCAGATTCATTTTTTTATCGCATAGCGACATATAATAGCAACAAAATGAGATATCGACCATAAAAATCGATTGATTTTTTTCGAATTTATCACAATTTAGTGAATTCGCTCATTTTCACAAAATTTTAGTTTTTTGCTTGATATACGCATTATAGCGGGTTTTCAAATGTGTGAAAAACATAAATTTTCCAATTTCAAGGGGTGCATGTCGGATTATTGTTAGATTTGATGAGAAACTTCCACCCACAAAATTTTAGTCGAATTCGACAACGTTAACACGTAGCGCATAGGCCCCAAATCTGAAAAAAAGCGTTTTAAATCGAAAATAATTGACAAATTTTCAGTTTTTGCAAAATTAACGCTATTTATTTCCCCTTTTGCAAAAAAGTGGATCCTGGTCCTTAGGGCAAACACAATGAGATTTACAATAAGCTACATATCTTTAAGTTTTCGAGTTATTACAATTTTCACTGGCCATTATATGTCCTTGAGAACTTGCCGAAGACAATTTACAAAAACATTTTACTTTTAAAATTTTTTAATTTTTTCTTTTTTAACAATAAAATATAAAATTTCGCTAAAATTGACTGATATCTTCCTATTACACAACGCAACAAAATAAAAAAATTAGATGCTTTTGAAACCACTATACAATATCCAGGTACTGCCAAAGTGTTTTGGATGAATGAGAAATGTATGGCAAAACAAGTACGCGAAATACTGTTTTGGGCAAAACACGTATTTCTGTGGGACACGTGTTACTGTGGAAATACAGTATTGAATGTAGAAAATTGTTTGGAACAGATCTTTATGGCATTTTTATGATTTTCAGAATTAAAAAAAGTAAGCAATAAAGGAAAAGTTTTTTAATTTTTACGATTTCAGTAGAAATCTGATAAACGATGAAATGCTCCTTTTCTGTTGGCTACCTGTCGCCCTTGCTTCATTTTGACAATTGCGGCGGCAAAGTAATAAACGTTCATAAATTTGCGTGCACGCCGAATTGGGTTTTTCCGCTGGCTACCTGTAAAGATTGATTTTTTGCATAGCATTCCTTAATGTTTTTTACGATTCTTGGGAATAGGTAAAAAATAGGACCACATTAAGGATTGTTCGAAATTTTAGTATCATTATTTATAAGAGCTCCTTGAGCCATTTCTATTCATTCAACAAGTGTTTGCGGTAACAGAAGCATAATTTTCAATCAGCCATGAGCAAGAAAACTAGAACATTTTTATGTAAAAACAATCCGGACTCATTTTGTTATTTTTGTCAATTGCCTTCGGCAAGTAACTTGAAAACTGTTTAACCGATTTAAAAGATATGTAGCTTATTGTAAATCTCATTGTGTTTGCCCTAAGGACCAGGATCCACTTTTTTGCAAAAGGGGAAATAAATAGCGTTAATTTTGCAAAAACTGAAAATTTGTCAATTATTTTCGATTTAAACGCTTTTTTTCAGATTTGGGGCCTATGCGCTACGTGTTAACGTTGTCGAATTCGACTAAAATTTTGTGGGTGGAAGTTTCTCATCAAATCTAACAATAATCCGACATGCACCCCTTGAAATTGGAAAATTTATGTTTTTCACACATTTGAAAACCCGCTATAATGCGTATATCAAGCAAAAAACTAAAATTTTGTGAAAATGAGCGAATTCACTAAATTGTGAATAAATTCGAAAAAAATCAATCGATTTTTATGGTCGATATCTTATTTTGTTGCTATTATATGTCGCTATGCGATAAAAAAATGAATCTGGAAGTTTTTTGCCGTTTTCGATTTTTTATGATTTTTTTAAAACGAAAATTTTTGCCATTTTTACGTAAAAAATATATTTTTTTCTTAAGTTTTTTATTATAACTCCGATACTATTGATCCGATTGAAACGCGATATATAGACGAATTAAAGGCTATGCAAATCTTAATTTTTCTGAATTTATTTTAATAATATCGGACTAGTAGTTTTTGAGTTATCATTAATTATTTGAAGAAACGTCTCAAAAAAATTGCAATTTTAAAAAAAAATTTTTTAAAAAAAAATCTATCCATAGAATTTAAAAATTTTACCATTTTTGTACAAAGGTAGTCATGATACATCAAAATTATTTAGTGGTTTTAAGAGCACATGAAATTTTTTTTATTTTGTTGTGCTGTGTAATTCATGAATGATGTTTTTTGGAGTAGTTATAGTACAATTATAAATTTTTAATTTTTATGTTTGTATTTTTTTCATGATCTCAAATATTTTGCTTAGGAAACTATCAGTTTTGTAAATTAATAATCTGGGCCCGATAGTTAGTAATAATTCATACTTAGAATCTCAATTGCGTCAATACAGAAATAACTTAAATATTTGTCATATGAACATACAAAGTTTTAAACTTGGTTCATGTAGTAAAATGGATGACTTGCAAAATGTTTTAGGTAATAATTTTTTTGATGTTGTTGGAATTACGGAAACCTGGTTAAAAGAATATATATCTTCCAGTGCAATTTCCTTTCCTGGCTATGTTTTATATCGTAATGATCGACCTAATTCTCGTGGTGGGGTGTTGCGTTTTATGTTTCTAAGAGAATAAAAGATAAAGTAGTTCATTTAAGATCTAACTATTGTCATTATGAATCACTGTTTATTGAAATTAATAATTTAGGCCATAACATTCTAATAGGAGATATTTATATTCCACGCGGTGAAGTGAGAAATTTTCCAACTTTTTTTTTTTTTTTTTTTTTTCTTCATAAATTGTTTATTGTATCTTCAATATTTTTGAACTAACAATAATTACTCATATCTTAAGTCTAAAATAAAAATATACTTTTTAAGTCCAGCCAGTGCTAGACAAAAATAATGTTTGTTTCACGGATTTTGCAATCATTTGCGGGTCATCCCTCTAATGTACGGCCAAGAAAAGCAGTATCTCTTCTTTTTAGTCGAATGTAACCAGGTTCATTCAGCATGTTACGCGCTAAAGGGTTTGGATGAGATTCAAGCCTCTTTAGATATGTGACTGCATGTTTCGCTAATTCTGCTTTAACTGATGGCATGTTTAGGTCTTTGTGGATGTTCGAATTTTTTATATACCAGGGAGCAGATGTAATCATACGTAGTATCTTATTTTGGCGCCTTTGAATTTTTTCTACATTGCTAGCTGAGGCAGTGCCCCATAACTGAATCCCATAGCACCAAATTGGTTTGAGGACCGACTTGTACAGTAGAAGTTTACAATCTAAGCTCAGGGTGGAGTTTCTGCCAATAAGCCAATTTAGTTGTACTACTTTTAGTTTCATTTGTGTTAACTTGAAGTCAATGTGGCTTTTCCAAGTAAGGCGACGGTCAAGATGTATACCCAGGTATTTAACGTCTGAAAGCTGTGGTATCATTTGGTTATTTATGCGAATAGGAGGGCATTAGTCCCTACGCAGTGTGAAAGTTATATGAGTACATTTTTGCTCATTCACTTTTATTCTCCATTTTTCTAGCCATTTTTCCAAATTGAGTATGTGGTCTTGTAAAATTTGTGATGCTTCTTGGGCACTTTCATGAATACTTAAGGAAGCTGTGTCATCTGCAAAAGTTGATGTGTGGACTAGGGTGCTAATTGGCATATCCGATGTGTACAGTAAATATAAAATTGGTCCCAAAATACTACCTTGGGGGACTCCGGCTTCAATGAGCTGTGGCGAGCTTAAAAAGTCACCTTCTTTTAGTAAAAACTTGCGATTCGTTAAATAATCTTTTAAAAGCTTATACAAGTTTTCGGGCAAGTTCAACTTTAGCTTAAATATTAGGCCTTCGTGCCAAACCTTATCGAATGCTTGAGAAACGTCGATAAAGAGCGCAGAACAGTATTTTTTTTTCTTCAAAGGTCGTTTTAATTACATTTACTAATCTGTGTGTTTGTTGGATCGTACTATGTTGTTTTCTGAAGCCGAATTGATGGTTCGGAATGCATCCTTTCGCGCTAAGTATTGGACTCAGCTTAGTTATTAATATTCTCTCAAATAACTTTGACACGTTAGATAAAAGACTTATAGGTCTGTATGATTCTACTTTTGTGTGGTCTTTTCCTGGTTTAGGAATCATAGTTATCAAAGAGACCTTCCAGTCTGTGGGAAAGTACTCAAGACGTAAGATGGCATTAAAAACAAACAGAATAATTCTGCGACCTATACGGGGCAACTCAACTAACATCTTGTTACTTGTTTTATCAACGCCAGGGGCTTTTTTGGTGTTTAAATCCGCTATTGCCCTTTCAATATCGCTAAATTCAAATCTTAGGGGTACTACGGCACTAGTCTCTACTGATGGCAACTCAGCTATATCAGTACATACATTTGGGGTGAAAACCTTCTTTAAATGTCCAACAAACAAATTGCCTTTTTCGGTATCATTCCTTGCCCAGTTTCCACAAGAAGTTCGCAAGGGAGGCTTACGTACGACCGGTCTTTTAAGGTTCCTACAAGCACGCCATAATGAATAATCTGATTGTGCAGTTGCGTCGAGGTCTTCCAAGTAATTTTTCAGAGATGCTACTCTTCGAGATTCTAGCAGTTGTCTTAGCCGTTCCGTGCAATCTTTAAGTCTAGATTTGAGTTGAGGAGATCTGTGTGCTTGCCACTCTCTTCTAATTTTCCTTTTTTCAGCCAAGAGCCGCTCGACATCTACAAAATAAATTTGATTGTATCTAGCTGGTTGTCTGGTTTCTGTCGCATGTTGGGCAGCTGATTTAAGGTTGTGATCAAAATAAATTAGACTCTGGTCCACATCTTCTGGTGTTCTTAGCGGTATGTTTTCCGAACAATGAGTACTGAGATACTTTCTATATTTCAACCAATTAATGCTTGTGCAAGTTGTTGGCGACACGATATTTTGCTGATTCCATATATAGACAATAGTGGGTGAATGATCTGAGGATAATTCGAGTGACGCTTCAACCTTAATCATTTCTCTCGAAATACCTTTAGTCACGCCAAAATCAATAACATCAGGTATTTTTTGTCGATCAGTAGGCCAATAGGTGGGTTGTCCGCTTGATATCACATTCAGACGCATTTTTGAAATAGTGTCAAATAAAGCACGACCTTTTGGAGTTATTAGGCGTGATCCCCATAACGTATGTTTAGCGTTGTAGTCGCCTGATGCTATGAAACAGGGACCTAGTGATTTGTAAAAGTCGATATATTGACTCTCTGTTTCCAACTTTTGAAGAAGATGTTGCTGATCTGTTGGTTAAATATTCGCAAATAGTTATTATGGGGGATTTTAATGCTAACATGTTCAATTTATCTAATGCTTATCATATGCGCGAAATTTTTAATCGACTCAATGTTATGTGTTATCATAATAATTTACCAACACAAGTCTGTGTTCACTCTGGTAGCACATCATTAATTGATTATTTTTCGTTATCTTCTTCTATGTCAGCCTGTATGTCTGGTCAAGTGAAAATACCTTTAGTGCGATTCACTATTCAATTTTAACGATTCTTGACTCGTTAAAAAAATTTAACAACAAAACGAAAGACTTTGCTATTCAGAAATGCTTTTTAATAACATTTGTTATTTGTTGTTATAAATCAGCTGTTTTTCTTAACAAGTCGAATATTGTTTATTTAACTGCAACTATTTTTGTGTCGTTTACTTTATCAAAATGTCAAAAGATAAAGTCGGCCATTAGATGTATAATGTAAAATATTCTCATTCTCATAGAATCATTTTTTTAAGTTTTTTGCGATTTTGACCTTGAAGATGAAGTTTTGAAGTTTGAGTTTATATGTTCTCAATTTTTGTTCTTTATGACAAGACCTACAACTTTGCCTCAGAGAGTATAACAAAATTCCAAACGGTTTGCAAAATATGAGCTTGAGTAAATATTTATTTTTTTGCAAAAATGACATCGAGGCTCCACATTTTTGAGGGCCCATAAAAAAAACCTGGAGTACTTTGGGCAAAACTGGGAGACAGGGGTCTTTCTTTTGGTCTTTAATCACGTAGTGGTGTCCGTATATGGTTATTTTTTTCCGTGTTGCACTGTGTTATTAATATTTATAATTTTACCTACCTTATAAAAATGAATTTAAACAATTTTTTAGAAATAAAATTAAAAAAGAACAAAAAATGAAGCACTTTTGAACAAAAAATGAAGCACTTTGGAAAGTTTTGTATATTTTGTTTATTATTTTTCATTCCTCTTTGTTCTTTTCGCTATTTTGCCACTTTGTTTAGCAGCATTGCTATTGTTTGTATTTTTCATAAGTTAACCATAGGTTAGTGCATCGCAAATGCGTTAGTGCAAGCAAGAAACATGTTGATATATTTAACAAGTGTTCGATTGTTAAAAATTAGTGAATTGCACTACTGGTGTCTCTCATCATTCACTTATTTATATATCACTCAATATTAACGTTGGGTATAATACAGAGTATATTGAATATTTCGACTATAATCATGTAAATTTAGCTTTATTGGATGAAATTTTCGAAAAAATCTGTTTTGACATTATTTTTTTGACTTCAGATGTTAATGAACAATATCTTGTATGAGTCATTATGTCAGATGCATTCTGCAGTCCCTTTAAAAAATATTATAGTTAGAAATATTAAGGATACCTCTTGGATGGATTGTTCAGATGTTAAATATAGTTAATTGGTTCGTGATAATGCATAGCGTTTCTATTTAAGTAATAGGTCCGTTGCTGCGCGGAAGGTATTTTGTCGTTTAAGAAATTGTGGAAAAACTGTTATGCGCAATGCTAAGCGCAGAGCTCATGCTGAAGTTTTTAATGGCAAAACTTCTAAGCAGATTTGGAATATTCTTTTTTCAAATGGTTTAGATAATACTGATACTGACTTGGATAATGTAGATGTACATGAGGTAAATGATTACTTCTCTCTGAATCAGGGTGATGGATTTCCTAATTCGTTCTCTATTCCGAATGAGTTTAGCGATGGTAGATTTTCTTATAGATAGTTGAGTTAGATGAGTTATTTAATGCGTTATATTCTATTAAATCAAATGCTATAGGTTGTGATGGAATATCAATCAAATTCTTAAAAATATTTTTCCGATTTTAGGTAGAATTATTCTCCATTTTGTAAATAGCATTATAACCACATCTACTTTTCCCATAGGATGGAAATTAGGAAACGTAGTTCCTATTAAGAAAAAAAGATGTTCTACTGAGATGGAAAATTTCAGTTTCTATTTTACCTACTCTGTCTAAAGTTGATTCTAAAGATTCTACTTAAAAATCAACTTAATTCGTATTTAGATAATAACTCACTTTTGAATGATTCTCAGTATGGTTTTCGGGGTTGTAGAAGTACTACATCGCTTCTTCAGTGTGTCTCTAGATCTTACAAAAGCATTCGACAAGGTGGATCTTGGGATTTAATTAAAAAACTTTATTATAACTTTGGCTTTTCAGAGACAGCTTCAATTAACCTATAATTGAATCGTTTCTAGCGGATAGGAGTCAGTATGTATATATTGCTAGCAGAATATCAAACATATTACCTGTTAGAAGTTTTGTCCCTCAAGGCTCCGTCCTTGGACCTCTTCTTTTTGATTTGTATATCAATGACATTTTTATTTGTGTAAACTTTACTTCGTGTATTTCATTTGCATATGCTGATGACCTAATGTTTTTATTTAATGGAGAAAAATAATTTTCTGTTTTGTAACATATCTGACTGGATGTGTACTAATAAGCTCTCTGTTAATACGCAGAAAACTAAGGCAATATTCTTTGGCAATCCAGAGTAGGACTTAGTAGTTGATTTTGGTGGTACGAGAATTGAATTTGTTGACAGAATATACTGTCTGGGAATATGGTTGGATAATAAATTAAACTGTGAAAATCATATAAACTATATGATTTCGAAAGTTAATTATTTTTAATTTTTAATTACAGTATTAATTTGATTATACCCATTCATGTAAAAGTTATGATTGTCCATTCACTAATTATGCCCATTTTGCTATATGGTCCTGAGGTATTTGGTGGCCCAGTTGATTTTGCTTAGTTAAACTGCAAAAACTCTTTAATATAGTTGTTAGATACCTCTATAATTTAAAAATTAGAAGTCATGTATCTTTTTATGTCATAGAGTTTTTGGGTTGTTCGCTTCATAACTTTGTAAAACTCAGAGTTTTACTGTTTTTGGGGTTCCGTACACAAAGTGTAAAAACGTAATCCTATTGTTTTCGCTACAATGTCTGTCCGTCTGTCAGCGCCTTTTATCTCTGGAACCGTAATAGGTAGGCTCTTGAAATTTTCACAGATGATGTATAGCTGTTGCCGCTATAGCAACAAATACTAAAACTTATAGGGTGTTCCGATATAGAGGTGTTACTCACGAATATGTGCCTATTTCGTGAACTGTATGTGAGATACACTTGAAATTTACAAACAATAATTAAAACTTAGCTCACTATATAAAAAACTATAAAAAAATAAAACTAAAAATTAAAGGGTGTTCCGATAGTGGTGTGATTTGCATGTATAAGGCCTAAGTTTTGAACCATAATAGGTAGATGCTTGAAATTTTCACAGAAGGTGTATAGCTACGGCCGCTATAGTAGAAAATACTAAATATTATAGGGTGTTCTGATAGAGAGGTGTTATTTACGAATATCTGCTTTTTTTCTTCAACTGTAGGAAGAATACTCTGAAAATGTGCAAGCAGTAATTAAAACTTAGTTCGCTATATAAACAAGTCTAAAAAAATAAACTTAAAAATTAAAGGGTGTTCCAATAGTGGTGTGATTTTCATGTATAAGGCCTAAGTTTTGATCCATAATAGGTAGACTCTTGAAATTTTCACAGAAGGTGTGTAACTGTAGCCACTATAGCAACAAATACTAAAACTTATAGGGTGTTCCGATAGAGAGGTGTTATTTACGAATATGTGGCTATTTCGTGAACTTGTTGCGGGTGATGTAAATGCTCAAAACTTTGGGTAATTTTAGTTCTTCTTTTGTGTTAGAAATGGTTCATCGTCTGTTTTCTGCTCAGCGTCTTTTTTTTTTACCATCATCATCACCGCCATCCTCATCTGTATCAAATTTAAGTAGACCCTTTGTTAAAATCATTGTTCCGAAATGTTTTAACATCTTTGTGTCGATAGCTTTTAGGGCAATGCACAACACACTTAGCAGCGCCGAAACGTGTTCCTGGTAGGGCAAGTCGTTAAACTGAGGCCACATTTCAATGCGTTGAACAAATTCTTTGGCAACTTCATGCCATTCACTGGAAACTTCATAATTTGTTCGGTCTTTAGCCATTACAGCAATTCTTTTTCAAAAGTTTTTTTTTTTTTTTGTCACATGTATACCAAATGGGCAGAGTATACGGGTACGCATAATGTGACTACCACATGAGTCCCATACAAAATCCTCCATGTTATTTAGCATGATTTTGCCCACCCTTAAAACAAAATTACCACAATTTGTTTTATGTTCCTGGGTAAAATCAGTTTCCAAATTATAATTTACCTCGCTCAGATCTTTATTAAGTTGTAGTTTTTGGCCAAAGCTTGGTCATCGTCGAGTTTTTCTTTAAGATGTTTTTTTTACTATCTTCTTTTAATTGCTCCTAGCTCACGGATCTCAGAAAAGCAATTTCAACCATTTTCTGCAAGACATGAGAAGCAAAGCATCGGAACAAATAGGACGAAAACTGTCGGCAAATATTTCAAAATATGATGCCAATTTTCCGGCATCAATAAAGCCTATTAAAGACTCCATTATTTTGCGTACAATTTGATTAGAGGCAATTGATTTCCTGATTGATTGATTTAATTAATAAATAAATTTTCCTTTTCGTGCCGGTTATCGTGGTGGTTGGTTTGCATGTGTTTAAGAAACATATGTTCAACTACTCGTTGGTTTGTTTGGTAGTAGAATGTTTTGGATAGTAGAGTTGCCATTCATAAGACAGGGTTGTTATACTTATTGTGCAGACGGAAGTCGGTAATAAAAGTGTACGTCCTGGATAATAATAGCAACAAAACATTAAAAGAATATTAGCAACATCATATATTAAACACAACAAAGCAATATGAATAGTGGCTATGTTGCTAAATATTTAGGAGAAAGAGAACTTTCTTGTAGTTTTTTGTGAAGTGAAAAGGTATTTAATGTAGACAGAAATTTTAGAAGATCATTAAATGGCGAACTAGTGATCAAAACAGTGTGTTAATTAAAGTGCAAAGTTTTTTTTATTTTTATTTAAAAAAGTGGCAGACTGAAAAGGATATTTAATCAGAAGTTAAGGTATTTATTTGAAATAAACGTATTTATTATTAGCATGTGATTTATTAGTTGCATTAATTTATTAGAGTGCGCGAAATAAAATTTACAAAGTAATAAACTGTGGCAAAGTAGAAGGATAGTGGCTCTGGCAGATGTATATGGGATCCTGGTGTTAAGAAAGGTATGCTCGAGGTTGTGGAAAAGATGATTGAGCAAGTAATAAGGTAATATCGTTTTTTTTTTGTTTGTTTAAAGGATTTATTAAGTCATAAGGAAAGAATTTACCAGAAAAGAACTTACCAGAAGAAATCCAAGTCTCATTTACTGCTGGTAGCCATCTTTTAGTTAATAAAGCGCCAAGCTTGATGTTGGCTTTGGCCATCTTAAACATCAGTGCGCCATTTCTGTGTTTTTGCTTCTATGTTGAAGAGGCTGAAAATAAACTTAAATATAAAAAAAAAATAATATATTATTAGCAAAAGTAGATAATTAGAAATAAATTTTTATAAAATTTTAAGATTTTAATTTATAATATTTTTTTGGTTAGAGTCATAAAAAAATAGTTTGATTTTATATTTGTTAGTCAAAAGGTTTAGTGTTTAGTGTGTGCCTAAATCCAAAATAATTTGGAAAATTAAATTAAGAGTATCAATAATTCTGATTTGAATTTTTAACGGAAGGAAATTAGTTAATAAGTTTGAGTTACTTCCTCTTTTGTTAGTTGGCAATCCTCCTAAAAGAGCTCATTTAGGTAGGGAAAATAGTAGAGATTCGTTACATTTCATCTCCTTATTAGTCTTTTTTTTTCTCCGGCAAAACCCAGCGAATAGAATTTATTGAATTTGGCATTAAGTTTTTTTTTTTCGTTATTTTAAATCTTTGTTTTTTTTGAAACCATATTTATTTTCCATTTAGGCATAATTTTTGTTTCAAACACATATTTGTAATATTTGTTAATTTTATTAATTCTATTTTATTATCATTTTATTCATTTTTTTTAAACTATTATTATTTAAATATTTTAATTATATTAATTTCGTACTAGGTTTAAGTTTTTTTATTAATAAATATGTAATTTTGTGTATTTTAGTAACAAATATGTATTTGTGATAAATTTTTATTAACGTTCGGTTGGATGTGAGGTAAGTGTGGTTTGTAAGTGTGTGTGGAGTTAGGGGAACATAATAACATTTTTTTTGTCAGGATGATTTTTATGTTCTAGGTAGGGTGGGCAAGTGGAAAGTAAAACACCTGGCTTTCCCTCCAAAGTGTTTCTACGTTTTGTAAGTTTTAGTTTTTTTTTGTTGTTTCCTTTTTTTTTATTTATTTGTTATTGTCTTTGTCCTGCAGTAGGGTTGGAACCTTCCCTGATGTTACGAATTTGAGTTGGCCGGGGACACAACTGCAGTGACGTCTTAGGCACGTAACAATATGGCGCCCAATTGAATATCACCTTATGGTATATATTTCAGCTAGATATACCAAACAATATAATACTAGTTACAATAGCCAGAAGGATGGTTGTTTGGGGTTGAAAATGTCAGGGTTTTCAGAATCTGCTAAACTAAAGGCTAACAGTCTATAGTCCACAAATCCTAGCATTGCTTAAGGATTTGCTGTGCGATTCTGAAACCCCTAGATAGATTCAACACCAAACATCGTTTACACAATGCATATGGTATTATAGCGTATAGCGTGGGAGTTGCAAGAAAAGTTAGTACATCCCATTGATATGTTAAAATATAAAAGTTTTTGTTTTGTTAGTTTTTATAGTCTATGATTAAGGTTCATTGTGTGAGATATAGGTATCAAAATAGCCGCTCTGAAATAGTCAACAGAGGTCTGTAGTATTTTGAATTCATAATCTGACATCATGAACTGTGAGTACTTCTTACGACAACCGCTCTGAAAAGTTTTTTTTTTCAAAGGTCTGATGTGTCGTAGGATATTTAATGCCTGGGAGGATAGCTCTGAAGTGGATAGGTTAACTGCTGCAGCCGCTCTGACAAAATTTTCAGGGGTCTGAAGTGCGGCAGATGGCTTCCTGTTTTAGAGCATATATACTCAGACCAATCACCTTTTGTTTTAGTAAATTGATTTAAGAAACACTTTAGAGGCCCGTATGTGGCGATTATTTTTATATCCACACACAACACCACAAAACTTGCTCCATGCAACCGAACAAATCTAAGAAAATTGAATTTATTTAGAAAAAATTTTTGGGAAGTTTTTTTTTATTTAGTAGAAACTAATTGTGGTACTAATTGTTTCGTTTTAATTAATTTGTTTAATTTTCTAAGTTGTTAATAAGTCTAGTTTGCATATTTAATTATATTCTTTTTAATTTATCATTTATTATCTGCATAATTTTTTTTTATTATGTTTAAATTTTATTGTAAAAGTAGTTTAGTATTAGAGTAAGATTTTGATATTGCATTAGTCGTTTTGAAATTATTTTAGTCTTTTTTCTTATACATTTTAAATAGTTTTTAATTATTTTTTTTTGATTTTCATTTATTTTTTTTATAGATATTCATTTATTTATTTATTTATTTATTTAATTATTTATTTATTTATTTATTAATATTATTTATTTTATAGTACTAAATCCTGTGAGTAGTTTTGTATATTGAAATTTATCTAGATTTTAGCATTGTATTTTAGTTATTGTTAAACAAAATAGCTTACTAGTTGATATAGTGCATGTTTAAAATTGTTAATTGAATAATTATTAAAGTTAATGTTTTTACTTATATTAGTATTTAATTTAGAGATTATCAGCTCATTATTATATTTTTTTTTGTTTTTTATCTGATATATATTTGATTTTAATTTTTGGGGCTGTTCAGTCTGCCTATAGTCTTTTATATTAAGTTTTTAGTATTAATGGCAGAGGCCGTTGATGTTCAAGATAAAGAATCAACGAGAAGATTAGAGAAGCTAAAGAGGCATAGGGAAAGGAATTTATCGTTTGATTTGAATCGATCGTCTCCCCAGATTAAAGAAAAATATTTTAGAGATAATCAGTCCAGCAGAATGGCAACCAGACCTCCTCAAATACAAGACATGTCCGACACAATTAATACTCAATCAGGGAACAGAGGAGCGATTCCAAAAAATTCTGGGACCCGAAACCAAAATAATCACAATCCAAATCGTGATTTTGTATCCCCAGCAATAAGGTCTATGGTAACTGAAAGTGTAGAAGACATGAAGATTAGAATCGACCAGTCTATAAATGAAATTGTTAATGAAAAAATGAGTAGGGAGCTGAATAAAGTTCATGAAAGCATAGGCCAGTTGGCAGATGCAGTCAGAAACTTATCAATACGACAAGCAAACCGTTCGGGCGATGGTATCAATTATCCAACCAGCCATGACCCTTGACGAGTTCATTTTGAACCACATAATAGGCAGGACATTCCGCATCCTTCTCAAAGTCCAGGTCATGAAGGCTGGAAGATTAGAGTAGATAAATTTGGTTTAGAATTCGGCGGAAATCAAGGGGGAAGGGACCAATTGTCTGTTGAGGAGTTTGTGTTCAGGTTGGAACACATGCAGAGGCAATACCAGATACCATGGCAGGAAATCTTAAGAGACTTCCATTTACTAGTGACAGGAACGGTTAGGCAATGGTATTGGGCACTGCTTCAGACTACGGTCATAGGTGACTGGAATACTTTGCGTTTAGCTTTACTAAATAGGTACAAAACTGTTAGATCGAACTGGGACAGGATGCATGAATTGGTAGAAAGGAAGCAAATGCCAGGAGAATCTATCGATGACTACTTCCATAACCTGAATCTGCTTAGAGCAAGATTAGAAATGCCAGTTGCAGAAGGTGAAATGATAAGGATTGCCAAACGTAACATTAAGGAGAGCATAGCTCGGATTGTGTACCCCATGGCTGTGTCCTCCGTTGAGCACTTACGTATGAATGCCTGGAAGCCGAAAGAACTTTTTCTCGAAAGGATTCACGTGGTATACCTCCTCAACCAGTTAGATCACAACGTTATGTCAGTGAAGCTGTTGTAAATGTGTTTGAAGAGGAAAATAATAACATATGTGCTGAAGTGGCAGAGGTAAATACAGTGATGACGTGTTGGAATTGCCAGCAAAAGGGGCATGGCTTTAAGGATTGCATGTCTCTACAAAGGGCAATATTTTGTTATAAATGCGGGAGAGCCAACACAATTACACCAAACTGTCCTAAATGTTCGCAGTCTCGGGAAAACTTGAGAACGAGCGTGACCTTACCGGGGGAGCCACGTTCCAGCGAAATTGCCCCGAAGCAAACACACAACAATTAAACGGAGATCCTGATATTTCAAAAATTCGCCATTATCTGCCAATAGCGATACGCGAACATAATTATAATGTAGTAAGAGAGCGGATTTTTAATGATGCAGTATGTGCCAAGTTGGATTCTGTAAAATCACTACCAAAAGAGTCCGATCAAACAAAGGAAAATTCTTCAGATATACAAACAACAACAACTACAAATTCAGACAAAATAAAAAAAGGGAAGATCTGCTACAAAAAGGTTAAAATCTAGAATGCGAAAACGTAAATTTATACTAAAAATTAGAACCGATTTTATTAATAGAAAACGTCAGCGAAAATTATTAGCTGAGGCAGTAAACATTTATAAGTATAAAACAGATCCTAGACCTTACGCCGAAATTTTTCTAAATGGCAATAGCTTTAAAGGACTTTTAGACACAGGCGCTTCAGTAAGCTTGATAGGAAAAGACTGTCGCGAAATTATTGATAAGCTAGACGCAGAAGTAAAAGGTGTTTTCAGTAGCGTTAGTACAGCCACAGGTCAGCGTCACAGAGTGCTAGGCAAAGTTCTATTAGATGTAAAATAACGAGTGATTTTTTAAGAGCTTGAGCAATTTTTTTTTTTAAAAAACGCATAAAATTTGCAAAATCTCATCGGTTCTTTATTTGAAACGTTAGATTGGTCCATGACATTTACTTTTTGAAGATAATTTCATTTAAATGTTGACCGCGGCTGCGTCTTAGGTGGTCCATTCGGAAAGTCCAATTTTGGGCAACTTTTTCGAGCATTTCGGCCGGAATAGCCCGAATTTCTTCGGAAATGTTGTCTTCCAAAGCTGGAATAGTTGCTGGCTTATTTCTGTAGACTTTAGACTTGACGTAGCCCCACAAAAAATAGTCTAAAGGCGTCAAATCGCATGATCTTGGTGGCCAACTTACCGGTCCATTTCTTGAGATGAATTGTTCTCCGAAGTTTTCCCTCAAAATGGCCATATAATCGCGAGCTGTGTGGCATGTAGCGCCATCTTGTTGAAACCACATGTCAACCAAGTTCAGTTGTTCCATTTTTGGCAACAAAAAGTTTGTTAGCATCGAACGATAGCGATCGCCATTCACCGTAACGTTGCGTCCAACAGCATCTTTGAAAAAATACGGTCCAATGATTCCACCAGCGTACAAACCACACCAAACAGTGCATTTTTCGGGATGCATGGGCAGTTCTTGAACGGCTTCTGGTTGCTCTTCACTCCAAATGCGGCAATTTTGCTTATTTACGTAGCCATTCAACCAGAAATGAGCCTCATCGCTGAACAAAATTTGTCACATTTGAACATTTCGAACCGAACACTGATTTTGGTAATAAAATTCAATGATTTGCAAGCGTTGCTCGTTAGTAAGTCTATTCATGATGAAATGTCAAAGCATACTGAGCATCTTTCTCTTTGGCACCATGTCTGAAATCTCACGTGATCTGTCCAATACTAATGCATGAAAATCCTAACCTCAAAAAAATCACCCATTATAAGGGAGAAACACGTAAAATAACTTTTTACTTGTGCCCGGACTTAGACCAGCAAATTTATCTAGGCATTGATTTTTGGAAAAGTTTTAATATTGCCCCAGAAATTGTGTCAACAGCAGAAATTTCTTTTGAATTAATAAAACAGATTCACGGCGAAAACAATACCAATACGTTTCAGATACATGACCTAGATGAAGAGCAACAAAAGCGGCTAAAAGAAGTAATAAACAAGTTTCCATCATTTGAGGAAAAGGGTCTGGGGTGTACAAGTTTATAAAAACATGAAATAAAGTTGATAGAAGGCACGAATCCAATTAAAGACAAGCACTACCCTATGTCTCCAGCGGTACAAGAGATCGTGTATGATGAGATCGACAAAATGCTGCAATTAAAAGTTATAGAAGAGAGTGAAAGTCCTTGGGCTAATAGAACGACCGTGGTACGTAAACCAGGAAAGAACAGGTTTTGTTTAGACGCCAGGAAATTAAAAGCTGTGACCATTAAAGACGCCTATCCCCTCCAAAACATCGACGGAATTTTGAGCCGGATAGATCAAACGCATTACATTAGCAGCGTCGACCTAAAATATGCGTTTTGGCAGATAGAATTGGAAGAAACAGCTAAGCCATACACTGCTTTTGCTGTTCCAGGTCGACCGCTGTACCAATTTAGAGTGATGCCGTTTGGTCTAAGCAACGCTGCTCAACGCTTATGCCGTCTGATGGATAAGGTGATACCGGCAAGATTAAAACCGAACGTTTTTATATACTTAGACGATCTATTAATTATATCTGATACGTTTCATACACATATAAAAATTCTCGAACAAGTTGCCAAATGTTTAGAAGAAGCCAATTTGACTATAGGGTTAGCTAAATCAAAATTTTGTTTCAAAGAATTGAGGTACCTAGGTTTCGTCATTGGTGGAGGTATGCTGAAAACTGACCCTGAAAAAGTAGTTGCCATCCAGAAAATTCCAGTACCGAAATCATCCAGGCAAGTTAGGAGCTTTTTAGGGACCGCTGGATGGTACAGGCGGTTCATAAAGGACTTCGCCGCCATCTCAGCACCACTTAGCGATACCCTAAAGAAGGGAAAAAAGTTTTCGATGACCCCAGAAGCCGTGGAGGCTTTTGAAACTTTGAAATATTTACTCACGTCTGCCCCTGTCCTCCGACATCCAGATTTTTCTCGGCCATTCTTCATCCAATGTGACGCATCTGAAAACGGAATTGGAGCAGTTCTTTTCCAAAAAAATGATGAGGGAATCGAAAATCCGATAGCTTTTTATTCCCAAAAGCTAACCCCATGTCAAAAGAACTACTCTGTAACCGAAAAAGAGTGCCTAGCAGCAGTCCTGGCTGTAAAAAGATTCCGACCCTACGTTGAATTGATGCAATTCACCGTGATCACCGACCATGCCAGCCTGAAGTGGTTGATGTCACTTAAAGATTTGAGTGGACGTTTAGCTCGATGGTCGCTTCAACTGCAAGCTTATAATTTTTCAATAGAGCATCGAAAAGGTTCGGAGAACGTTGTGGCCGATATGCTCTCACGAATGCCTATTGAAGTTGCTAAAATAAATGAAGACAACTTTTTAAATTTTGAAACTGTAGCTTTTGAGTCTGACGAGTACTTACAATTAGTCAAAAATGTGGAAGAGAATCAGAAAAAACTACCAGATTTAAGAACAGAGGAAGGAAAAGTGTACAAAAGATTAATGTGTGATAACCAGGAAAACGAAGTAGTATCAGAATGGAAATTGTGGGTTCCACAAGAAATTACGCATGTTTTGATTGAAAAGGCCCACGATGAAGAAACATCAGCGCATGGAGGAATGCGTAAAACATTAGAGAGACTAAAGCGTCTTTATTATTGGCCGAAAATGGCAGCCCAGATCCAGCAATACGTAAGGAACTGCCGCATTTGCAAAGAGACAAAAGCACAAAATCTTCATACGATGCCACCAATAGGAGAGGAAGTACGTACCGAAAGACCGTTCCAGAAAATTTACATTGATTTTCTGGGTAAGTATCCAAGGTCGAAAAAGGGTAACGCCTATATCTTCATAGTAGTTGATCACTTTACGAAATTTGTGTTCCTGAAGGCCATGAGAGACGCGACTGCGAAAAACGTAATTCAATTTCTTGTCCAGGAGGTCTTTCAAAAATTCGGAGTTCCAGAAGTACTGCACAGTGATAATGGCCAACAGTTTGTGTCAACAGCATTCAAAGAAATGACCGAAACATATGGCTTTACTCATATGAAAACCGCGTTCTATTCGCCCCAATCGAATGCAGCGGAACGCGTCAACCAGTCTGTGTTGGCAGCTATTCGTGCTTACTTAGAAAATGACCAATGAGACTGGGATCTGTATTTGCCAGAAATAGAATGCGCGCTGCGATCATCGATACATGCCGCTACCGGGTTCACGCCATTTTTCGCCTTGTTTGGTTACCACTTATATACAAATGGTGCGGACTATAGACTGGCTAGGAAACTACACTCTATGTCCGACCATGAGATTGTAAATATGGATAATAGAGATCGCCTTGAAATTATTAGAGAAAAAATCAAAGCGAATCTATCAAACGCCTATCAACAAAGTGCGCAACGATATAATAAAAAAGCCCGCATTGTTAAGTTTAGTCCAGGCCAGGAAATATACAGGAAGAATTATGCGCTTTCAGATTTTAAAAATAATATAAATGCAAAATTCTGTCGCAAATATATAAAATGTCGTGTAGTGAAGCCAATTGGTAACAATATGTACGAATTGGAATCACTACAAGGAAAACCGGTTGGGATTTTCCATGCGAAAGATTTGAAAGTCTGATAAAAGGTGCAATAATTTTCTGTGATATCCTGTTTGGTGCAATGTAGGTTTAAGAAAGCAATATGTAGGTTGAGTGCAATATTTATTATAGGTAGTTTATTTATTTATTTTTAGTATTTATTTATTTATTTAGTAATTTAATTATTTAGTTAGTTATTTATTTATTTATTTATTTAGTATATTTATGTACGTATTAATGTATTTAGTTATGTACATATGTATTTAATTAATTATTTACTTATTTATGTAGTTATGTTTTTTTTTTTTTGTAATAGTTATGTTTATCGAATCCATTTGTATGATCATAGGTATAATAGTTTTTTTTTTAGTTCTAAGTTAGTTATTTAATATATTAGTTATTTTAAATATTTCTTAGGTATCAACACAAGCACTCATCTTATAAATATTGATTATAAAATACGCACGCTAAGATTACCGGACCTAGTTTGAAGCAGTGACACGTTGTCACCAACAATTTGTAGTTTGCAACCTGCGTCTTTTAAATGTACCAAACTACCTATGCTTAACAACCACCCGATAATAAATAATTTCACAGATAGAACCTTGTAATAAACATAGAAGGCATTACGATACTTAAATAATTCAATAGTAGTTAACTGATATTAGTAAGAAACAAAAAAAAGTCTGAACACTTACGGTTATTATGATCCTGATAGATATTAAGAATTAATAGAGTTGAATGTTGAAAAAAATTAGATCAGCTTGCCCGGCTTGAGACTCATCAGGGTGTGGGAGTTCCCCACGTTTGTAAAAAATACGTTGTTCAGAGACAATCACTTGCAAATGACCCCGCACACCGACCCTACTGACGTAAACTAAGTAGCGCCGGAGTTTTGTTGCGGGTGATGTAAATGCTCAAAACTTTGGGTAATTTTAGTTCTTCTTTTGTGTTAGAAGTGGTTCATCGTCTGTTTTCTGCTCAGCGTCTTTTTTTTACCATCATCATCACCGCCATCCTCATCTGTATCAAATTTAAGTAGACCCTTTGTTAAAATCATTGTTCCGAAATGTTTTAACATCTTTGTGTCGATAGCTTTTAGGGCAATGCACAACACACTTAGCAGCGCCGAAACGTGTTCCTGGTAGGGCAAGTCGTTAAACTGAGGCCACATTTCAATGCGTTGAACAAATTCTTTGGCAACTTCATGCCATTCACTGGAAACTTCATAATTTGTTCGGTCTTTAGCCATTACAGCAATTCTTTTTTCAAAAGTTTTTTTTTTTTTGTCACATGTATACCAAATGGGCAGAGTATACGGGTACGCATAATGTGACTACCACATGAGTCCCATACAAAATCCTCCATGTTATTTAGCATGATTTTGCCCACCCTTAAAACAAAATTACCACAATTTGTTTTATGTTCCTGGGTAAAATCAGTTTCCAAATTATAATTTACCTCGCTCAGATCTTTATTAAGTTGTAGTTTTTGGCCAAAGCTTGGTCATCGTCGAGTTTTTTTTTAAGATGTTTTTTTACTATCTTCTTTTAAAAGCTCCTAGCTCACGGATCTCAGAAAAGCAATTTCAACCATTTTCTGCAAGACATGAGAAGCAAAGCATCGGAACAAATAGGACGAAAACTGTCGGCAAATATTTCAAAATATGATGCCAATTTTCCGGCATCAATAAAGCCTATTAAAGACTCCATTATTTTGCGTACAATTTGATTAGAGGCAATTGATTTCTTGATTGATTGATTTAATTAATAAATAAATTTTCCTTTTCGTGCCGGTTATCGTGGTGGTTGGTTTGCATGTGTTTAAGAAACATATGTTCAACTACTCGTTGGTTTGTTTGGTAGTAGAATGTTTTGGATAGTAGAGTTGCCATTCATAAGACAGGGTTGTTATACTTATTGTGCAGACGGAAGTCGGTAATAAAAGTGTACGTCCTGGATAATAATAGCAACAAAACATTAAAAGAATATTAGCAACATCATATATTAAACACAACAAAGCAATATGAATAGTGGCTATGTTGCTAAATATTTAGGAGAAAGAGAACTTTCTTGTAGTTTTTTGTGAAGTGAAAGGGTATTTAATGTAGACAGTAATTTTAGAAGATCATTAAATGGCGAACTAGTGATCAAAACAGTGTGTTAATTAAAGTGCAAAGTTTTTTTTATTTTTATTTAAAAAAGTGGCAGACATTTTGCCTAATTGGTGAAATATTTAAAATTGAAAAGGATATTTAATCAGAAGTTAAGGTATTTATTTGAAATAAACGTATTTATTATTAGCATGTGATTTATTAGTTGCCATAATTTATTAGAGTGCGCGAAATAAAATTTACAAAGTAATAAACTGTGGCAAAGTAGAAGGATAGTGGCTCTGGCAGATGTATATGGGATCCTGGTGTTAAGAAAGGTATTCTCGAGGTTGTGGAAAAGATGATTGAGCAAGTAATAAGGTAATATCGTTTTTTTTTTGTTTGTTTAAAGGATTTATTAAGTCATAAGGAAAGAATTTACCAGAAAAGAACTTACCAGAAGAAATCCAAGTCTCATTTACTGCTGGTAGCCATCTTTTAGTTAATAAAGCGCCAAGCTTGATGTTGGCTTTGGCCATCTTAAACATCAGTCCGCCATTTCTGTGTTTTTGCTTCTATGTTGAAGAGGCTGAAAATAAACTTAAATATAAAAAAAAGATAATATATTATTAGCAAAAGTAGATAATTAGAAATAAATTTTTATAAAATTTTAAGATTTTAATTTATAATATTTTTTTGGTTAGAGTCATAAAAAAATAGTTTGATTTTATATTTGTTAGTCAAAAGGTTTAGTGTTTAGTGTGTGCCTAAATCCAAAATAATTTGGAAAATTAAATTAAGAGTATCAATAATTCTGATTTGAATTTTTAACGGAAGGAAATTAGTTAATAAGTTTGAGTTACTTCCTCTTTTGTTAGTTGGCAATCCTCCTAAAAGAGCTCATTTAGGTAGGGAAAATAGTAGAGATTCGTTACATTTCATCTCCTTATTAGTCTTTTTTTTTCTCCGGCAAAACCCAGCGAACAGAATTTATTGAATTTGGCATTAAGTTTTTTTTTTTCGTTATTTTAAATCTTTGTTTTTTTTGAAACCATATTTATTTTCCATTTAGGCATAATTTTTGTTTCAAACACATATTTGTAATATTTGTTAATTTTATTAATTCTATTTTATTATCATTTTATTCATTTTTTTTAAACTATTATTATTTAAATATTTTAATTATATTAATTTCGTACTAGGTTTAAGTTTTTTTATTAATAAATATGTAATTTTGTGTATTTTAGTAACAAATATGTATTTGTGATAAATTTTTATTAACGTTCGGTTGGATGTGAGGTAAGTGTGGTTTGTAAGTGTGTGTGGAGTTAGGGGAACATAATAACATTTTTTTTGTCAGGATGATTTTTATGTTCTAGGTAGGGTGGGCAAGTGGAAAGTAAAACACCTGGCTTTCCCTCCAAAGTGTTTCTACGTTTTGTAAGTTTTAGTTTTTTTTTGTTGTTTCCTTTTTTTTTATTTATTTGTTATTGTCTTTGTCCTGCAGTAGGGTTGGAACCTTCCCTGATGTTACGAATTTGAGTTGGCCGGGGACACAACTGCAGTGACGTCTTAGGCACGTAACAAACTGTAGGTGGGATACACTTGAAATTTACAAGCAGTAATTAAAACTTAGTTCACTATATAAAAAACTATAAAAAAATAAAACTAGAAATTAAAGGGTGTTCCGATATTAGTGTGATTTGCATGTATAAGGCCTAAGTTTTGAACCATAATAGGTAGATGCTTGAAATTTTCACAGAAGGTGTATAGCTGTGGTCGCTATAGTAGCAAATACTAAATCTTATAGGGTGTTCCGATAGAGAGGTGTTATTTAGGAATATCTGCTTTTTTCTTCAAATGTAGGAAGAATACTCTAAAAATATGCGAGCAGTAATTATAACTTTGTACGCTATATAAACAAGTCTAAAAAAATAAACTTAAACATTAAAGGGTATTCCGATAGTGGTATGATTTGCATGTATAAGGCCTAAGTTTTGAACCATAATAGGTAGACGCTTGACAAGGTGTACAACTGTGGCCGCTATAGTAGCAAATACTCAAACATATAGGGTGTTCCGATAGAGAGGTGTTATTCACGAATATGTGCTTATTTCTTGAAATGTAGGAGGAATGCACTAAAAATATGTAATTAAATATAGTTAGCTGTATAAACAAGTCTAAAAAAATAAAACTAAAAATTAAAGAGTGTTCCGATAGTGGCGTGATTTGCATGTATAAGGCCTAAATTTTAAACCATAATAGGTGGACTCTTGAAGTTTTCAAAGAAGGTGTATAACTGTGGCTGCTATAGTGGCCATAGTTAAAAATACTAAAACTTATAGGGTGTTGCGAATGTAACGTGTTATTTGCCTTTAAGTCTTTATTTCTTCAGCTATAGGAGGCAAAAAATTTGTAGACAGTAATTTTAACTATGTTCGCGTTATAAGCAAGTATACAATATTAAACCTAAAAATTAAAAGGTGTTCCGATAGTGACGTGATTTGCATGTATGTATATTGCCTAAGTTTTGAACGATAATAAGTAGACTCTTGAAGTTTTTACAAGAGGTGTATTACTACACCTACAAATAGTAAAAATTAAAGGGTGTGCTGACAGTGACGTGATTTGCATAAACATTGACTAATTTTTTACCCATAATAGATAGACTCTTGAAAATGGTGTATTCACCATTATTACCCCTATAAAAAGAATTAAATTTTAAAGGATTTAAAATTTAATTGTAATAACAAAATAAAAAGGTGGTCCGACAAAGACATGATTTGTATGTAAACAGCCGTATTTTGTGAACCATAATAGGTAGACTCTTTAAATGTTTACAGTAGATGTTGTACTTCGGCCGCTGTAACAATTACTAATATCTAAAGGGTCTTCCATCAGTGACATGTTTTTCACGTATATTACCTTATTTTTGAACCGCAATAGGTAGGCGCATGTATATTTTTATAGATAGTGTATTACCATGGCCGCTATAACAAAAATTGCTGTAATTTAAAGGGTGTTCCAACAGTGATGCAATTATGACTTGAGATTTTAAAATTGTACTGAACATAGTACGGAGTCTAACTCGCAAATGACTAATTTTTTTTATAAGGCTTTTAAATGTGGTAACCTTCTTTATTTGATGTCGTTTTTTAAGTTTGGACGTTCCAGACGTAATTGCCAAATAATTATACCAAAATTAACTTCCTTGTTAGAAAGATCATTTCATGTTAGAGTTGCTCACATGTTTAATAGGTTGCCTCATTATTTGAAGTCATTTGAATTCTCATCTTCGAGTTTTAAAAGGAGAATTCACTAAAATATTCAGGAAAATGTAATATAATTCTTTTTTTAAATTATTATTACCTGTTTGAGTCCGTAAGAAATAATTATTATTTTATCATTCATTTAATCAATTGATATTCTAGGTTTAAGATTTCTTTCTTTCTCATTAGATAACCTGAAATTTATATTTCCTTATTTATTATTTTGTATAAATTTTGAGATATTTTTTTTTTAAATTAATTATTTTTTGGCCCTTTATTTATTTATTTAATTACATTTAATTTTTTATTTGTTTACATTTGAATGTGATATACAATATTATTGTTAACAATATATGGCTCTATGAGCTCGGTTATTTAAATAAATAAATAAAAAATAATAAAAAATAGTATTTTCCCTATAAAACCCGTAAATTAAGCGGTGCTAAAAATCCCTAAATTGAGCGGAACCAAAAATCTGAAAATTGGTAGCCATTAGTAGTAGGCATAAGATGCACTAAGTGCCATTTGCGAAAAATTAACCGTTTAGGCGCTACCCGCCAACAACATTTAGAAGGACTAAATTGCTCTAAATAGTATTTTCCCTATAAAACCTTTATATAGTATTCTCACAGAACACTAAAATGTCGTAAATGATCTCAGGTGTTTTCCTTTTAATTACCGTTTAAAAATGCTTAAACAGTTTAAAACTATAGTGTTAACAACTTTTTATTTACATTTTCATCACGCACGTGTAATTCTAAGAAACAACAACAACACAGACACTTAAAAAATTGTTTAGCGGTTGATTTGCAATATATTTTTTTCTTCACAGCGATTTTCTTCTCCTGCGGTTTAAATTCCGATATTATCGATATCGAGAGAAAACTGTCGATAATTAGCCGAAAATAGAAATATTGTTACTATAGATGATACTGTCATTTGTTTTATAGCTCTGCATTTACAATAGACAGAAACAGGGCAGACAGTTTTTGAATTCTCTGTCTTAATTCTTTTACAATTGGACATAAATAAGACAGACAGATTTGTGAACATTCTACTTTCAGATTTATTTACTTTACATTGTGTGTTAAAACAATCGGGTATGTTCTGTAACATAGACTATTGACTAGACTCGACAACTCTGCATTACAGAGTCGTTAGGTTATTATAACAGAGGTGGTCGAATAACACCATTATTGAAAAGAGATAGCATATATATAAAATTTTATATTGCTATCTTTATTGTTTGAAAGTGGTATTCAGTGGCAAATTTTTCTTTACTGAAAAAATTATTTTGGCGGCATGGAAAAACACAGCAAAATGTAAGTATATTTTTCCAATTGTAATTTAAATTAACTATTATATTTTAGGACCCGGCGATGCATAATGGGGTGCACGAATCCTGAAAACTTACACAAGTTCCCGAATAATGCGTCCAGGTAAGTTATGTTTACTATTTATAGGATTTTTTGGCGGCATGGAAAAACACAGCAGAAAAACACCAGAAGCCACAAAAGAAGAATCAAAGTCAATTAAAGCCATTAACAAGGATACTGTTCATAAAATATGTTGAGGACAGGTGTGTATAATAAAAAAAATATTTTTGTTCACATTAAAAATCACAATTTTCTTTTCTAAAAGGTGGTTTTAAAATTGGCGGTGGCTGTTAAAGAATTGGTTGAGAAATCCATTTATGCTGGCACTACACTCGTTGAAGTTAAATTACGTGATCAGGGCTTAGATTCCGTAGGATTAAGTGACAATGGCTGTGGTGTCGAAGAGAAAAACCTTGAAGGAATGGTATGTTAAATGAACCTTCAATGAATGTGTCGTTATTAAATTTCATACTTTTTAGCCGCGAAATATCATACTTCCAAGCTGAAGTAATTTATAGACCTGCAATCAGTTGAAACATTTGGTTTTCGTGGCGAAGCTTTAAGTTCCTTGTGTGCTTTAGCCAACATGTCAATAACTACTCGCCAAAAATCCACAGATGTAGCATAAAAATTGATCTGGATCACGATGGAAAAATATTAAAAAAGCAGCCTTGTGCCCGTGGCATTGGAACGACTGTAACACTAACGAACCTTTTTGAAACTACCTGTGCGCAGAAGATACTTTGTGCGAAATATCAAAAAAGAGTTCAAAAATGTGTCAAATACTGCAAGCGTATTATTTAGTCTCACGTGGAGTTCGCATTATATGCAGTAACCAAACAATAAAGGGTTTGAAATCTGTAGTATTGCAAACCCATGGACCTCAGGATATCTTATCCAGTATATCTGCCGCATTTGGTAGCCGCCAAGTAAATTATATATTAGAACTTAAATGTCCTTTAAAAGTCGCCGATGGTGCAACTATACCAGCCAACTTAATGGAGCAGTTGCAAACTGATTTAGACGAAAGTTTTAAAACTTCAACTTGGTATATTTTTAAAACTAGTTGTAATACCTCAATATCTTTCACATTATTATACGTCACTATTAATATGAATGATATTAGTTTTCAGTAAATAATTCCAAAAATTTCAAACATCTATGTAATATAGTTTTTTTAGAATTTTGTTTTATTTTGATATTTTTTAGCATATTTTATATTATAATAATATAATTATCGTATTTAATGTTATAATTGTATTTATATCTAAATTTAAAGAAAGATACACAATAAAAACTAACACACATAGTTAAAATGTTTTTAATTTCTTTAAATAACAAAATGCTTGACTTTGTACAATGTAAAGGCTTAAACAAAATATTAAAAAAATCTTACTCATTATATTAAACACTAATAATGGATATTTTTTAAGATCTAAATGTATAAAAGTTTAAAATACTATAAAATTTCTACTCAAACGTTTTACCTTTACTTTGGACTTACGTTAATGTCGTTTATAGAAGCAGTTTCAGCCATAACAATATCTTCGTGTGGACTTGTGGTCAAACCTTTGCCAGCATCTTCTTTAGGCGAAATTTGCGATGTCACACTGCTGCTACATTCCATTGGGTCATTTTCAGTGCTAAGACGACTTAAATTATTTTCATCTACCAGAACTATTTGTATCTGCCGGTTTTTCTTCTATTGCTACATCTTCTTCTAATATTTCATCAGTTTTTTCAGTCTTGGTTGTCTATTTCTGGTAGTAATTCTTTATCTTTATTTTCTAAGGTTGTGTTTTAGAGTTTCCCATTAAGTCTTCTGGTTCAATGGGTGAGGATTTGTAATTCGACCCCAGGGCTCTTTTTTAATGAAAAACTCGAGCAACCATTCGCTAATAGCATTTCTTTAATTAAATAAATAAGTTTTAAATATAAGCCTTAATTTTTTATATGTAATAGAATCTACTTAAGAGCCATGCGAGGATAATATATGTTCTTGGATAAATAGCATTCAACTGCTAAATCATCAGTGCCAGTATCATCATCATTTTCCGTCACCAGTTTTATGTCCGCTGATATAGAACCTTAAACACAGACAAAAATATAGTTCATATTTGGGTTTAAGTATTTAAAACATTTACTTACTATTTATTTTCGAATACAAACTGCATCTTGACCAGTAAGCAAATGTATAAATTGCTATGGTATTGGCATGAAATTCACAATTTGGATTGGTCATTACACGACGCAAATGCTATATGTATGAAGCCAACGTGCACTTCGCCGGAGAAACATATGTACATTGAAACCAACGTGCACTTGGCCGGAGAAGCATACATTCGTGCACAGAATCCCTTACACTGCAGAAACGACGTGAAGTATATTTTTATACTTTGCAAGGGACCTCTTTATCAAATAATATTTCACCATTTATTCTTTTTTAACCACAAAATACCTTTTTAACAAAAGCCACTGGCAAAACTTATCGTGCCAATATGTTTGCACCTTTATGCCTAAGATATTTCTTTTTATGTTTTATTTTTACAATTTTTATTAATTTAAATATTATTTCACTTATTCATTCATTTTGTTGACTTAAGGCTCAACTATAATATGCATAAGCTAGCTTAAGCCAACTTAAGCAACTGTGCAATTACATATAAATCATATGTGGCAAACTATAATGTACTTAACAACACTTTTCGTTGAGTTTCGTCAAATGTCATTTGCTTAAGCAAAGTCCGAAACCGATCGCACATTCCGTACGGAAACAGCTGTTTGTGCTTTGTGTTTTACATATGAATGTATATTCGTAAAAAATTGCAATGAAGGACGAAAGTGAACAAATTATATCTAAATTTAATATAAAATGTTTAAAAAAGAAGTTTCTATAAGAACAAAGGGAGGCATTTTATAAAAATCGTAATTAAAAAGAAAGAGAATTTTGTTGTTTATGGGTTGAGTGAAGCACACCGCTGTATTTTTTAGTACTTTTGGCCAAAATTACCAAAACAGCAAACAATTTTAAATGTTTCTTTCGAAATTTTGTTAAAACTATTAAAAATAATTATTAATTTGTATATGAATGGCATTAGGTATATAAAATATGTTTATTTAACACCTTTGTGTTAAGAAATTAAATTTATTCAGAAAAAAATTATTATTTTTCAAAAGTACGAATAAAACAAATGTGCAACTGTGTCATAATAATTTTTAGATTCATGTAAGTACATTGTAGCCACCTAAAAGTCTACAATAAGTTGCTTAAGCATTTGACAGACTTTTCGTTCACTTTTTGACATTAGCTTAAGCCAGCTTATGCATATTATAGTTGGGCCTTTAATTTCAAACTTTTTTAAGAAATTAAAAAATAAAACTTTTGCTTAAATTTTATTTACATTTTTTTGTTTGTTTAATTGTAAACAATTACTACGTATAGCTGTTTCTTTTTACACGTTGTTTCAGACGATTCATGTTTTTTTCTTATTCGTCAAAAGTGTTAAAAACATATGATAAGTCCCTTTTTCAGCTGTCAGAGTTGGGTATTCTGTCCGAATCCGAGTGATATTGAATACGAATGAAATTTTAAATTGTCATAACTTTTAAATCTTACAACATTTTGATATTAATTTTTATACATTTCATTCAAATAACTTCCTTGATTGTTAATGTTTTAAAATAATAGGCGAAACTAAGTTATATTTTTCTTTAAAAATTTATTCGATTTCACTCGGATTATAGAACATACCCGATTAAGTCCAATTGTTTTAACACTCATATTAAATACGATTTAGCAAAGATGTAAAATTCTGAAATGTATAGGAAAATATAAAACTAGTAAAATTTAACTTCAATTATTTTATATATGTTGTTTTATATATGTTTGTTATATACATATGTTGTGTTCATGTTTATAAAACACTTGCAATTTACACTTATGTTTATAAATTTCATAAATCTATTAAGATTTGTTATTTATTTTGTTTTTTATTAATAAAAATGAAATAAAACCTTAAGAAATACTTAGTACCGATTTTTAAAACTAAAGTGACGAAAATGCCGATTTTTTTCCAAAAAAGTGCAGACTTTTCATCAAAATCTTCTGGCAGCCCTGTATACAAATAACACTTCTGTTGATTGATATTCCCGTCATGGAGCATAGAAGAGGCTTAATGAAAATTCAACGTTTCAAAAAAACTACTGATCTAATTGCTAAAAACGATTCTGGCAATGGAGACGGTAAAGATAGGTCTATGACATACCTAACTCCAGTGGAGGCTATGACATCACGAGATTTTCATTTGGACTACAATGCACATATTGAAATGATGAGTCAAGTGCTTAAGGACACTATTCGCATAGACACTTTTAAAGCGGCCATTCTACACAATAAGCATTTGTTTAAGGGAAAGTGCGTCTTAAATATTGCATGCGGTACTGGTATTTACGCACTTTTTGCCGCAGAGGCTGGGGCTGCAAAAGTATTTGCTGTTGATTCTTCAAATGTTATTTATTACACAAAGCAGATTGTTAAAGCCAATGGTTATTCAGAAGTAATTGAAGTTTATAAGGGTGAAATAGAAGAAATAAAGTTACCTGTTGAGAAGGTAGATATAATTGTTTGTGATTGGATAGGCTATGCGCTATTGTTTCAGTCCATTACTGATACTGTAATTTTTGCACGTGATAAATGGTTAAAAAGACCGGGAGGTTTAATATTTCCGGATCAGGGAAAGTTGTATATGGTGGCGTTAGAGGACTCTAAACACAAAAATAATAATATTAATTGGTGGTCTGATGTGTATGGCTTCAATATGAGGTGCTTGAGAGAGGTTGCTTTGATTGAACCAAGATACCAAAGTATTACCCCAGAACAGGTAACTGTTAATTTTACTTTTTCTGGTAAACTTTCTTACTCGTTATCTTTTTAAAAGGTAATCAGCAAACAATTTCCCATTAAATCTCTTAATCTTAATACAGCCACACTTGATGATCTTAATTTTCGGAGCAAATTTATGTTGCCGATTCAGAAAACTGGACATATGGATGCAATTGCCTTATATTTTCATGTTTATTTTACAAAATCTCACACACCCTTGGGATTTAGTACAGATCCCTGGTCGCCTCGTACAAATTGGTTACAAACAATATTATTTTTTGATAAATCATTATCGGTTAATGCAGGTTCATTATACTATGGTGGCATTGAATTTACTTCGATATCGAAACCTGTAAATCTAAACGATATAGTTGTTAATTTGGAAATGCTTATGGGTGATCCAACGCAAGCTGACATAGAAGTTGAAATGTCTTGGCATTTTAAACTGACGTCAGCATCAGGTCAAAAGAAATATTCTGATAAAAATAGTTCTGATAATTTTAAAACAACTACTAGTCAAAAAACAATGGAAAATGACTCTAAAAGTTATCGAGAAAATTTAGGTGTATCAAATAATCATAGTGACCGTAGTACAATTAGATTCTCAAGATTAGTAGTAACAACAGATGATTTAAGTAACACTATAGCAATTGGCAAACATAATTATCCGTGCCGAAATAATAAGCGCAATAAAAGTAAATACCCAAAGAAGGGTTAATTGCTTTAGATTTACAAACATTTTTTATACAAATAATTAGTTGTTCGTTGAATTGCAACATTTATTAAGGTTCTTCACGGTATGCCTTTTATCAGTTTTTTTAGTTTAAATATTGGAAATAAACTATGTCCGGTAAACATTCCTTTGTTTTGGTTATCTGCAATCAACATAAATCGAGACTGAACAACAAGCTGAATTTAACAAAACACGCCAACATCTTTTTTGGATAGAAAAATACATAAATTTGGTTTTCTTTGCTGCTCGTTAGCTAAATTTACAGTATTTTTTAACACTAAGTAAACAGTAACCACAATCTATGAATAAGGATATGAAACGCGCATATGGTTGGTTATTTGTTTATAAACTACCTACCGTGACCAACCTAAATAAATATAGCCTGCAATTTATTGTATTAAAAAAATTAAAATGTTCATTTTGTTATTAATTTTATGTATTATTTTTTATTGAATTCTTTTAAATGATTATATTTTTGTTTAATTTAATGAACGTTCCTTTAAGTTTGTTTTATATCAACGCTTTGTTTTCTTTTTTAATTAATAATTATTATGGGCACTTTTAAACAAACAAAAAAAATAGTCCCAGAATAAAACTATATTTTTTGTATTTTATGCGATATATTTTTTTTTTAAATTTGTAACATTAAAAAATAACATTGAATTAATAATTTGGTACTTAACATAACATCACAATTAAACTACTATTTTTAAATAAAATTTTTCAAGGAGTTGGAAAGCATTAAAAATTATTTTATAAAATATAAATCGATATAACAGTGTAAAGAAAAATTAAATTTTTATATCAATACCGTTTCTTTAACGACCTCGAAAATAAACAGTACTTAAAAAAATTTTTAATTTTTACGTTGAAATTTTATATATTTTTTTAAAAGAAATGTTGAAAATCTTGCTGCTTCTTAGTAACCATTTTTTAAACGTTGCACAGAGGGGTATTTTTTCCAATCTAGACAGATATTAGGCCAAAAATTAATTTAAAAAAATGTTAAAATTTAAGTACGCAGTTCGACGGACAACAAGATCCTGCGTTCCTACGACAATTGGATCTTCTCTCCGGAACGACACTCGGTCAAAGATTGTCAACTCAGCAACAGCTGTATCAACCGGAAATGATTTCATGAAATTTCTTTAAGTGTTCATTTGTTACTTTTTTATCATCCTTGTTTTAAAACCTTTTTCTGTTTTCAACAAGTAAACCGCTAACGGTACTTAAATGTTGTTGGTCACTTGCTAAATAAAGTAAGTTTTATATGTAACTATAAACGTTTGACATACATAGTTCGTCGATTATAGGGTAAATTCTTTAAATAGAATCGTTCTAGCCTTTTTGTACTTTAATTAATTCTTGTGTTTTATTTTAAAATCGGATATACGCCGAAACATTGGTCCTAACGAGCCGGATTAATACACAAGAATGGTAATTGATTTTAAAGTGAGTGTTTAAAACTTGAATTAAAAAAAAAAAGATTTTTCCTATTTTGGTTTCAATTTATTTAAAATTTTGTTATACATAACTTATTATTGTCTAGATAACAAAAACAAAAATTTATAACTATTACGACTGATCCCGTTATTTTATTTAAATAATTTTCCGAGAAACCGTAAATTTTATGATCACAAAAGTAAGTATGCAATGATCATTTATTAGTTAGCCAATTAACATTTAAGAAGAAAGATCCTATTTTTATAGATTGAAACCAATCTAAATAAATGAAAAAAACCTAGAAAAAACTTATTGAGTAATTGAAATCAATTTTGATTATATTGGCACCACGAGGAAAGGAGCTATTCAAGGACGCAAATATAAAATTGTAGAAAGAAAATAACTTACACAGAAAAATAACTATCATTGTGAACAAAAGTAGTGCAACTATTAAAAATATTATAGAAAAGTCCAATTCTGAAGATTTAACAAAAAACAAACCTTGTTTGGGTCATCCCAAAGTGGTTACTAATCAAGAAACAAGTATGAAATAGTACGAAAGTTTAAAGCAGATCCAAAAAAGTGCGCCTAAAAATGCAAGTGGAAATTAAAAACGAAGTTAGAAAATCCTGCAATCCAGAAGCCGGATACAATGGTCGGAGTATTAGACAAAACCCATTTTTTTTAATTTTATTTACCATCATAAAATCAATATAAAATTTTCTAAACTTAACGTATACAACTTATGAGATTCTACATAAAGTATTGCAACAATTAAAACATTTTTGTATATAATAGATTACAAATTGTATAAGACACATATGTATATCTATTTAAGGTAAAAAGATAGGAAAAACCTTTCAGTTGGAAAATAAATTTTAAATTGAAACCTTTTTTGAGTTAATTCAGCTAATTTCTTATAGTAGCAAAATTTGAAGACCTGCATTTGCCTTCAAATCTGATCGTCCATCACTGCAGATATCGCTAAGCATTTTTTGCTTGTACTTTCTATGAGGCGATTAGTTGAAAACCTTCGGTACTGCTACTGTTTGTCATGCCTTACGCATTAAAGTGCATAACATGAATCATGGTTACTACTTCTTGATTATATGACATATTTGAGCATATTGTCGAGTACTCTCATTTTATCATATTTTGTTTTACATTTCTCCAAAGCGTTCAGAGCTTAAAAGTAAATCTCTAATATTTTTTCATTAGATAAATCATCGTCTTTGTTATGACCAGATTCAGTTGCACTCTGTCGAGGTTCTCTTACTTGGTTTGTTTCATCTGGCCAAGCGTTACTTGGTCTTGCTACGTTGTTGCCAATAGCAGGAAAATCTTCTGTTGAAAGATTAAACTGAGGCCTGTTTTTGGTAAAACTTACTTTTCTTTGGTTTCTTGAGGCTCTTTGCCGGATTTCAAGATATTCCCTTCTAGATGGACAGCGTACATCATCAGCTCTATGGTTGGTGTTTTTCAGGTTATTTTTAACACAGTTGAAACATTTATAAACAACTGGTCCTTGAGTTGGGGCCTTCTTAAGTGGGCACTCGGAGTAAACATGCTGGCTACCACAACCGATGCAGTTATTGCTTCTGTGACAATTTGAGGGACCATGGCCGAACATGGCGCATTTTGAACATTGAGTTGGACCTCTAGATCTGCGTAAGGGATTTCTCCAATGAACCGCTATGTTGTGAAAGTACTTTATTCTACAAATTTCTTTCTTTGAAATCTGTTTTTTGTCGAACTCGATCATGTAAATTGCGTTATCTTCGGAAGTTCTTTTGGTAATAATTTATTTTATGTTGATTGGATTAATATTGAAAAATTGCTTAAATTCTTCAAAAATATCTTTAGTCTCTACCTGTGGTAATCCAAATAGGATTAGCTTGAATTTGTTTTGATCCTTTATTGGGTGTGTGTAAAACTTTATCTTTCTTTTCTTTAAGGCTTTTATGGTTTTCTCATACTGAGGTAACGTGATAGGTAAAATTTTGGTGCCAATGGACATCCTTTTATATTTGCAGGTTTCCCCGAATAACCCTAATACATTGGAAAAACTATATTCCAAGTCCACCACAATTGGCGGAATTTTTATTGGAGTCTCCTTATTCCTTCCCACTTCTGAGTCAGTTTCATCCATATCGGATAATGCTTCAAATCTATTTGTAGACTTCTCATTTACTTTTTGATATTTATATCTTGGATTATTTCCCCAAAATTTATTACGTTTTGTTGACATAGCCATAAATTAGAAATTAAATTTTAAATGCTTTTATTTTTCACGTGGAAATCAGCTGTTTTATATTTGTGCACGACAGAATGATGTGAGTATCAATCATCAACTGACAAAACCCATTTATACGCACATAGACCCAGCAAAAATTGTGGATTTCGTCAAACAGTATATAAAAAAGAAAATAAATCAATCGAAAATGTTCTGAAATACTGTATTTTGTCTGACGAGACTAAAACAATCATCTACGGCACTGATGGACGTATTTAAGTGTGGCTAAAGCCGATCTCGAATTAAAAAACATGACCGGTATTGTTATTCATAGAGGTGGTTAGGTATTAGTTTGGGGATGCTTGTCATCATCAGGAGTGGGAAAACTTGTTTTTATCGATGGAAACACGGACAAATATTTATACCGCAATATTTTTAATAGTCAGTTTTAAAGAAAGTGTAATGTAATGTTATATGTATTTTAAAAATTTTGTTAATTTCCCTGTAGCCCTTGTATTTATATTAAACAGCTGAAAGGGTTCCAGCTCAACTATAGGCGTTCAAAAGAACTGCCGAAATCTTGAGATTTTAAAATTAAAAACAACGGCTTGGTATAGCCAATTTGAGTTCTTAGATCCAAATCTGTTTTATTTGTGGCGCTAAGCCCTTTATATACAAAACATGAAAATAATTCTTAACTGTTCTACAATTGTACAATTATCTATTTCTTTCATTCTTACTTTCTATTCAGTATTATGGAATTTGTGTAGGATCATGTTACCAATACTAATAACCAATCACAAATTAGTGTATTTCAATGTGCATTGAAATACACTCATCTATTGTGATACTCAAATGTGTGTCACTCAATTTCTGTGTGGTCATCAATATTGATAGTTTCATGATGGTGTATGCATTGTGCACTTGTGAAGTACACTACACCCTTACCCTTAAGAGAAAAATTAGGGGAACAATTTTTCTTACTGTATCCATAGTGCTGTTACATAATTGGTTTAATATGCTTATATATAAATTGATATAGGGTTATTTATTCAAAGATAATTGTAATGTTAAGGTAGTAAAAATAAATATAAAGTAAAATAAAATATATGTATTGTGATAGTAATAATAATAAATGGTTAATGACGTATTTATGATTTTAAAGTGTGTTATATATATATAAATTTTTTGTGTTATCTTATATGTATAATGATACTTATTTTACAATGTGTTGTATGGCTTAAGATTATTGTTATGTAAAGTTTTTTCTTTACCATTGTAATCTATTGTGGTATTTACACCTTCTTTACTTATTATTTTAAATGGTCCTTTGTATGGACTTTGGTTTTTCTTTCTATTTTCTACTTTTACTAAAACTAAATCTCCTACTTCTAGATTAAATTTATTAACATATCTGTATTTTGATGTTCTGTTTTCTTTTGTATTAACAATTAATTCTTTTGCTTTATTTAAAGCAAACTGTAATCTGATTTTTAATTCATTTACATAATTGTCATAGTCATAAATTTTATTAGTGTTTTCTAGAGTGTCAGATGGCAAGCATGGCAATTTCCCATAAACTAGTTCAAAGGGTGAATAGCCTGTATCTACATGTGGTGCCGTATTATATGCAAAAGTAAAATATGGAATCCACTTGTCCCATTCATGATTGTTTGCAGATGTTAACAAAAACTCATTTAGAACTCTATGGTTTCTTTCAATTGATCCTAAAGTTTCATGGTGGTAGGGTGCCGAAAATGTTAGTTTGATGTCTAACAGTAAGCATACGTTTTTCATTAACTCATTCGTAAATTCAGTTCCTCTATCTGACTTAAGTACCTTAAACTGTCCGTATTTTAAAATAAATTGTTCAACTAATGTTTTGGCAGTTGTAAGAGCATCTTTGGTTGACATAGGATGCGCGATAACAAATTTAGTCAGTTCACACTGCATGGTTAGTATGTATCGGTACTCGTTTGAGATCCGAAGGGGTCCTACGGTGTCAATTGAAATCGCTTCAAAACTGTTGTTTGGTGTGTTTGTTTGTGTAAGTGGTTCTTTGATATGTTTTGTTTGTTTGTTTATATTACATTTGTCGCAATACATTACAAATTTCTTGACCATCTTGTTCATGTTTTTCCATATGTATCTTTGTTTTAGTTTTATGACCGTTTTTCTAATTCCTAAGTGGCCTGCGTGTGTGGTATTATGGAATTCATCAATTAATTTGTATTTTAGAATATACGGAAGAATAACAGATGTTCTTTTTGGGCCATTGTATATTAATATTTTTAGTTGAGTACTTTTATCTTTTGTATTTATTTTCTTGTAGGCTTCTTTTAATTCTTCTTTTGTATACTCTTTAAATATTTTATCATTGTTCGGTACCGCTAATTCTTTAATATTTTCTTTCTTCATTTTAGATATCAGTTTCTTCAGTATCGAATCTAGTTTCGCTGATTTATCACTGAATCTTGCTAGCTTATTTTCATTATTACTTATATCCTTGGCATGTGATTTCTTCATGGAATTGGTTCCGAATGAATTTTCGTCACATCCTATGTGCACTATATTTTTTTTATAATTATATCGATATCTTTTATATTTTCAACATTATTAAATTGCAATTGCTTCATATTCTTTATATCATTAATGGAGGTGCATTCCCATATTTGAAGTTGATCAGGCTCCTGAGAAGTACAGTTTTCCAATCTATTTTTATCTGCGCGCGTTTCTTTTATTCTTTTATTTTCTTTGTTCGTACTTTTTGCCTAATTATTTATTCTTAATTTTTCTCTTTTATTTGCCTCGTTGATTTTATTTTTCATCGCCCTCGTTGTTACTAATATTTTCTTTTCTTTTTCATCACTTTCCTGCGGTATCATTTGTTTCAACATCTCTGAATTAACTTCTATTCTAGAGAGTGCATCCGCATTTGTGTTCATCTTTCCTTTTTAACCGACTTCAAAAAAAGAAGGAGGTTATCAATTCGTCTGAATGTTGCTTTTTTTATGTTTGTGCCCGCATAACTCAGCCATTTCTGAACCGATTTTAAAAATTTTTTCTTTATTTGAAAGGTAATGCTTACAGATTGGTCCCGTTTTAAAAACAGTTCATTATTTTAAAGATTAAAGGGTGTCCCCATACAACATACATGTTTTTTTTCGTGTATTAAGAACCCTAAAGGGCACCAGTTTAAAATTTTAAAAAATTGGGTATCACTATAGCTTCCACCAACAAAAAGTAATAAAAAAATAAACTTAAAATTTAAAGGGTGTCCCCATATGTGACGTAATTTGACCTTTATGGGCCTATCTTTTGAACCGTTAAAGACAAAACCTTGAAAGTTTGACAGAATGTCGATTACTATGACCTTTATAATAAAAAGGATAAATATTCCAAATTAAAAATTAAAGGGTGCTCCAATAGTTCATTAAATTTGTTGTATATGACCATACTTTTGAACAGTTGTACACCGACCGTTAAATTTACAAAGAACTTTTATTACTAAGTCCGCTATAACAAAAAGTATAAAATTTGAATTTGGAAATAAAAGGGTGTCCCAATAGTTAATGTAATTTTATGTATGTGGCCAAACTTTTGAACCGTTATAGACAGACAGCTGAAATTTACAAGGAACCTGTATTGCTAAGTCCGCTATAACAGGTATATAATTTGAATTTATAAATTAAAGGGTGTTCCCATAATTGATGTAATTTGACCTATATGGCCCTATCTTTTGAACAGTTATAGACAAACACTTGAAAATTAGGCAGAATTTCCACTACCTTGTCTGGTATACTTGCAAGTATAAATATTTAGAGTTATGAATTAAAGGGTGTTCCAATAGTTCAGTAATTTTCTGTATATGACTAAACCTATAAACCGTTATAGGCACACAGTTGAAATTTACAAAAAATCTATGTGGCCAAGTCCTCTATGACAATATGTCTTTAATTTAAAATTGTAAATTAAAGGGTGTCCCAATAGGTGATGTTATTTGATTTATGTTACCTTATCTTTGAAACCGTTATAGACAGACATTTTATATTTACGCAGAACGTATATTACTATGTCCGCTGTATTAAAAAGTATAAAGTGGGAAATTAAAGGGTGTACCTAAAGTTAATGATATTTGATCTATATGACCTTATCTTTTGAACGCTTATAGATAAACATTTAAAATTTTAACAAAGCTAATATCTCTATGTCCACAGTAAAAAGTACAAAAAACTTAAAGGGTGTCCTCATAGCTGACGTAATTTGACTTATATTGACTAGTCTTTTGAACCGTTATAGATAGAGACTTATGGAAATGAGAGAGTGTCCCTATAGTTAATGAAATTTAATGTATGCCTTATCTTTTGAGCCGTTTTAGATAGACAACTGAAATTTACACACAATTTGTATTACTATGATCGCTATTACAGCTATAAAAAATTAAAATTAAATGGTGTCCCCATAAAAGACAGTTGTTGGTGATAATAGCTTAACTTTTGAACAGTAATAGGGAGATGCTTGAATTTCACATAGTCTTTACTTCTTTCCCTGCTAACTTTGACGCATTTTGTTTATCTTTTATTTGGTTTATATATAGTTCTTACAGATTACTTCTTACATTTTTAGTTTAGAACTGGTACCCAACTATCTGTTTTGAAGTCGGTTTTTTTTTGCAAGAATTATTTGTAAACTATTGTAAAATCATAATCGCTTAAATCTAGTCTTATTCTAGTCATTTTAGATGATGGGTTCTTATGCGAGAATAGTGAGATTAACGGTCTATGGTCCGTTACTACTATGAATTTTCTACCGTACAAATATGGTCTAAAAAAATTTATGCTCCAATGAATCGCTAAGAGCTCCTTTTCAATTACGGGTTTATTTAAATCATGTTTCTGTAATGATTTACTGGCATAAGAGATTGGTAAATCTTTGCCTATTTCGCCTTGGGACAAAACTGCTCCTAACGCGTAGTTTGAAGCGTCTGTCGTGAGAATGAACGGTTTATCAAAATTTGGATATTGTAGCAATGGTGGATTCATTAGTTTGTCTTTTAGTTTTTCAAAAGCGTTTTGGCACTCGTCTGTCCATAGAAATTTTGTCTTTTTCTTTAGTAATGCGTTTAGATGTTTGGCAATTTCAGCAAAATCAGGAATGAATTTTCGGTAATAGTTGCAGAATGCAACGAATCGTCTAACCTCGTCCGCGTTTTTTGGGATTGGATAATTTTTTATTACGTCATATTTTGCTGGGTCTGTCTTTACTCCGTCTTTTGTTATTAAGTGCCTAGGTAAATTACTTCTGGTCCTAAAAAACAAAATTTCTTTGGGTTCAGTTTTAAGTTGTATTTCTGAAGTCTGTCTAATACTTTAATTAAATTTTGGTTATGATGGTCCAAACTACAACCGTATATGATTATATCGTCTACATAGAGAAATGCTTCTGATTCTAATCCTGATAATGCTATTGTAAGCATTCTTTGAAAACTATTTGAAGAAATTTTTAGTCCAAATGGGAGTCTTTTGAATTGATAGTGTCCTTGTGGTGTTAAAAAGGCTGTTAATTGTCTTGAGTCTTTTTCCAGTTCAATTTGGTGGAAAGAGCTTGTCATGTCAAGTGTAGAAAACCATTTGGCTCTGCCTAATTTGTCCAAAATATCCTCTAATCTAGTTAGTGGAAATTTGTCATTGATGATTTTATCATTTAGCTTTCTAAAATCCACTACCAGTCTCCATTTTCTTTTGTCTTCAATATTTTTCTTTGGTACTAAAAGGAGTGGTGCATTATATGGGCTAACTGGTGGTTCTATTATGTCATCATTAAGCATTGTCTCAACCTGTTCATTTATTACGTTAGTGTGTGCATGTGGTAGTCTATAATTCTTTATGTAAACTGGTGTATTGTCTGAGGTTATGATTTTCTGTTTAAAAAATTGTTTACTGTTAATTTTTCATTCTCTAGTTGAAAAACATTTTGATATTTCCTAAAAATATTTATTAGTGTTTTGTTTGCGTAATCATCTTTTTCATTTAATTTTAGCTCTTTTAGTATTTCTTCAAAACGTTCGTTATTCTTAGTTTTTGTGTAATATAATATGTCATAGTTTGAAAGTGGGTCAGTTTGTATTTTAAATTTTTTTAAAGTTACTGTATCGGTCGTTGTGTTTAATATTTTTATGTGTGTCATACCATTTTTTGGTGCGATTGAATTGCTTAAAAATATTCCTTCTTGTATTTCATTGTTATATATGACGCAATCTTCTGTTATGTTTAATTTAATGGGTTGAATGATTTCTGTTCTTGGTGGTATTGTTATTTCTGAGGTGTTAATTGATTTTGTTTGCATAGGAATTACAATAGTGTCATTGTTTATAAATAGGGCAATTGTAAATGTTTCATAATCTATCTTGCATAGATATTTCTTAAAAAAATCTCTTCCTAATATACCGTCTGTTTCTATTGGAAAGCTTTGTTTTAACAATTGAAATGTGTGTTCGCATGTTTCTTCCGATGCTTTTAACTTAAGTCTAATTGTTCCCATTGATTCTATTTCTTCTGTTGTGATACCTGTTAGTTTACATTTTTCTTCTGGCTTAAATTGTTCGCCTATAAATTCATTACGCATGCGACAAAGTGATACGTCGGCGCCAGTGTCGATAAGAAAAGTTAAATTTTTGTTTTTATATGTTACATTGATATAATTGGAATTGTTGTCGGAAACTTTGTAAATGTTTTATTTGGCTCTCCGGGATGACCATGTATCCCTGGCCCATCTCGTTTCCCGCATTTTGTATTGTATGTATGTGTTTATTGTTATTATGTTGGTTTGTTTTATAGTTTGAAAATCTGTTGTTTCTATTCTGATTATTATTATTGTAATTATCTTGGTATCTGTTGTTTCTATGTGTGGTATATTGATTATTATTGCTATTATTATTTCTGTTGTTGTTGAAATTGTTATTAGTATTTCTAAAGTTGTTGCTAAAATTGTTATTTTTCTTGTTAGTATTGTATGATCTGTTATAATTTTGATTGTTATCATGTCTTGTGTATGTGTTGAATCTAGTGTGGTATTGTTGTTGATACCGTGGTTGTTGTGTTCTAACATGCAATATGGAACTGTTATTTGTTTTTTGTTAATTTTCTAATTCTAATGCTAGTTCGGATGCTTCTTGTAAATTGTTTGGTCTAGCTGCATATATGGTCGATTTAAGATTTTCATTTAAGCCTTTCTTAAATGTGTCTAAAGCTAACTTGTTGTTTAATCTTATTATTACATTTTATTCTGCTTCTGTAGCACTATTTCCTAATTCTTCAATTCCGAGGCTATTCATATTATCTATTATAGTCATTATTTTTTCTTTGTATGAGCTAATTGACATTTTTCCTTGATATGTAGTATTTAGTCTTGCTTGTAATTCTGGAATTGTCTTATTGCTTTTGTATTTTTCTTTCAGTAGTTTTTGTAAATCTTCAAACCTTTCAGGTTTTATATAGGTTCCTATTGCAGTTCTGACGTTAGATGTTAGTTTCGCATGGTAAATGTACTGTAATAATTCAGTTTTTCCACCGTCTGATAAAGTTTTGTTTATGAGCTCACATGTTATTAGGAAACTTTCGAATTCCTGGTAGTTACCAGTGAATAATGGTAATGTCTTTGAAGCTGTTTCTAAACTAAAAGTTGCCATGTTGGTAGTTGTTTGTTGCTCTAGATTAAGGTACAATGGTGTTTCTTCGTGTAGAGAAGTTGGTAATTCTAAAATTATACCTTTTTTCTTTGTTATATAAATTAGTTTATTTCTAATGTCTGTGAAAAATGCGTCTGCCGCTGCTTTGTGTGCTGCTGTTAGTCTATTATAATTTACATTTAATATAATTCTAATTTTATCAAGATTTCTTAATAGAATTTCTATATGTTTTTTTATTGTCTCATCTTTAGTTGGCCTGTCCAAATTTAAACATTTATATGATCTATCAAATTCTTCTTTGAGTATCCTAATTTTTATTAATATATTTTGCCATTCCATTAATCTTTTATTTTGTATTCAAATATATAGATATTTTATTTTAATAATATTTTATTTTAAGTTTTACTTTAAGGATATTTTGTTTTAAGTTTTTTTTTTTTTATATATATCTGCTATAGTATTATTATTATTTCTATGTTTTAATACATAGTTTTTAAAATATTTGTTAATCTTATAAGCTACATATAATATAAGTGCTACTATAATTATTGTTATAATGTATTCCGGTAATATTTGTTTTTCATTCTGTGCGTTACCATTATTGACTATGTTTTCTTGTATCTCCACTTTACTTTGTGGTTTGCCCATTTTGCTTGGTTTATTTCCCCAAATGGGTTCTACCATCTAATTTTCTTTTCTTAATTTCGTTCTTGATTAATTTTTGCGTTTCCTTTGAAGTTGCTAGTATTAGATCCTTGTAAAGGATTGCAACATGCTTTCTCGCTTGGTACTATTTTCCGGCTCTCTTCTTCTTAATTATCTTTTTTATTTCTTGTGGTTGTTGGCATTGGTTTTTCTGCCTTCTTTTATATTCCTCTATGGTAATGGCCTTTCGTCCTGCTTTTGATGGGGGTTGGTTTGTATATGGGTGCCGCAATGTTGCTACTTTCTGCTGCTGGTACGTATTCTTCAACTTGTTTTAGTTCCAGTGCCAATTTCTCCCATTTAGCGAAAGCTTCGTCAATCTCTTTCTTTGATGGCATTGGAAGGTCCACAGGATCAAGAGTCTTGGTTATAGGATTAGAGTATCTGGTCCGTTTGCAGGATCGGAGGATCTGGTCCGTTTGCAGGATCAGAGGATTTGGTCTGTTTGCAGGATCAGAGGATCTGGTCCGTTTGCAGGATCGCCATGTAATGTAATGTTATATGTATTTTAAAAATTTTGTTAATTTCCCTGTAGCCCTTGTATTTATATTAAACAGCTGAAAGGGTTCCAGCTCAACTATAGGCGTTCAAAAGAACTGCCGAAATCTTGAGATTTTAAAATTAAAAACAACGGCTTGGTATAGCCAATTTGAGTTCTTAGATCCAAATCTGTTTTATTTGTGGCGCTAAGCCCTTTATATACAAAACATGAAAATAATTCTTAACTGTTCTACAATTGTACAATTCTCTATTTCTTTCATTCTTACTTTCTATTCAGTATTATGGAATTTGTGTAGGATCATGTTACCAATACTAATAACCAATCACAAATTAGTGTATTTCAATGTGCATTGAAATACACTCATCTATTGTGATACTCAAATGTGTGTCACTCAATTTCTGTGTGGTCATCAATATTGATAGTTTCATTATGGTGTATGCATTGTGCACTTGTGAAGTACACTACAAAAGTGCTTCGCAGTTAGGGCTAGGAGACAACCTTATATTTCAACAGGATAGTGACCCGAAATATATAGCTCTAATAGTTAAAGAATAGCTTTTGTACAACACAAAACAACTAAAAACTCCTCTCAGACGCCTTATATAAATTCCATCAAGCAATTTTGGGTTCATCTAGGACGTCGTCCAATAAAAAATAAAGAAGCGAAATAAACTATAAAAAAATAAAGAGGCGAAATAAACTATAAATGGTAATTATGGAAGATTGATCGGAAATTCCTATCCCTGTGGGCCAAAATTTGGTGGTTTCAATACAATTCCGTCTTCAGCATGTAACAAAAAACAAGAATTATTCTACAAAATACCAAATTTAAAAATATAATGTACAGAGTGCAAGTGTTTCTATCATAAGTTAAAATATAATACATTCTGCATACTAACTTTTGTGATGTAAATTTGGTTAATTTTTTTCCTTTTGTTGTACTAATGAAACACATACGGAATTTTTTAAATTTTTTTATATGCTTTAAAAACTGACCTTAATCTAGTCGAAACTAAATAAAAATTTTTAGTTTGTAGACTTTTAATTCAAGAAAGTGTTTGGTTTGAATAGCTGCATACTTATTTTTGTGATACACTGTATGTACATACAGCGGTCAAAAAGTATTCGACATAGATAAAATTTTATTTGTTTTTCAATAAAAACAAATTAGATTTTGTTTAGTGTCAAAATTGACATACAATTTTATTTACTAAGGAACAAAGAATATAATTCAATAAAAAACATAAGATCTTTACAACTACTAATACAAAAAGACATAATATTTACAACTTAAGCTAAAAACAGAAACAAAAAAGTATTCGACATATCAAAAATTATTTTAAAATTAAACACATTGATATTCTAGTAACGAGTTGCGCTTCCTTTGCGTCGTATAACCTCTTTTAAACGTTCAGGCATAGACTTTACCAATGACATTATGTATCCTGGATTATTTTTATACCATTCGTCATGCAGAATTTCCTACATCTGGTTTTTATTTGTAAACTCGCGAGATGTCAATTTTTTTTCAGATGGCCCCAAAGGTTTTCAATTGGGTTAAGATCTGGAGATTGTAGCGGCGTTTTTATCACTTCCGGGCAGTTGTAGTTTGTATTCATTGCAGATTTTTTTTTTTTATTTTTATTATTTTTTTTTTTTAATAAAAGCCTTTATTTACAAGTTTAAAATATAAAAGGTACAGAGGTATGAGATTTTACTATAAGTACTACAACAATAAGAGTCTTATAATTAAATTTACAAAACTAATAACAATAAATATACAGCCTTAAGGAAAATAGCTCACAAAAACCTTTTTGATCTCTATGGAAGTTATAAAGAAATTTGTTTGGATAATCACTAATACATTCATTCTTAACGAACGAATCTTAAATTCCTTGTTGATTCAAAGTTTGACAGTCTGCATTTTTCATTAAATGTCAGTGTCAGTTCTCTAGTGAAATCGTTTATCATCTTGTGTCCAAAGTTACTGTGAAGTAAATTTGTCGGATACCTACGAGGAAGATTATGAATTATTTTCAAATTCTTGTTTTGTATAATCTGAAGCTTTTTGGTATGAGTTTTCGCAGTTTTATGAAACCATACTTGACAGCTGTAACTCATAATTGGTCGAATGCACATTTTATATAACAATATTTTGTTTTTCATATTCAATTTAGATCTTCTGTTGAGTATGGGAAACAATGCCCGACCACACTTTATAGCTTTTTCACAAACATGTTGCTTAAATGTTAGTTTTTTTATCCATTATAATGCCCAAATACTTGATTTCTGACTTTATAGGTATAACATTCCCACGGTACAACATAGATTGAGAAGGTATGCGTTTTGGCGACTTATTATATGGAAAAATAATGACCTGTGTTTCATCATTGACCTTTATTTTCCATTTATTAAAATATTTTTGGCTTGAATTTAAGCTCTCTTGCATTTTCCTAACTAATGAATTAGATACCTTACCGCTGCAAATGAAAGCACTATCGTCTGCATAAAAAAATGCTGCTTCCTGATTCCTGCGTAGAGTGATATCTGACGTGTATAACGAATAAAGCGTAGGTGACAAAACGGAACCTTGCGGTAGACCTGCGAGTATATGTTTTTCATCTGATGAAATGCGCTCCACGAAAACTACAAATGAACGTTGGTCCAAAAAGCTTTGTATGATTTTTTGTAAATATAAAGGAAAACTAAAAGAGTTAAGTTTATACAATAGGCCATTATGCCATACTGTATCGAAAGCCATTTCAATGTTAAGAAATATAATACCTGTACTTCTACCATTTCTTTTATTATTCTCAATAATATTAACCACTCGTTTGATTTGATGTACCGTAGAGTGCTCTCTTCGGAATCCAAACTGCTGCTGATGTATAATGTTATTCTGTTCTGAGAACTCTACGATTCTTTTGTGAATTATTTTTTCAAAGACTTTATCCAACAAGCTCAAAATGCTTATTGGCCTATAGCTGGAAGGCAATTTTGGATCTTTTCCAGTTTTGAAAATAGGTATAACCCTGGCCTTTTTAAATATCATGGGGAAATGACCATTTCTCAAGCAGTAATTAAATAATTTGCTCAAAGTTTCAAAAAAGTAATCGGGCATATTTTTTAAAATAATGCTGTTAATTCCGTCTAAACCTGGGGCTTTGTTATTTTTTAAAGAAAAAACAAATGTCTTTACCTCTACTGCATCTGTGAATTCAAAATTGTCACTGTCAGCGAGATTTACATTGTTAAGTTCCTGCACATAATTTAGAACCACATTATCTAAAGGTGATGAATTGTTGTTGGTGATATTATTGTTGCATCTAAAAACTTCCGCAATGGCATTTGCTTTTGCTTCACCGGTACTTAAAACTTCCCCATTTATATTTAGATCGGGGATTGTAGAATTTCTACCTCTTAAAGCTTTTGTTAGTTTCCAAAACTTTTTAGAGTCGGAAGGCAGTTTGGAAATGAATTTAGCCCACGCTTCATTTCTATCCCTTTTCAAATGAAAATCAATTAAGTGATTCAACTGTTTTAAAATGCTGATTAGTTGAGTTCTGTAACTAGGATCTCTACATCTTTTAAGTTTACGGTTATACTTGTTCCTCTGAGTAATTAGCATTTTAGACGTATTTTAAATTTCCCTCTGCCAAGGATTTTTCTGGCCAATTGGAATCTTGGAAAAAGCTTTTTTAACTATACTAACTAATTTATTTAATGACGAATCTAGGTTTATATTGTTAAGCTCTATTTGTCCGATATTATGATTCTTAATTTCATTCTCGACCCAGTATTTAATTGCTGGCCAATCAGTCTGATTATACAACGGAACTGTAACAAAGTGATTTTGTGGTGTTCCAAAAATGTCACAAGATATTGGGGTGTGATCAGACTGTAAAATATTTGGATGTGACTGTAACTGCGAAAATGAAATGTTAGAGTTAGTAAGTAAAATATCGACCGTGGATGGTTGGACTGGAATTATATTTTGGCCGAATCTAGTATGTGTATCCGGATGATATATGTACATAATAACTTGAACTTAAGTGATGTCTGTACAGTTCTTTGCCAGCTGAATTGTTTGAAATACGCACAACTCACATGTTGTGCATTCAAATCACCAAAAATAAAATAGTAATAAACGAATTGGTAAGAAGTTCTAAGTCAGTTTTAAAATTAGAAGTGTAAACTGGATTATAAGCAGAGATAAAACTTACGGGACGTCCACTTATTTTAACTTCCACAGAGATATTTTCTATGGTTATTGTTTTAATCTTTGGTAACAACTTATGATCTATGTAATTTTTAACCGCTATAAGCACACCCCCACCATGTGTTTGACGGTCTTCTCGGTATATTTTGTAGCCTCCAAATTTTAACCTATGATACGGCTTCAGGAACGTTTCGTTAAGAAGTAGAATATCAATATTTTTTCTCATGGAGAACTTTTTCGAGCTGTGCAGCTGCTAACGTATACATTTTGACTATCCATGATTTTATATAACATGCTTGAGCATCATGCCAAGCACTCTTAATTTGTCAAATTTATTTCGACATTTTGCTAGTGCATCCACAGCACTAAAGAAGATTTCTAACAATCTCTCGTTAGATAAGTCATCATCGTTGTTGCTGTCGCGGGATCTGCTTTTCCTTTGGAAGGTGTGATCTCGTGAATCAGTTGGTTGACTCTGATTTGACAGGTGTGGGAACTCAGTCTTATCATACACATGATTAATTCTCGACTTGTTGAAATTAGGTCTAGACTTAGAAGTTAATCGTAGGCGCATTTCTAAATAATCTTTACGGCAAGGGCATTTAGGATCGTCGTACCTGTGGTTCGAGTTTCTTAAGTTCTTTTGGCTACAGTTGTGGCATTTATAAACAACATTACTCCCTTGAGTGTTTTTGGCCAATACACACTCAGTCTGGTCGTGATTGCCAGCACAAACTGCGCAGACGATAACTCTATTGCAGTTTTTAGCTCCATGTCCGTACATAGAGCACTTCGTACATTGCGTAGGCCCTTTATTCCCTTTAAGAGGTCTTCTCCAGTAAACAGCAATATTGCAAAAGTACTTTATTTTCATAATATCATTTTTTGACACTTCTTGTTTGTTAAACTCAATCAAGTATATATCGTTATCAGCTGTAGTCCTTTTGGTTACGATTTCTTTGACACTTACTGGGTTTATGTTGTGCATTTTAACCAATTCCTCCTTTAAAAGCTTTGCGTCTGTTCTTGGCAAACCAAATAACACTAACTTAAAGTGCTTTACGTCTTTAACTTCGTGTGTATAAAAACTGTACTTCAGTTCACTCAGCTTTTTTAACGCAGCTTCATACAGGACCATTGTATTGCATGTAACCTTAGTTCCAATTGTCATTCTCTTGAAGTACTCCTCACCAAGTATTTCCCAAACTTTTGAGAAACTGTGACACGAGTCTACCACTATTGGTGGAACCCTTTCTTTGACTGCTCTTGCCTTTTCTTCTTCTTCATTTGCTAGCAAATGAAACCTGTTATTAGGGCCAGGATCAATCCTTATCGTCTTAAATTTGGGACTATTCCCAAAGTAATCTCGCTTCTGGCTAGCCATATTGGAAGCGATTTAAAGGAAAAATTAAATTTTCAAGAAAAGTCACACACGAGCAAAAAATAACACGTTGTTTACAACTCAAGGCAATGTTACCAGATGACATTGCAGAATTTTTTGGATCATTATCATGATAAAACTTAAATTTGCCTGCAAGTCCTAATATTTCTGCGCTTTCTTTCAAAAGGTCAATGTATTTCAAATGATCCATAATTCCATCAATGAATGATAAATTACCCACTCCTAATGCCGCCATACATTCCCAGACCATAACACCAACTCCACCGTGTTTAACCGTTGGCACCATATTTCTTTCCTCCAACTCTGTATTTAGTTTTCGATATACTAGAACCTTACCATCACATCCAAAAAGATTATATTTGCTTTCATCAGCAAAAATTACATTCATTCAGAACTCTATTGGCTTATTTGCGTTCTTTTTGGCGAAGTCTAATCGGATATTTCGATTTTTCTTTGAGATGTGAGGTTTCTTCCTAGCCGATCGTGCATGAAATTGGTGCTTCTTTAAAACATTTCTTATTGTTTAGGGAGTAACAGATATGCCTGAATATTCCTGGGTATTTTTGGCTAATGCTGATGCATTAACTCGCGGATTTTTTTTTTACCTCACTCACAATTTGTCGCTCATGTACCTCTGTAAGTTTCCGTGGACGACCACTCCTGGGCTTATTTTCAACTGTTCTTGCTTCTTTGTGTTTTTTTTATTATATAATGGACAGTAGTCCGTGGCCTTCCAATGATTTCTGAAATAGAATTTTCCGATTTGCTTAACTCAAAATCGTAGATTATTAAATTTCTTATTTCAATAGAAGTTTCTCCGACTTTGCGTCCAATTTTTGTAACTACGTGAAACTAAATGAAAATAGTTCTTGAAAACAGCTTCGATCTACTCCTAACGGTATTTACAACTACAACAATACGCATATTCAACATATTAATGCAAAGGCGACAAAAATGACTGATGTCGAATACTTTTTTTGCTTTTCAATTTTAGCGATTTATATAAAAAAAGCACAATTATATCACATCTTCAAATATTATTTGTATTTGTAACTTTTAATAAGAGAATACATTCATTGCAGTAAAAAATATAGGTAATGCTTCAAATCCTTTTCTGCATGTAACACAATAAATGTCGAATACTTTTTTTGACCGCTGTATACCTTTACAAGTCGCACATACATACAAGTGGTTATTAGTAATTGAATATTCGAAATATAATTTATTAATATTTTATATTTGTTTATCTCGGTATATAAAAAGAGTTTCTCGATAAATTATTTATTTATTTTTTCGTGGTTTATTTATATGATTGCATCGCGGCGAGATAGATTTATGTATTATTCTTCCCTTTTTTCTTTTACACTTAATTTGTCACCCTACGGTCGGTCGAGTTGACTACACTAAGTGAATTTATTGTTCTTATCAAAATACTTTCTCGGGTTTAATAATTTGAACGCAGCTTTTCTCTTTTTTTCGAAATAGTTTTACTCGCGCTTCGGATACTGTTTCCAAATTCGAGTTGTATTTTAACAATATTTCTGACGATGATCGCCATGTGTATACAGTAGAGGTGATGGTTAAAGAATTAAAATCCTTATGGGAGAGTTAAAACTGTATATGAAGAATATTTAGACTATCTTTAAACCTCTTCTAAAGTAAAACCGAGGGTTATAGAAATAATTGAGAGTAAATACCAAAGTACTCTTAACACTTACGCTCGTTGTATAAAGACAATGATGATCAAGCGTGATGAGTTAGAGGCCCAATTTAAGTCTAGCGATCATTATATAATTCCTGGCACAATTTGCCTCTTCCACCATGCGATATGGACATTTTCGATGGTAATTATCTTTCATGTCCTACATTTAGAGATATTTTCACGGCCTTGGTCATAAAAAATAGTCGACTTAGCAATATAGAAAAGCTTTTTTATTTATTAAATAAAACCGATAAAGATGCTAAGGAAATTGCATCCAAGTGTCCACTGACAAACGCTGGGTTTGATATTGCGTGGAATAATCTAAAGATTACATATGAAAACCCTCGTATGTTAGTAAATAATCAATTGAAGTGCCTTTATATAACCTATCGCTAAAGAGAATAGTTCAGCTCTGAAAAATTCGCAACGTGGTATAAACAGTTTTTTGACCGCTATGTCAACTTATGACATTTCTACGGAGAATTAGGATCCTATTATTGTATTTATTTGTATTCAGCGGTTGCCGTCTCAAACAATCACGATTTGGGAACAATGTGTTAAGGACAAAACTGTCTTGTCTTTGTGGAAGGATCTGGATTTGTTCTTAACAGAACGGATTCAAACCTTAGATTGTATTCGTGATCTTACAAGTTTAGAAACCGACAGCAAATTCATTGAACGAAAGGTAACAACTCACGTTTCTACCACAGGCTTATCTTACAATTGTATTTTATGCCCAAATGAAAGTCATGTGCTAAGATTTTGTTGTCGTTTTGAAAACTTGTCTGTTTCTGAAAGATTTTCTAATATAAAGAAGTTTAATTCCTGCATGAATTGTCTTTCAAGGTCACATAAAGTTAAAAACTGTAAAAGCGAACATAATTGTTTAATCTGTGGTAAAAGACACCACATTCTATTACATCGTAACATGTTTGCTAATAATAATAATAGGTCTAAACTAGACAAACTAAAGACTTCTGAAAAAGAAGAACAAATGCCGGCATCGGTCGCAGCGAGCTCAAATTGAAATCATCAAGGTTTCGTACATCACAGAATTCGTCAGTTTTGTTGGGAACTGCTATGGTTAGCATAATTTGTCATGGTACTACGTACACAGCAAGAGCCTTAATTGACCCAGCCTCCGAAGTTTCATTTATTTCAGAACACCTGCGAAATCAACTGCAACTTCCGTCACATTATACGAATATACAGATTTACGGTGTTATTAAAGAGACTCCTACAACTTCTAGGACAATTTTTAAGGTTCGAATTGCATCTCCAATAGATAAGAGAATTGAATTGGAAACTTGTGCTATTCTTTTACCTTCATTCTCTGGTAATTTACCATCATTTACGTGTCCTACGGATGTAAGAGGTAAATTATCGAAGTTACAATTAGCAGATGACAATTATTACAAAAGCAGTCCAATTGATCTTTTACTTGGCGCTGATTTGAACCCTTCTTGTTCTTGGTCAAGTTCGTCGAAATATCTTTGAATCGTTATTGGGTCAGAAACCGTTTTCGGATGGATTTTAAGACCCAATCCATACTTCAATCACAAAAGTAAAAGTTTTTCAAACTTCTGTTAACTATACAGACAAAGATAATCAGAACAATTCAAAGTTTTGTGTAAAAAGAAAAAAAATTAATAACACTACAGAAGGGCTACAAGCGACATAAAGATATTGATAATAATGATTTCTTATTCGTGGAAGGTGAAAAACTATGCACTGACCGATGTTCGTATTCAAAATGAAATAATCAAGCAACTAATAACCAAACTTTTGTTGAATCATATTCACTTATCAATTTACTATTAATTACTGTTATTAACCTTTCTTATTTTTTATAGAGTATTATTTGTTTTTATCGGTCCATCATGACCGAAACAGGAGTCCATCATGGCTCAAACACCAAATAAAATCAACAGGGGTCCTTCATGACCCATAAAGCATATGTTGAAAAAACGCATACAACATATTTATACAGTCCACAGGAGCCCTTTATGGCTCAATAAAAAATATTAACCAGGAGTCCTTTATGACTCATTTATAATCAACAGGAGTCCTTCATGACTCATATATTTATAACTTTTTTATTTGCAACATACTTTGTCGTTGCAAGGTGGCCGGCAATGTTTAAGTACAAATTTGTTATTTTTGTGGTTTCATGAAATTTCTTTCAAGTGTTCATTTGTTACTTTTTTATCATCCTTGTTGTAAAACCTTTTTCAGTTTTCAACGAGTAAACTGCTAACGGTACTTAAATGTTGTTTTTCACTTTCTAAGTAAAGTAAGTTTTATAACTATAAACGTTTGATATAGTTCGTCGATTATAAGGTAAATTCTTTAAATAAAGAAAGAGAATTCGTTCTCGCCTTTTTGTACTTAAATAATTCTTGTGTTTTATTTTTATTTTAAAATCGGATATACAGTAACTTTGCTCAATTTACTATTAATTATAGCTGGCGTAGAGGTTCAGGTCCATAGATTTGGATTTGTTCTGTGTGTCACACCCGTATATCCCGGAATGTAACCTAGTCAGGTGCAAAGTTTGTAATATCTGGTTCCACCTAAAAAGGTGCTCAGGTCTCACCAACCACCGCAACTGGTCCCCAATCTTTCTAGCAAGTTGTTGTAGCTCGCAACCACCCAATGTCAGCACTGGTTCTTCAATAATAACACCACAAAATCACATCCCGTCTCAATCTGTAGGACATAACGGAGCTCGGCGATCTCTGTGGGCATGTTCAGTATGCCGGGGTATTATTCGAAGAAACCCTAATCAGTTCAGTGCAATGGTTGCAAACAATGGTGTCACATGAGAAAATGTATGAACTTACGCACGCATAAAGATTGGAGTTCTAGGTATTTAGCCTCTTGCTGTGTTAAAATCACCTTAGCAACAAGTAATACCCCACAAAAATCTTCTCCATCAACACCTTATAGCAGTACTACGCAGGTCCGACTACACACAGCTACAACAACTAGTACCCCATGCAACTATCTCTCAGTGCCCTACTCAACACCCTGACCTGCGGCTAGTGCACAATATTGATCCCCATCAATCTTTTCAGATTATGCAATTAAATTGTAATGGTCTGCGAAACAACATGGAGATTACAAAATATATGCATGATCATAAAATACCCACAGACGTCATGCAAGAAACAAAGCTGACTAGTGATTATTCACTCTCAGCTTCTGGGAACTATAAAATTATTCTGAAAGATAGAGATAGAGACCACAGTGGAGGGCTGGCATTTATTCTTCAACGTAAAGTCAGCTATAAGCTGCTTGAGCCCCCAAATCTCACCCATACCCGACCCGTTCCTAGAATTCATGAGCATTTCAATAAATACTGGAGATATTGATATTGAAATCACCAATGTATATATCCGTTCGTTAACAGCATAGGTGCCAGTTATCACCCGAGCATATCTCTAGGCGATAACAAAATAATAATTGGTGATTTCAATGCTCCTCATGACAGTTGGTATTCATAGCTACCAAACGATTCTCGCGGCATACTCATAGCCGACCAGATAGATGAATCCGACTTCGCTGCAATTAATGAAGATTTCTCTACAAGAAAAACAGCAAGATACTAAAGCTCCGCAGACGTTTCCATTGTCTGCTCGTCGCTTCTTGCCTACACCAACAAGCAAACTCAAGTTGCGTTTAATTCTGACCACATCCCATCTTGGTCAAAATTTGTTGATGTCACTCTCCGCCAACAGCCCCACCCCATCTGTGCCAGGAAGGGAGAAAAAATCCTAAGAGAAAAACTTCTCAAGGCTGCAGGAAGAATTCCTAATGTTAGACCACATTTTCCATCTAATGCAGCTCATTTGGCGCAAGAGCGCGATCAACTGCGCATATCCAACCCTGCATATGAGCGAATTGATGAGTTGGCGGCAGAGATAAACAATCTCGTTAATGAATATCGCCCCAATAAATGGTCAGTAAGCTCAAAAAAGTTATGGTCTGCCATTAAGAGTCTATTTGGTTCGACAAGAAGTAATAATCTCGCAGCTATAGGCTAAAACGATACCCAACATAAAGATACAAAAAAATTTTTTATCTATAAACAGGTTGTGGTTCAACAAAGGAAAATGATTTAAGAGCATATCTTATAAACGTTTTTTGAACTTTTTCTAACGTACAATATGAACACTACAATAAGGTTTCCAAATTACAGAAGCATACACTTAAAGAACATTTCCCGCTTGCCACACACCAACACGGCTTGAGGGAAACCTCTAGCACAACAAAGGCCTAGAACATAATGGCTATACAGATCGCTAATGGCCTCAATCAACAAAGGCCGTGTCAACGAACCCTGGATTTATCCAAGGCGTTTGACAGACCAGCATTTGTTAAGTTTAGAGGTCAAAAAACAATCTACCGCAAGATAAAAATGGGCGTGCCACAAGAAGGAGTGTTGTCACCATTAATCTTTAATATTTATCTTGCCCAGCTTCCTGCACCACCCTAAGATGTCATGATGGTTTCTTATGCAGATGACTGCACAATCTACTCATCTGGTGTTCAGATTGCCAGGATTTACAACTATATGGTCACCATCGTGGAATTTCTGCAGTAACGTAAACTCCAGCCATCACCTTCAAAGTCGTCGGTGTCCCTTTTCACTTCTTGGACGAAGAAAGTAAGGACGGAATTAAACATCTCAGTTGAAGGCAGACGTATCCCTATAGTTAACAACCCAAAAATTCGACAATCTCCTTCACTTTTCCTCGCAAGCCACTTATATTAGCCAAAAAGTGATTTCCAGAAATAAGGTTCTAAACGCTCTCGCTGGCACCTCTTGGGGCATGACAAAAAAAGTAATTACAGAAGTACAAAGCGATTTGCCGCTCTGTTTTAAATTACGCTGCCTCGATATGGACCTCTTCTCTAAGCGACGCCCAATGACGATTCTTACAAACGACCCAAAATAATGCACTCCGAATTGCAACTGGATGTGTCAAGATGACCAATGTGGATCACCTTCATGAGGAGACCAATATACTGCCGGTCAGACAACATAGTGAGTTGTTGACCAAGCAATTCTTGCTGGCATGTCACCTGCCAATTCATCATACTCTCCCAAATCCCCCTCGATGACATCCGTGATGTTATTCCACCCTACATTAATCGGATGTCCATAGTGACGGCACAGAAACTTTTGCATCAACAGACGGTCACTACTACCATGAACGTGTATAGATGCAATAAAGTCCTCAATGAACATCCCCCTGCAATCTCGGAACATGAACAATTCTTACCCAGAAAAACAAGATCAACCCTGGTACAATTAAGAGCAGGATGGTGCCGTTTTGAACCGTTGTCCATCCTGTTCGCAGAGCCCTCATGATACTATGCATTTATTTAATTGTCCTAGGTCAATGAGGCCAACGAATTTGCTAAGACAGTCTGAGGTGTACAATTTCTCAAGCTCCAAGTTCCACCCATGTGACCCATATTAACAATAATTAATATATGTACATATATAAATTAAATATTTTTAATTTTTGAAAATTTTTAATTATTATTAGTCGAACTGTTTTACGTATTACATACAATGAAATTTATAATCAAGCTTAAGTTCGTTTTTATTCTCTCTAAGAAAGAATTAATTAAATTACAAATTAGGTGATAATATTAAAGAAAAATTGGGAAAATTTAATTTTTAGACACCAGCAACGAGTGGAATGCACATTTTCTAGACAGCCACGTCCGTCATCAGCACTACTTGTATCTAATCTACTTAGGGTAGTGTTTTAGTTGTAAGCATCATCTATTTAACCAACCAAACCCAGATAAAGGAATACGAGAAAACTTGTATTCAATTATCAATCGTCAATTGGTGAGAACGAAGTCTACCACTACCTTAAGCTTCCCTCTTGTTGAATATTTTTACTTTAATATTTACCACCTATATTTTGTTGTTCCTTCAGCGAACCTTCGGTTAGCAATGAAGTTACTTTTTTGTTTATTTGTTTTACTTCCAACATTCGTTTTTAGTTAACATATTTTTAGGAAAGAACTTCCGACAGCAGCGCTGTTACAACAACAACAAAATTCTGCATCGTATAGTGAATTTTCAAGGCTTTTGCCTTGAGAGTAAATCGCATTGACTTTATACGATTTTGAGAGGTTTGCAATATATTTTTTGTGGCAAAACGAGTAAAGATTTCGTACTGCGTTTTTTTCTGTGAAAGGCTATATTAGCAGCTACTCTTATTAGTTTTTAGAAAATTTTATTTTAGATTTTTATGATAAAAAATTTCTTTAGAAATTAAAAAAAGTATTTTTTGTTAATTTTTTTATCAAAAAAAAGTGAAAAGGTTTTTGAGAATAAAGGCCAACGCGATCCTAAAAATGTTACATACAACTATAAAATTCACGATCTCTACTTTCGTACTGTAGAAAAAAAGTTGCGCGTTTTTGCGCCATTTTTTGCGATTTTTTTCCAAATTTCACCTTTTTTCTGTTTTTGCTCATCTTGCATAGGTAGATACGAGAAAGAATCCTTTTTGTCGGTCATAAAATGTTTTTGGTTTATAAGTTGTTTTAAATAAATTAATTGTTATTTTAAATAAAATTTATTGTTACTACTACAAATTATTTATATTCTATATACGTAAAAACTACTGGATGAATGATAATAAAATTTTATAGAGAGATACCCTAGTGTCGTGTTTCAAATATAGGATATTTTTTTCCATTAAAAAATCTCTCATTACCAAGAAAGAGGGAGAACAAGTAGTGAAAGTTCGCAATTATACCCATTCATGGGTATTGCAAACTTGGCAGCAACTTTTATTTTTGTCAGTGGATTTTGGAATTTTATACAAATTTTAGATTTTTATATAAAGCCTATGTTTCTGAGTACTTACCTAGGGATGGGTACCTTTATATAAAGTAATTACATAAACCATATCTGAAACACTATTAAATTAAGATTCTTAAAGTGGATTACTTTCAAAAGCAAAATAAGAATGTTGACGAGTTATGAATAAATTAATTATTCTGATAAATACTATGAAGTAATAAATTACTAAAGTGACTTTTATTAATATTCTTCTTTTCGACATTAGCAATTTTTGCAAATAATATTTTATGTCACTGCTCACAAAAGAGGGAGGGGGCGAAAACGACATTTTAGGATTTTCAGGGTCTGATTTTAGGTTTTTGAACATTCGCTGACTATAAGAGTTGCATTTTCTAAACAAAAGTAGGGAAAACTTAAAAAAGAGAGGTAGGATTAGATCTTCTAAGGGGAACTTTTTTTCTCAGTGTGATTTTTCTTATTTTATTGCTTTAACAGCCTATGACCATAAGAGATTTTTCTGCCAAGTTTCATTAATCTAGGGGCACTCAGTAAATTTTCAGAAACTAAAAAATGTAATGTCCCATTAGATTGGCAAAATACCCCTATGTGCGCTGAAGGAAAAAAATTTTACATATTAAAAGATCCGATCTGATCTCCAATCAGAAAAAGGAACAAATCTAATTTACGGACATCACAAAAATTGTGTAAAATTTAATTTTAAGCAAAAAATGTAAAGTGGTAAAATTAGGGTGGCCCTTAGTTTCGGAGTTACGGACTCCCAAAGTTTCGATATAAAGTAGGGTTGGTATATATCGAATATATTACGTCGGAATAGGCTAATACTATCTAAATTATGTCAAGTAAATAATACTAACTGTTTGTCATAACTAACAACCATATAATACATATATTGTCATATTTTAAAAATTAACCGACAAGCATTCGATAAAGCGACGCCGTCTTGACAAGACGTGTACTTATTAATCATTTCTATTTTATTCTCTTAAATTGTCTTAATTGCAATATATCCACATTATTATAACTTGCCTTTAGCTAAAGTTAGGATTTTGTTGGAGCGATAAATAGTTTTTCGTTATTAAAAGTAATCTAAAACCACTTTTAACTATCATGTACTATAAAGTTCTGTTTTTGGCGTTGATAAGTGCGGACGCGATTTTTTTAGCTCGCATTAACAAAAAACAAGACATACATTGTGTGAATAATTTCAAACAAAAACAAAACAAACCTGTTTTAATACAACAACAAAGTTGTCTGTAATTTTTTTTCTTTCTTTCTCTTTATTTTTTACAACGGCATATTGAATTGCTACTATAAAAATAAAACAAAAACAATAAGGGCTAATGAGCCTCTTTAATTTAAGCAAAAAAAAAAAAAAAATTTAGACAATATTGTATTAAATAAAGACAAAAAAACTGAAAATAATTTGTGTGTAAATTCTACGCCAGTTATACGTGCCCAATCTTGTTCGTCGCTTTGACAATAATATAACTACAAACAAGTCGCCTTCTGAACACAGTGTTACTAACAGTAATATGGATAGTGCAGAAAAACCTAAGACTCAAGTGGGAATGGACAGATATATAACTGTGTTGAAAAGAAGTCGAAGCCCTAAATCTTCGCAGATTGCACCAATGTCCAAAGTACTTAAAGATAAGCAGGCTAACGGAATAAGTTCCCAAAATCGTTTTGCTATTTTAGATAACGAAACAAGTGAACAAAAAACGGCACCCAAGTCGTTTAAACCACCACCAATTTTTTTAAGGGAAAAAAAATTCGAATGAATTAATAAATAAGTTAATTTCAGTTATCGGGGAAAATTCATTATATGTAATTCCAATCAAGCGTGGTAACATTGATGAAACAAAAATTTATTTTATAGACGAAATTAGTTATCGTAAAGCAGTAAAGGAGTTTGAAAGCTGCAATAAGAACTTTTATACCTATCAGCTGAAGAGTAGCAAAGGCCTACAGGTAGTCATCAAAGGTGTAGACTCATATGTTAATCCAGTGGAAATAAAAGCTGGCCTCCAAAAAGCAGGATTTAAAGTCAAAAGCGTTGATAATCTCAGAAATCGAGAGCGTGTCCCTCAACCTCTATTTCGCGTTGAACTGTAACCTGGGGATATTAGATTAAAGAAGCACGAAACGCATCCCATTTATAATCTAAAATATCTGTTACACCGCAGGATAAGTGTAGAGGAACCACATAAGCGGTCAGGACCCGTTCAGTGTTTAAATTGCCAAGAATACGGCCATACAAGGGCTTACTGCAAGTTGCCTCCGGTTTGCGTTGTGTGTGGAGAGCTTAATTGTTCCGCCCAATGCAACAAACCAAAGGATGACTCCAAGGTTAAAAAATGTAGCAATTGTGGTGGAAATCACACTGCTAACTACAGAGGCTGTCCAGTTTTTTCTGAGGTAAGGAAGTCAACTCAGCAATTAAATACTCCTGCTAGGCAGCCACAATACCAAGCAAATGCTCATTACCCTCAGTTAGCTCAACCCACAACCAAACATGTTTCATACGCGGATATATTAAAATCCAATCATGTTTTAGCACACAAAGCGACACCTACAAACAATTCTACCCCAAATATGCATCCAGAAGCTAAAGAACAAACTCCATCTGGTAACTACAATCGTCTCGAAGCAAGTATCGAGACATTAGTGCATTCGTTAAACAGTTTTATGAGCTCTATGAGCAGCATGATGCAAGAAATGGTTAGCATGCAATCTATGATGTTGCAGGCGGTACTTAACAAACCATGAACTGTTTAAAAATATGTTTCTGGAACGCAAACGGCTTACGCCAACACAAAAATGAACTCGATACTTCTTGAAGAACCACCAAATTGATGTCATGATGGTTTCGGAGACTCATTTAACAACAAATAGCTTTTTTAAAATCAATGGCTATATATTATATGACACTAAAGACCCCCGTGGCAGAGCATGTGGTGGTTCAGCAATACTAATAAGGGCTCGAATTAAACATCATTTACTGTGTGATTTTTGTGAGGACTACCTTCAAGCAACAAACATCTGTATTGAAGAATATCATCAAAACTTTGTTATGTCTTCGATTTATTCACCTCCTAGATTTCAAATATCAGAGAGTCAATATATCGACTTTTTCAAATCACTAGGTCCCTGTTTCATAGCATCAGGCGAATACAACGCTAAACATACATTTTGGGGATCACGCCTAATAACTCCAAAAGGTCGTGTTTTGTTTGATACAATTTTAGAAATGCGTCTGAATGTGATATCAAGTGGACAACCCACCTATTGGCCTACTGATCGACAAAAAATACCTGATGTTATTGATTTTGGCGTGACTAAAGGTATTTCGAGAGAAATGATTAAGGTTGAAGCGTCACTCGAATTATCCTCAGATCATTCACCCACTGTTGTCTATATATGGAATCAGCAAAATATCGTGTCGCCAACAACTTGCACAAGCATTAATTGGTTGAAACATAGAATGTATCTCAGTACTCATTGTTCGGAAAACATACCGCTAAGAACACCAGAAGATGTGGACCAGAGTCTAATTTATTTTGATCAAAACCTTAAATCAGCTGCCCAACATGCGACAGAAACCAGACAACCAGCTAGATACAATCAAATTTATTTTGTAGATGTCGAGCGGCTCTTGGCTGAAAAAAGAAAAATTAGAAGAGAGTGGCAAGCACACAGATCTCCTCAACTCAAATCTAGACTTAAAGATTGCACGAAACGACTAAGACAGCTGCTAGAATCTCGAAGAATAGCATCTCTGAAAAATTACTTGGAAGACCTCGACGCAACTGCTTAATCAGATTATTCATTATGGCGTGCATGTAGGAACCTTAAAAGACCGGTCGTACGTAAGCCTCCCTTGCGAACTTCTTGTGGAGGCTGGGCAAGGAATGATACCGAAAAAGGCAATTTGTTTGTTGGACATTTGAAGAAGGTTTTCACCCCAAATGTATGTACTGATATAGCTGAGTTACCATCAGTAGAGACTAGTGCCGTAGTACCCCTAAGATTTGAATTTAGCGATATTGAAAGGGCAATAGCAGATTTAAACACCAAAAAAGCCCCTGGCGTTGATAAAACAAGTAACAAGATGTTAGTTGAGTTGCCCCGTATAGGTCGCAGAATTATTCTGTTTGTTTTTAATGCCATCTTACGTCTTGAGTACTTTCCCACAGAGTGGAAGGTCTCTTTGATAACTATGATTCCTAAACCAGGAAAAAACCACACAAAAGTAGAATCATACAGACCTATAAGCCTTTTATCAAACGTGTCAAAGTTATTTGAGAGAATATTAATAAAACAACATAGTACGATCCAACAAACACACAGATTAGTAAATGTAATTAAAACGACCTTTGAAGAAAAAAAATACTGTTCTGCGCTCTTTATCGACGTTTCTCAAGCATTCGATAAGGTTTGGCACGAAGGCCTAATATTTAAGCTAAAGCTGAACTTGCCCGAAAACTTGTATAAGCTCTTAAAAGATTATTTAACGAATCGCAAGTTTTTACTAAAAGAAGGTGACTTTTTAAGCTCGCCACAGCTCATTGAAGCCGGAGTTCCCCAAGGTAGTATTTTGGGACCAATTTTATATTTACTGTACACATCAGATATGCCAATTAGCACCCTAGTCCACACATCAACTTTTGCAGATGACACAGCTTTTTTAAGTATTCATGAAAGTGCCCAAGAAGCATCACAACTTTTACAAGACCACATACTCAATTTGGAAAAATGGCTAGAAAAATGGAGAATAAAAGTGAATGAACAAAAATGCACTCACATAACTTTCACACTGCGTAGGGACTCATGCCCTCCTATTCGCATAAATAACCAAATGATACCACAGCTTTCAGACGTTAAATACCTGGGTATACATCTTGACCGTCGCCTTACTTGGAAAAGAAACATTGACTTCAAGTTAACACAAATGAAACTAAAAGCAGTACAACTAAATTGGCTTATTGGCAGAAACTCCACCCTGAGCTTAGATTGTAAACTTCTACTGTACAAGTCGGTCCTTAAACCAATTTGGTGTTATGGGATTCAGTTATGGGGCACTGCCTCAGCTAGCAATGTAGAAAAAAATCAAAGGCGCCAAAATAAGATTTTACGTATTATTACATCTGCTCCCTGGTATATAAAAAATTCGAACATCCACAAAGACCTAAACATGCCATCAGTTAAAGCAGAAATAGCGAAACATGCAGTCACATATCTAAAGAGGCTTGAATCTCATCCAAACCCTTTGGTGCGTAAGATGCTGAATGAACCTGGTTACATTCGACTAAAAAGAAGAGATACTGCCATACATTAGAGGGATGACCCGCAAATGATTTCAAAATCCGTGAAACAAACATTATTTTTGTCTAGAATATTTTATTTTAGACTTAAGATACGAGTAATTATTGTTAGTTCAAAAATATTGAAGATACAATAAATAAATTATGAAAAAAAAATGTACTATAAGGACAAACTCAGTTGAGTTTTCTAAAAGACAACTGCTACTGATGAGTTGTAATTTGAAACAACTGCTACTAGTGAGTTGTAATTTTTTTTTTAACTTTTGTTAACCGAACTAACACAGGGTTGTAAACGGTGAAACTACAACAGAGTTGTAACACAATTTAAATTCAACTTAAAAATTTTTGACAAGTTGAGTTGTAATTGATAATACCAAATTGTAAAGTTGAGTTGTAAACCGTAATAGGGGCCTAAAATGAAAGAAAATAATTTTAAAAAAAATCGAGTGTGCAAAAAATTTTTTCGCTTACCAAAGATTTTCTGCATAGCCTGTCGTCCGAAGGATGTATGATCGTCCTCTATGTCATAAAAATCACCGGCTTCACTTACTTAATATTTTTTACGTAACCGGTCGCAGAATAAAAATATTTTTTATTTGCTTAAAATTTATTCCACTTTTTTTTATTAATTTCATTTTAGTTAGATAATACTTTTAATTGAGGGTGGCCCCCAATTTTTTTATTTTACATTTTTTTTTCTCATGTTTGTAATCGCTTGAAAATTTAAGCGTTCTTTCTGTTTTCTTGGGTAAAAGTACACCTTGAGCATTTGTTGCTCCAGACCAAAGAGAACCCTTTGTGGCGTAGTGGAAACAGGGCAATTCGCCAAAGTAATTCAAAGAGCGAATCATGTAATTCAAGTCGTAAAGCAGCTGCGGTTTGATAAACAACTCTCGCGTCGTTAACATTTTTTTAAGGGCGATCAGGACTGATTATGTTTAACTCAGAGTTTTGCGTCTCACTCTCGCATTGTTGAGTTAAAGTTTTTTTCCATTTACCACATGCATTCGTATATAACTGTTAGTTGTAAATATGTTGACTCCAAAACTGAGTGCTCAATTTTAGTTGAATTAATCAAGTCCATGGTTTTTACCAGATATATTTCATATACAAAAATTAATGTCAAATTTAAGTTTTCTTTTATGTTAACTTTAAAACTATGAATAAATATATGTAAATAAAAAAATTGAAAAATTTTACTACGTAAAACAAAAATAAACAAATAACATCATATAACGCTTCAAAAAGTGAGTGTTCAATAGTAGTTTTTTCTTAAAAAATCACTCAGAAGGCAAACTTTAATACTTGGTATGTGATCTCTTGTTCTTGTCTTCTTGAAATAGAAATAACCAGATTTTGGGTAACTTCGTGCGGAATTTTAAATCATTATTCATGTAGAGCGATAATTGACTCATCTCTGTTTCTTATTGGCTTTTCTCTAACCATTCTGTCTAAATTATCACATAGATTGTCTATGGGGTTAATATCGAGTGGGTTGAGGCGGAGTTCCCATTCATTTTAGGTTATTATATAAAAGCTAAAACTTTGTATTATGCGCTGTGTGCTTCGACGTTGCCCTGTGTAAATCTAAAGTTACCAGCAATTAGCATATTTTGGGCGCTAGAATATATATTTGTATGGTCCATTATTCCATCAACTACTCATGTAAATATCCAACCCCAGCAGCGCTCATACATCCCCTCATAGCAGTAACCCAACCCGATTTTTTAATGTTGTAAACACATTTTTTCCAAACTCTTCACTTAGTTTTCTTCACACTCTACACCTTCCAGCTTTGTTATGGATGTTAAATTTGCTTTTATCAAAAATTATGCTTGGCCTTGTTAACTTCACTTTTATACATATGTTTTTCACAGGCAACACGACTGTTACAACCACCTTCATGAACCACATTTCGGACTGTATTTGGACATACGCTAGTTTTAATGTTTTTATTGAGAATTTTGGTCAATTCTGTCCGAAATTACTGAAATTGTCTTTATTTCACGAAGTCGTGATCTTTCCTTACCAAGACAAAGTGCTTTAAGTTATCTTGGCTCATTGATGAGTTTTTTAGTTTTATTGTATTTTTCGAATAATTTTTATGGTTGAGTAAAGTCTTGTAACCATTACTCCAATTTTGAAAAATTATTATAAATTATCATAAATTTTCTTAAATTTATGATTCATAAATTTTCTTAAATTTATGATAATTTTTCGTTCAGATTCTGTGGTTTCTTTACGTACTACTTCTTAAAACAACTGTTTCTAAAATAAATTTTGGAGTTTATCTTTAATGTTTGAAAAGATTTTTTCCAAAATAGCCCACTATTTTTTCGGAAACATGAATTTTTTGGTGGTGAGCACTCACTCAGAACTATTTCTACTTTTAGTTTCTAAATCTAAGTTTTAAAAAGAAATTAAATTAGTAAATTTATAATTTTAGTAAAGTTAATATAAGCTATAAAAAATAAAAGTTGATTAAAAAATCTGGCCCATGATTACAAAAAAAGTCATGTTTCATTTCGATTGAAAATGTGATTTAAAAAAAATTTTAAGATTGAGCACTCACTTTCTGATCCAAATGTTTTTTCTTTCATATATTATTTATTGTATCTTTAAATTACATTTAAGCACTAACAATAAGTGCTGAAATCTTAGGACTAAAAGTAAAAATAAGAAAAAATTTAAACATATATAAGTATATACTTTAGTCCAGCCAGTGCTAGACAAAAACTGTATGATGATACGGATGTTGTTATTATTATGTTGGTCTCCTTTCTGATGTTCGGCCAAGAGAAGCAATATTCCTCCTTCTTAGTCGGATGTAATCACGATCATTCAGGATGTTGCGGGCCAGTGGATTTGGATGCTTTTCAAGCTTCCTTAGATATGTTGTTGCATGTTTCGCTATTAATGCATTAACTAGTGGCACGTTTAGATCTTTGTGGATGTTAGAATTTATAATATACCAGGGTGCGACTGTAATTAGTCGTAAAATCTTATTTTGGTGTCTTTGAATTTTTTGTATGTTCCAAATGATCCTGTAGCGTATTAAGTCTTGCAACATGTCGAATAAACCTGCAACGTACGACAAACAACCAGTATCTTATTGATGATTATCTGGCAACGTCAGTCAACATTTTTGAAATAGTAGAAACCGTGGTAACCCTCTAGAGAAAAAACGAACTTATTATTATTGTGAAATACGACGCTTATCAACACAAAATATAGTAAAATAAATAAAACTTAACAAAACATTAAATAATCGTTGTTATAATTATTTCTCGTCATACACTCCATATTGGTGACCCCATACATGAAAATATTATAAATGGTTAATGACGGGGATAAACAACAACAGCAGGAGCCTCCTAAACAGGTGCCTGCGCCGCAAGATGACGGTCCCTCAACAAGTGATCGACAATCGTCTTCTGAAGTGTTTCGTGTTGGTGTTAAACCGCCAGTTTTTTGTAAGGAACAGCCGGATCTCTATTTTATACAGATGGAATCCCAGTTTGCTGTCTCTGGTATAACGACTGACAACACAAAATACCACCACGTTATTGCTTCATTGGAACCCCAGTATTTATTACAAGTAGCTGATATAATACGAAACCCACCGAGAAACGACAAATATGATGCAGTTAAGCGTGCACTAATAGCTGAATATACCGATTCTGATCAGAAAAAGTTGAGAACATTAATCCGAGAGGTAGAATTAGGTGATCTTAAACCTTCTCAACTTTTAAGACGCATGAAAGAATTAGCAGGCAATAAGATATCAGACGACGCCCTTAAATCTTTATGGATGGAACGATTGCCTGAAAGTATTCGATCCGTGGTCTCTATCGTCGATGGCGATTCCTCTAAGATGGCAGAACAGGCCGACAAAATGATGGAGGTACAAAATTTTTCGTTAGTGGCATCCGTTCAAAGTAGTTCACCCCTACAAATCGAAATTGAAAACTTAAGAAAGGAGGTGGCAGAGTTGCGAATATCTCGACAGAGAACCCCAAGTCATTCAAGATCCAGAAATCATTCTTCTCATCGTAGTAAGTCAAAGGTACGTTTTCCATTCTGTAAGTATCATTATCGTTATGGTGATAAAGCGCGAAAATGTATCGAGCCATGTCAGTACAAGAAACTTACTCCGGAAAACTAACTGCAGCCCTGTCAACGACGGCTGATAGGTATGCAGCAGCAGATTGCCGTCGTCTATTTGTAACGGATAGGAAAACTAAAATAAAATACCTTATAGACACTGGTGCCGATTTTTCAGTAATACCACCTACACATAGAAAAAATGCACAAACGGGTAACCTTTACGCAGCAAATGGCACTCCCATAAATACCTATGGCACGAGAATAATTTCAATCGACCTTGGATTGAGGAGAAACATGGACTTTGAATTTCTCGTGGCAGAGGTTACAAGGCCTATTATAGGGGTTGATTTTTTACATAAATATGATTTGCTTGTCGATGTACGCAGGAAAAAATTAATTGATGGTAAAACAAATATTATGGTCAACGGGTTCAAGTGTAAAGATAACCTCGAGCAAATTTATACTATATCACCAACAATTCATACGTGGATTAGAGAATTGCTCGATGATTACAAGGATTTAACACAACCGTTTAAATTTTCTGCTGTCGATGCAAAAATTAATGTTCATCACCACATTGTTACAGAAGGCCCTCCCGTTTACTCTAAATCCAGAAGACTAAATCCGGACAAATTGGCAATAGCTAAAAGAGAATTCGACTACATGTTACAACACGGTATATGCCGTCCAAGCAGCAGTCAATGGGCAAGTCCATTGCACCTTGCACCGAAGAAGACCAGTGGGGAATGGCGCCCATGTGGCGATTATCGACGTTTGAACGCAGCCACTAAGCCAGATAGGTATCCTATACCCCATGTACAGGACGTGTCACATAGGTTGTACAACAAATCAATTTTTACCACTTTGGATCTAGAACGTGCATATAATCAGATCCCTATAGCACCTGAAGACCGTGAAAAAACAGCAATAATAACACCTTTTGGGTTATATGAATTTAATGTAATGACTTTTGGATTGCGAAACGCAAGTCAGACGTTCCAAAGATTCATGGATCAGATTTTCCGAGATCTTGACTTTGTCGTGGTTTACATTGATGACATATGCATCGCATCCTCTAGTAAAGAACAGCATATGCAACATTTAAAGATTGTTTTTGATCGCCTACGTAAATATGGACTCAGAATTAAAATTTCGAAATGCGTCTTTGGACAAACTGAAATTAATTTTTTGGGTCACTGTATTACGGCGGCTGGTGTTAAGCCAACTACGGAAAAAGTTTCATCAGTACTAAATTTTAAAAAACCAACAGTTGCTCATGAACTTAGACGATTTATTGCACTTTTAAATTATTATCGTAGATTTATTCCCCAAGCAGCATTTAGACAGAACAAACTACAAAAACTCATAAAAGGGAATAAGAAAAACGACAAGTCTATCGTTGAGTGGGATGACGAAACCTCTTTGGCGTTTGAAGAATGCAAAACTTCTCTTGCAAATGCAACGTTGTTGGCTCACCCATCATTAAAGGCGAAACTGGTACTTCATGTCGATGCTAGTAATTTTTGCGTTGGTGCAGCAATCCACGAAATAGAAGATGGTCAACTTAAACCACTAGGATTTTTTTCCAAGAAAATGACGGACTCTCAGAAGCGGCTTAGCACTTATGATCGAGAATTGCTAGCTATTTATCAATCCATCAAGTATTTTTCTCATTTCATAGATGGTCGAGACTGTGTGGTGATGACTGACCATAAACCACTAACGTATGCTTTTCGCCAAAAGCCGGAAAAGTTAACACCGAAGCAATGCCGTCAACTAAGTTTTATAAGTGAGTATTCTACAAACATACAACATATTTCAGGTAAAAACAATATAGTAGCTGACACATTGTCACGCGTAGAATCCATATTTAACGGCAACCAAATTGATTTTGAAAAATTGTCAGCGGATCAAAAGGATAATTTAGAAATTGATGATGCAAAATCGGATACTAGTCTACAATTGAAACTTGTACCAATACTAGGTTCTAACTCCACAGTTTGGTGCGATACTTCTAATAATCGCATACGACCTTACATCACAACAAATTTTAAAGAACAAGTATTTAATTCGATTCATAACATGTCACACCCTGGCAGGCGTTCAACTGTAAAACTAATCACCGAACGTTTTGTGTGGAAGGATATGAAGAAAGACATTTCCTCTATGGTAAAGACCTGCATACCTTGTCAACGATGTAAGATTATAAAACACAACAAAAGTGCTCTGCAACGTTTTAATGTGCCAGACGAACGATTTAGACATATTAATATAGACATCATAGGACCTCTACCTATTTCAAACGGGTACAGATATTGTCTTACTTGTGTTGATCGTTTTACTCGGTGGCCTGTTGCAATACCTATGAAGGACATCACTGCCGAAACAGTTGCCCGAGCTTTTCTGCATGGTTGGATAGCACAATTTGGAATGCCCGGCGCAATTACAACCGATCGTGGCAGGCAATTCGAATCAACATTGTTTAACGAATTATCTCGTCTTACAGGATCTAAACACCTACGTACTACGGCATATCACCCTCAGGCTAACGGGTTAATTGAACGTATGCACCGTACCTTAAAGAGTGCTATAAAATGTCACACTTCTAGCGACTGGTTTGATAGTTTACCTATCGTACTGCTAGGACTTCGTGCAACTTTGAAACCTGATCTTAATGCCTCCCCAGCTGAAATGGTGTATGGTTCCACTCTAAGATTACCTTGTGAATTTTTTGAAAAGCCATCCAAGGAATATGTTGGTAGTGATTTTGTTAAAAACTTACGTAATGTCATCAGTGACTTAAAGCCTGTATCAACTTCTCAACACTGTACAAATAAAGTATTCATACAGAAAGATCTCGCTAATTGTACACATGTATTTTTACGAGATGACACAGTACGTCCACCTTTAAAGCCACCATATGATGGCCCATACGAAGTTCTAAGTAGAGATAACAAAACTTTTAGCATAAAACTCGGTGATAAAGTTACAAAGGTCAGTATTGATAGAGTCAAATCCGCATATATAAACAACCAGGAAGATCAGAATTTTTTCGAAAAGCAGTCAACGACTACTGAACAACCGCAATCTTCATCAACAAATCAACAAATTCAAAACGAAACATCTCAAACTATTCAAATTGAAACACCTGTAGCAGTTCAAACTGACCGTAGGGGTCGGGAAATAAAACGGCCAAGAAAATATGTTAGTTTCGATTTGGACCAAATTATTGGAGGGGGAGTGATGTAGCGTATTAAGTCTTGCAACATGTCGAATAAACCTGCAACGTACGACAAACAACCAGTATCTTATTGATGATTATCTGGCAACGTCAGTCAACATTTTTGAAATAGTAGAAACCGTGGTAACCCTCTAGAGAAAAAACGAACTTATTATTATTGTGAAATACGACGCTTATCAACACAAAATATAGTAAAATAAATAAAACTTAACAAAACATTAAATAATCGTTGTTATAATTATTTCTCGTCATACACTCCATAATCCAAATGTTTTAAATTGTATGTGGAACTGTTAAAATTATTAACAATTAAAAGAATCAACCATCACAAAAGAAACGAAAAACAAATTATTGGATGTATTATAAAAGAATTAAAAAATAATTCACAAAAATATTAAAGAAAACCAACTTGGAAAGATAAACATTTTTTGAAAAGTAGATGAAAGAACCTGGTGAAGACCACCAAATAAAAACTTGAAAATTACTAGATTTAAAGTGACAAGTAGTAACTACTTTATTGGATGAAAGAACCTGGTGGAGAACCAAATTAAAACCCACAATTGAGGATTGTAACCTCACGTTTTTGACGTGATTCAGTACCTGCAAAAATAACTAAGATTGATACTAGTGGAGACCAATAATACTCTAGGAGTGGACTCTGGTGAGCCTACTTCCTGTGCAAAGGTGCAGGTTGGCTGGATTTTCCTATATGTTGATAGAGCTTGACAATATAATTAAAGTGTTAGCAATTAAAACATTAAAACCGAAAAAAAAGTAATTCAAGTTGTAGTGGAAACGTGGTATAATATTGTTTTAATATGAAACGAGTAATTTTTACCGAGTACTTGTATTTAAGGCCGGGGAACATAGAATCCATCATGCGTTATACTTTGACGTATTCAACTGAAATTAAAGTAACGACGGACGAGGTTGACACAATGAGTTCTTTTTGACGGATACTGAATCATTACACCCCGTCCCCATAGACATTAACATGCGTTAACAAAAGTCAAACTTCATATAAAAAAACATTATTTTTAATACTGTTTTTTTTATATGAAGTTTGACTTTTGTTAAGACATGTTGATAGCAAATGAAGACGGGGGTTTAAAAAGCTTTTTTTCCATTTTACTTTATTTATTTTGTTGCATTTTGTTTTATTTTTGCTGCAACTCAATACAAAAATTTTATCAAAACAAAGAAAAACCAATTGATAGCTATCAAACTGCTCAACGTACGATAAAACTTTCGTACTTTGCGTTGACAGAGACGTTCTGATTGTGACAACGCTCATAAGAAAACCTGTATTTCAACTTACTTGTCAGTTGAGAAAGACGACGTATAATGTACGACTGATTCTATGCATGGGCCCCGGCCTTTACTCGTATGGTTTATCCCTAGTTAAATGTACGTTAGACGCCAAAAATACTAATTAAAATATATCATCCAACAACAAAAAACACTTCTTACCCTTTTTGGTAGTATTTGGATTTTTTTTTGTTGATCTTGAAATATATTTGGATGTGAAAAAAGTATTTTGCTTTTTCTCCAAGTTAAAAAAAAAATAACAATTTTTTGACAGCTGCTATGCACATAAAAAAGTAAAGCAAAAAAATAATTAACTTCGCCGTGCTGTCACCTAGCAAAATAAATTCGCCTTGGATCTTTTATTAAAAATGCTTTCTAAAAATTACAAGAGACCACTGGTTGATTGTGATTAATAAGTAGTTCATAACACAAATCATATTTCAAAAGGAAAATGAGCGATTAAACTAATTCATTTTTCAACTTTAAACTAAAATGAGCGATCACTAAACGGAACTATAATGCACAAGTCTATTTAATAATACAATTTAAAGCACATTTAATTGAGTTATGCATGTATAACAGACCTTCTACAAATTATGACATGTTTTTAACTATACAATTATTCCAATAATGGTATACTACATTATTCTAACATCCAAAGTGTTTATACCAAATTATATGTATTTATTTCAAGTACATGCAAGTCTACAGCAAGTACAACATTTTTGTAAAAATAACGCTAGGTGTCAAAAAGCAACTGACTACAACTCATGGGATGGCAAAGTAGGAGCAATTGTACTTTTTGTATAGCCTGGTACTCTGTTCCGTTTTTCATGCGGAATGCTGTCAAATTACATACATAAAAAATTTCTATGGAAAAGTCATGAAAAAATGATGCACAAGTAGTACTCTGTTTTTGCTGTAGAAAAACATTGAAATGTTTCTGGCAACATTTTATCAAAGCTGTGAAATAAAGCAAAGGGGCATTATTTTATGTGGAATTTTTCAAACAACAGCTGATCGCTTGGCTTTTGTTAAAATTTCTAAAACAATATGGTATACATTAAAACAATAAAATCGTAAAATTCTTTCAAATCGCGAGATAGACACCACATTTTAAATGTCAAATTTTCCTTGTGAAATAATAAACATTTTCACAAATTCGAACAGAGTAATAGGCTTAATGGAAGGCGAATTCATACCAGGTAGAGTTGATATGGGTTATCTGATTGTTTCTTTTGCTAATGTCTTGTCAAAATTACATTGTTTCATATCTGCTAATCTAATGTCAAAGTTGTTGTTTTGTTGTAGTTGTTGCTTTACTTCTCACAACTGGTATGAATTCGCCTTGGCTTAATGTAAAACTTAATATCAATTCTGTGAAATAATCTATATACATACATATATGTAATTAATAGGCAAACACGTTTTTTGTAATCACTTTTACGTCCGTAATACTGCACCGATTTTGGAAAGATTTATATGCTTTTAAAGCCTTTTCTACACAAATGTGCACAATCTTAATTTTATTTAAATCGGTTCAGTACTTTAGAAGTAATATTACTATCATTTTCGCACTAACACCACTAAACAAATACATGTTCCTCTCTTAAAATGGTTTTACACGGCGTGTATTTGTCATATGACCTGTCAGTTTGATAATCCATATGTAATTTCATGTGTTTGTCAAAATAACCCTTTTACATACGTTTTTAATTTTTGCTTTCAAACGTACATGTGTAACATGTGACATAACCTACAATATATAATTTTTCCGCCACACAGTTTTTTATTTGCAACCACAGCCTATGCAAAGATGCAAACCTAGTGATTTTACCACATTTTTAGCGCTTTTGGTACCACAAAAAGCATAAAATAACAAAATATCAAGTTGGCATTGCAGGATGTCAGATGCTTTGTCACATCAAAATAGAACACGTTCTAAATGAAAAATGTCATATGTATTGTACACATGGAAAATACAAATGTTATGTTTGAAAGGGTTCACACGACGTGTATAGAATTTACACATGGAAAAGTGACAAGTCATATGACAAATACACGCCGTGTAAAACCACTTTTAGCTGCAAGTCGAAAACGCAAGTACATTTAAAAAGAAACACGTGCGTTTTCGTGTTTAAGCATGGCCATACTTTTATTTCCAAGAGTTTGTTACTTTTTGAGGATGGGGGCAGCGATACCTAGTAACAATTAAATTATAACACGATGATCTGTTTATGTTTAGATCATAGACACTCACGCAATGGGCATCTCTAAACAAGCGCTATTGTTTTGTGTGATTTCTCTACATATTACTATTGTTAATGAATATGTTAGATTTTTTTTCATAAGAACCACTTCTACGGAATTTTCACAACATACATATACCTATGTTACAATTCATGACTTTCTTAATTCTAAGAATCATAAGAAAACTAATTTAATTATACATTAACTTATTATTGAACAAAAACCTTTTGTATGGAATTTTCACAACCATACAATATTCACATGCTACCATTTTTTGCTACTTTTTACTCTATCTTAACAAAAAACTTAAATTAAAATTTGGTTAACTCATTCAAAATTAAACGCTTTTGTATTTACTAATGTTAAACAATGTGATTTTTTTCAGTGCAAAACACCAATACATTCTCATTTTATCCAGTTTTAACATTTTTCTCTGGTTGGGGGCCTTTAGTTTAGATCAATCTGAATTAAAACAAGAATTCATAAAAAGTGTGTTTGGTGCAACTTGAGCAAGCAAAGCTAGATTTTAAAATTTCGATTACCTTCCCTGATGAAACAAAGGAAAGTAAACAAAATGTATATGTACGTACATATGTACATACATATTTGAATTTTTCTTTTTTTAAATTCAAAGGCGCGCAGAAACAGAAACACAACGAAAAATATCAGCTGAGCTAACGAATGTACTTGATATACATAAATATGTACATACATTGTACTCATGTATATACAGTGATGTTCCATAAAATAGAGCCAGTCTCACTTTCTACATTTTACTTACTGTCCTTAATTTACTTGAAGAAACTTTGTGGTCTGACGAATCAAAACTAAATTTACTTAACTCTGACAAGCAGCCACTGTGTACGAAGGCCACCAAACACCAAACGTCCTCCTCAATACACCTAAAGCCCATTAAACACGGAAATATTATGGTGTGGGGGTGTTTTTCATATATTGGAACTGGGCCTATCGTACGGGTGGATGAAAGAATGGATGCTATTTTTTACACAAATCTGCTTAACAGTTATGTAATGGGTTACGCAGAATAAGAAATTCCGCTTGGATTTGTGTTTCAGCAAGACAATGACCAGAAACACACATCGAAGTGGACAAAAGATTGGTTTGAAAAATATAGGGTTGATTTTTTCAGCTGGCCTGCTCAGTTGCCAGTCTTAAACACATTAAGAACTTTTGACGAATAGTTAAACCAGCTCTTAAGGGAAAACATGCAACAAATGAAGATCACTTGTGGGCATTAGTAAAAGAAGCCTAGTGTAATATTCCGATTAAGACATGCCAAAAACTTGTCAAAACGGTGCTTAGCCGTTATCAAAAATAAATTATATTTCACTTAGTACTGAGGTAATAAAGATAACTAAAGTATATTATTAATAAATTAATTATTTAGGCTTAAGTTCTTAATTATAAAGAGATATAGAAAAATTTGATACTAGCAAAGCAGAATGCATTTTCTAGACAGCTACGTCTAGAGCGGGCACGGCTTTGCCGTTATGTCTTTATTTCTTGAGCTATATGAGGCAACCACTTAAAATTTGCAGACAGTAGTTAACTCTATGTTCGCTTTTTATTAAATTAAACCTTAAAATTAAGGGGTGTTCCGAGAGTGACGTGCTTTGCGTGTATATGGCCTAAGTTTTGAACAACAATAAGTGGACTCTTGAAGTTTTTACAAGAGGTTTATTAGTATGGAAACTATAACAATTAAAGGGTGATCCATCAGTGACATGTTTGTTACGTATATTACCTTATTTTTTGAACCGCAATAGATAGGCCTGATATTTTTGTAGAAAGTGTATTACCATGGCCGTTATAACAACAATTCCTAAAATTTAAAGGGTGTTCCAATAGCGATGCCATTTTCGCGAATATGACTTTGATTTTAAAAAGAAAAGGGCGCCCCATAAGACATGAAAAAATTAACAAATTGAGTTTTTAAAGGCGTACTAGACATAGTACGGAACCCTACGTGTGTGAGACTAACTCGCACTTTTATTTAGATAATTGAAGTGGATGGCTCTATTTTTTTGCACACCTAAAATCTTGAATTTCGAATATTTTACGAAATGTCGAAATGTCAAAAAACATAGAAGCAAATTGAGAAGGCGTGTGTTTTATTACTTTCTCCTTTCTGGGGGGTTACTGCCTAATTCGATTCGAAAGCGAAAATTTTTCGAAAGCAATTTCCGAATCGAAATTTAATCGCACTGCGTAACTCGTTCGAAACGATGACAGAGTTGTATTGCTAAACAATTGGGAAATTATGATGAAAAGTTGGTAGCACTGCAACTTAATTGTCAAACTTGGTGAAAATAACCCAAAACAAAAAGCAGTTAAAAAAGAAAGTTTAAATATTATACTTTTCTAATTATTTTTTAATAATGGATTGTGTTTCGTTGTGGATTAAAATTCATTAATTAATTAAATTTAATTCCAGAAAGAGTTCAAAGCAAAATAGTAAGGGTCCCATCAAATATCATTTATCTTAATGATAACAGGCAAGAGACCATAAATATTTTATACATTATATTAACAAAATGTATGATTTAGTTTTATAAAAAACTTCTTTCAGTAAGGATTCAATTACGTATATACTTAATGGCATAGAAAGTGCATTAAAAAGGTCACAAAGATCCGCTGCTATTAACCTACGTTAAATGAGGCCGTCACTCTACAATTGCTGCTTCATATTAAGTGATTTATTCCTAGGATCTGGAACATTAGGATGACCTTTGCTAACTCTGAATGCTTAGACATGAATTGAACCATTTCTTCATACTGTTTTTTATTTTTATAAGATTTTTTCTGAATATTCCTTTAAAAAACAATTATTAAGGCTTTATTATAAAGAAAGAAATACCAACAGAATATAATGCATAATAAAGAACTTAACCCTGAATAATTATTAATTCAATAATAAAAAATAGTTCAAATAAAATTAAATTTACATTAAACATTAAAATAATTGTATTAAAACCAACATTATTAAGTTTAATTTATGTATTATTCACTTTTATTTATTTTGAAACGTTAAAATACTTGTTTTGTACTTTTCTTTGAATTTGTCACTAGCAAAATAGCTTTCGAACAATTTCCTAATGGATTTTGCGTAACTGATGCTTGGTTTCGTACTACAGAGTTGACCTTTCGAAAGGGATTTTTGTTTTTCGTAACACAGGGTTGTTCTTTAGATAGGGATTTTTATTTTTCGTTAGAGCAAAAAATATTCCTCACTTTCGTAACAATTTATACGAAAATCGTAATACACAGTACGAATTGTTCGAACTCGTACATTTTTTCTTTCGAATCGAATTACGCAGTAACCCCCCTGCATTATAAAATTTCTAAACACATACAACTTTCGACATGTCGAACTACTAAATCAGCTGGACGGACGACAGTACCTAGTAAGATAAATACACCTTGGTTTACACCTTACATTTATTAATTTTTGTTTAGTTTTGTGTTTTTATTTTATAAATTTTTCAACAGTTTTTGCTTTTTGTTTAGCTTTTACACAGTAAAGAATAAGTTTAATTACTGAAAACAACCTATTTAAAAAAAATTATACACAGAATTAGAAATTAACAAGTTATTTCTTTTAAAACAAGTGTCATTTGCGATTCCAAACTCATTTTTGTATAACACATTTTCCTTTGTGGGGACAATGTGATAATTTTATAATTTAGATGAATGTTTTCATCTGCTCTTCTAACTACTCATTTACTTCTTTTGAGTTGCTGCAATTTCCTCGATTTTTTTTCGTCTTTTGCTCAAAAGCGGATTGTTTGATTTATCTAAAGCCTTTATATGCATCTGCAAGGATATTAAACACACAGTTTATTTTATTCTGCACCGATTTTAACAATCTCACCTCACTCACCTGATCATAATCCACTCTCATTGTTGCTAAAGACCTAGTCATCTCTTCCTGAACTTCCGGCCATGTTTCCTCTCCCTCCTTAAGCATACGACCTGTACACAATGGTGTCATTGGCACTTCCGTATACTGGGCAATCCATTTGTTTCGCATTACTTCTTCAATTGTCAAACGTTTACTAGGGTCGACATTTAACATGCCTTTAATTAAGTCTTTGGCCGATTGGCTGACATTTTTCCACTCAGGATTTGGAAAATCATATTGGCCGGTACGTATACGTTTTTTCATACCTGGCGATATGGCCATACCATTGTTACTGTAGAATGGTGGAAATCCACAAAGCAAAATATACATTATAACGCCTAAAGACCAAATGTCGCAACTTTTGTCATATTTTTCGGGACCCAGTACTTCGGGAGCTAAAAAGAATTAAAAAACAATCTTAATTAAATATGCTTTCAATAGTTTACTTCAAACTGAACTTACCAACATAATATGGCGTGTAACACGGTGTCTGTAGTGTATCCTTTATAAGCGTTTCTTTGGCAAAACCAAAATCTGTTAATTTCAAAATCGCATTCGGTTGTGGGGAAGTATATAAAAGATTTTCAGGTTTCAAATCACGATGAGCAATATCACGACTATGCAAAAATTGTACGGCCACACAGATTTCGTGCATTATTTGAGCAGCTTCTGTTACATACAATAAAATCATACAATAAGTCAGTGAAAAATCGAAAATAAAAATTTAAAAACCTCTTTCGGTAAAGGCACCATCCGCATTATCTTGTATACGCTGAAAGAGTTCACCTCCCTCCATGCTAGAATAATATGATTAGATAATATAAATAAAAGACTATTGGAGCAATTATCTGTCTATGTCTGATGATGATAAAAATTAAATTATCTTCACTACTTACCATTCCATAATAACTAAGAGACATTTATTACCGGCATATGTATTCTCATAGACATCAACAATATTGACAATATGACGACAGCTACTGACACGCCAATGTAGGTCAACTTCCCGTCTAGCCTTTGGACTGTCCAATAAAACCTTTTAATGTAAATAACGCAAAAATATAATAAATTAAACAATCAAAAGTTTCAAAAAGTATTTCATTTGTAAATTTATTTGTTTTAAAAATCATGGTGGTCGAAAATAACAGTTATTTTCAAAATTTCAACTCTCAAGTCAGATGGAAGGAAATTATATATTCGATATTTTAATATAACAGTGTGATTATAAGGTATAAAACTTGGAGTGGTCTACACTCAACTTAACCATACCTCATGGAAACAGATATTTTTTGAAATATATTACATAAAGAATAAAAGTTCAAAGTATATTGAAATCGAAAATCAGCTAAGAATAGAGTAATTGATAAAATAATTGTAATAGCACCTACAAAAGCAGTTTGATAATTCTGTAACCCCACTTAATCTTTTATTACCCGCAATAGCAAATAACCGCTAATGTCTAAATATGGAGAGTGGGTTTTTGCCATAGTGACTGTACACGTGTACGCCCGTGCGTTGTACTGATGCAACAGCACGTTTTTAATCGCTAAATAAGACCGTTATTGTGTCAAGTCTGTCCAGAAGCTCTGAACCTCTGGAGTGGCCTACACTCAACTTTACTCCAGGAAACAGATATTTTTATAAATATATTACATAAAGAATAAAAGTTCAAAGTATATTCAAATAAATAAAAAATTATTTTTGGTTTGGGGTGTCAAGTAAACTACCCTCCTGCCCGTTCCGATTTTGCCCAAAAACTGTACAGCCCTACATATCCATATACCAAAGGCACATACAGGATTTTATTTGGTTAGAATTAAAATCTGGTTATACTATCAACATCTTATTACAGCTCTTTTTAGTAGGATCTTTTTACATTGTAAATTCTTACTTCCGCCTTTTATATTCCTTCTTCTTCTAAAAGCGTGGTTAATAAAGACACTTTTACATTTCATTAATTTCTAATCGCATTTTAATTTTTCGAGTTGAATTGGAGCCTGGTGATATTAGGTTGAAAAAAAAAAACGAAACTTATCCTATTTATATCCTCAGACATCTACTGCACCGTAAAATCACCGTAGAGGAACCGCATAAAAGATCAGGTCAATTTCAGTGTTTAAATTGCCAAGAGTTTAGTCACACTAGGGCTTATTGTAAGCTGTCTCCAGTCTGCGTTGTCTGCTGCGAGCTTCATTGTACAGCCCAATGCGATAAATCTAGGAACGATGCAAAAGTTAAGAAATGTGGAAATCACACTGCTAACTACAGAGGTTGTCCTGTTTATGCAATGGTAAAGAAAACTTCCAAAAATGCTGTTATTCCCCCCAAGCAGGCTCAACACACAACAAACGCTTATTACTCGCAGTTACCACAGCTAACAGCTCAAAATGTTTCATACGCAGATGTCTTAAAAATTAATCGTGCTCCAGTGGTAAAACCATTACCTAAACCTTTTTCCAAATTTTTAGCCGGAACTTAAAGAACAAAATCTTTCTGGTTCCAGCCGTCTCGAAGCAAGCATCGAGACATTAGTGCAATCGTTAAACAGTTTTATGAGCTCTATGGGCAGCATGAGGCAGGAAATGGTACGAAGGCTATGATGTTGCAGGCGGTACTTAACAAACCATGAACTATTTAAAAATATGTTTCTGAAACGCTAACGGCATTCGCCAACATAAAAATGAACTAGAGTATTACCTCCTAAATCAACAAATTGATATTATGCTGATTTCGGAGACTCACTTAACAACTAATAGCTTTTTTAAAATAAATGGCTATATATTTTACGATACTAAAGACCCTCGTGGTAGAGCATGCGGAGGTTCGGAGGTTCGGCAATACTAATAAATTCTCGTCTTAAGCACTATCTACTGTGTGATTTCAGTACAGACTACATGCAAGCAACTAACATCTGCCTTGAAGACTTTGATCGAAACATAGTTATTTCTTCAATTTATTTCCCTCCTAGATTTTCGATATCGGAGAGTCAGTACCGGGACTTTTTTAAATTACTAGGACCCCGACTAGGCCAAGAAATAGTTTCACCGATGGCAAGCACTCGCGTTAATTGGCTAAAATATAAAAAATATCTCAGTGGTCATTGCTCGACAAACATACCGTTAAGAACACCAGAAGACGTAGAGCTGTGTCTTACTGATCTTAATAAAAACCTCAAATTAGCTGTTGAACATGCAACAATAACCCGACAACAAACAAGATACAATCGACTTTGCTCTGCAGACATCGAAATGCTCTTGACAGCAAAAAGAAAAATTCGAAGAGAGTGGCAATGTCGCAGATGTCCTCAACTCAAAAACAGATTAAGAGAAATCACGAATCAACTAAGAGAGCTACTTGAATCCCGCAGAATTTCATCACTACAAAAATATTTGGAAGGCCTCGACGCTAGCCCTCAATCGGATCATTCATTATGGCATGCAACAAGAAACCTTAAAAGACCTGTTATACGCAAGCCTCCCTTGCGTGATTCATGCGGAGGTTGGGCAAGAAGTGATATCGAAAAAGGCAACTTATTTGATAACCATTTTAAAAAGGTATTTATGCCGAATATACCTTCTACTTTAGTGGAGTTGCCACCCGTAGATGCTGAAACAGTAATCCCCCTTAGACTGAACTTAAGAGATGTTGCAAGGGCAATTGCTAGTTTAAACCCCAAGAAGGCCTATGGTTTTGACAAAACTAGTAACAAGATGATAAAAGAACTTCCCCAGGTAACAGTTAAAATAATTCTATTTATTTTTAACGCCATTATACGCCTTGAGTATTTTCCCTCAGACTGGAAGGTTTCTCATATTACTCTGATACCTAAGCCTGGAAAAGATCACACAAAGGTAGACTCCTATAGGCCAATAAGTCTATTATCCAATATGTCAAAACTATTTGAGAAAATATTAATTACTAAGTTGAACTCAATTTTGAGTGAAAAAGGATGTATTTCGAACCACCAATTCGGTTTTAGAAAACAGCACAGCACTATTGAACAAACGCACAGATTAGTAAATGCAGTAAAAAAAGCTTTCGAGGAAATACTGTACTGCGCTTTTCATAGACGTTTCCCAAGCGTTCGATAAAGTATGGCATGAAGGCCTAGTTTACAAGTTAAAGCAAAATCTGCCCAAAAATATTTATAAATTATTAAAAAGTTACTTAACTCGTCGTAAGTTCATAATTAAAGAAGGAGATTTTTTAAGCTCGCCTCAACCAATTAATGCTGGAGTTCCCCAAGGTAGTATTTTGGGACCCGTTTTATATTTGCTGTATACATCCGATATGCCAACTAGCAATCTAGTCCACACATCAACATTTGCTGACGACACCGCTTTTCTAGCATCCCAATACTTATAAGACCACATTTTTTATTTGGTATTTTGGTTAAAAAAAATGGAGAATAAAAATTAACGAACACAAATTTACTCACATAACTTTTACACTGCGTAAAGACTCATGCCCACCTATTCAAATCAATAACCAAACCATACCTACAAATTCAGAGGTGAAATACCTAGGTATACATCTCGATAGACGCTTAACCTGGAAAAGTCACATTGAAGCAAAATTGACACAAATGAAGTTAAAAGTAGTGCAAATAAGCTCATTGGTAGAAACTCAACCCTAAGCCTGGATTGCAAACTTCTACTTTATAATTCAATCATTAAACCAATATGGTGCTATGGCATTCAGTTATGGGGTACTGCCTCAGCTTCTAACATAGAAAAAATTCAAAGATGCTAAAATAAGATTTTACGACTAATTACAGACGCACCCTGGTATATTAAAAATTCTAACATCCACAAAGATCTAAACGTGCCACTATTTAATGCAGTAATAGCGAAACATGCAACAACATATCTAAGGAAGCTTGAAACGCATCCAAATCCACTGGCCCGCAACATCCTGAATGATCGTGGTTACATTCGACTAAGAAGGAGGAATATTGCTTCTCTTGGCCGAACATCAGAAAGGTCACCAACATAATAATAACAACATCCGTATCATCATACGGTTTTTGTCTAGCACTGGCTGGACTAAAGTATATACTTATATATGTTTAAATTTGTTCTTCTTTTACTTTTAGTCCTAAGATTTGAGCACTTATTGTTAGTTCATGTAATTTGAAGATACAATAAATAATATATGAAAAAAAAAATTTTAATTTCACCATCACAACAGGGGGGTTACTACGTATTTCGATTCGAAAGCTAAAATATTTCGAAAGCAATTTCCGAATCGAATGCTTAATCGTACTGCGTAACTCGTTCGAAACGATGACAAGAGTTGTATCGTTAAACAAATGGGAAATTATGTTGAAAAGTTGGTAGCACTGCAACTTAATTGTCAAACTTGGTGAAAATAACCCAAAACAAAACGCAGTTAAAAAAGAAAGTTTAAATATTATACTTTTCTAATTATTTTTTATTGTAATAATAATGGATTGTGTTTTGTTGTGGAATAAAATTCATTAATTAATTAAATTTAATCCCAGAAAGAGTTCAAAGCAAAATAGTAAGGGTCCCATCAAATATCATTAATCTTAATGATAACAGGCAAGAGACCATAAATATTTTCTACATTATATTAACGAAATGTATCATTTAGTTTTGTAAAAAACTTCCTTTAGTAAGGATTCAATTACGTATATACTTAATGGCATAGAAAGTGTATTAAAAAGGTCACAAAGATCCGCTGCTATTCACCTAGGTTAAATGAGGCAGTCACTCTACAAATGCTGCCTCATATTAATTGATTTATTGCTAGGATCTGGAACATTAGGATGACCTTTTGCTAAGTCTGAATGCTTAGACATGAATTGAACCATTTCTTCATACAGGTTTTTATAAGATTTTTTCTGAATATTCCTTTAAATAACAATTATTTAGGCTTAAGTTCTTTATAATAAAGAAATAAGGAAATAATAAATACCAACAGAATGTAATGCATAATAAAAAACTTAACCCTGAATAATTATTAATAAAAAATAGTTTAAATTAAATTTACATTAAACATTAAAATAATTGTATTAAAACCAACATTATTAAGTTTAATTTATGTATTATTCACTTTTATTTATTTTGAAACGTTAAAATACTTGCATTTGTACTTTTCTTTCAATTTGTCGCTAGCAAAATAGCTTTCGACAATTTCCTAATGGTTTTTGCGTAACTGATGCTTGTTTTCGTACTACAGAGTTGACCTTTCGAAAGGGATTTTTGTTTTGCGTAACACAGAGTTGTTCTTTAGATAGGGATTTTTATTTTTCGTTAGAGCAAAAAATCTTCCGCACTTTCGTAACAATTTATACGATAATCGTAATACACAGTACGAATAGTTCGAACTCGTACAATTTTTCTTTCGAATCGAATTACGCAGTAACCCCCCAGGTTATGTGCCTAGAGTGTGCTTATTGAAATAATTGAACAGTTTAGGGTAATTATCCTACAACCGGAAGAGATGAAAAGCATGACATTAAAGCAAGGACGAAAATAATATTGTTAATCAATAAAATTAATTATGTCCATATTGAGAACGCCGAAACATCAAAGGAAGTGTGAGACAACCTAAAAGCGTCATTTCAAGAATCTGGCCTAACTCGTCGTGATGGTTTTGCTGCGCCAGCTAATAACTAAAAATTTTCCGTCATGCGCAAGCATAGTAAAGTATGTGCGTCAAATTGTTTCGACTGCACATAAACCGAAAGAGGTCAATATGGCTGTAAATGATGAGTAGATTGGAACACTGCTTCTCGCAGGTTTACCAGAGGAATATGCCCCAATGATTATGGGGAGAGAGAGCTCTGGCTTAAAGATATCATGCGATTCCATAAAGACCAAACTTCTACAAAACATTAAGAAAAATAACAAATGGCAACAATTTTTTTTTTCATAATTTATTTATTGTATCTTCAATGTTTTGAACTAACAATAAATACACATATCTGAAGTCTAAAATAAAAATAAATATACTTGTTAAGTCCAGCCAGTGCTAGACAAAAATTCTATGTTTCACTGTTGCTGCTGTCATTGGCGGGTCATCCCTCTGACGTTTGGGCGAGAGAAGCAATATCCCTCCTTCTTAGACAAATGTAACCAAGATCTTTTAGTATGTTGCGGGCCAGCGGATTTGGATGTGTTTCATGCTTCTTTAAATACGTTACTGTATATTTCGCTATTTCTGCTTTAACTGATGGCACGTTTAGATCTTTATGGATGTTCGAGTTTTTAATATACCAAGCAGCAGATGTAATTATACGATAAATCTTATTTTGGCGCCTTTGAATTTTTTTTACGTTGCTAGTTGAAGTTTTCGGGCAAGTTCAGCTTTAACATAAATATTATTTGGCCTTCGGGCCAAACCTTGTCAAATGCTTGAGAAACGTCGATAAAAAGGGCAGAACAGTATTTTCTTTCTTCAGAGGTCTTTTTAATTACATTTACTAATCTGTGTTTGTTGGCTTAGGTATCATAGTTATCAAATAAATCTTTCACTCTGTAGGAAAGTACTCAAGACGCAAAATGGCATTAAAATCATAAAGAATAATTTTTTGGCTACACGGGGCAATTCAAATAACATCTTGTTAGTAGTATTATCAATGCCAGGAGCTTTCTTGGTTTTTAAATCAGTTATTGCTCTTTTACTATTTCTAAGCTCAAGCCTTAGGGTAACTGCCGGACTAACATCGACAGGTGGCAGCTATATCAGTCGAGACATTTCGAGTAAAAACATTTTTTAAATAACCAAGAAATAGATTGCCTTTTTCGGTATCATTTCTTGCCCAGCCTCCACAAGAAGTTCGTAATGAAGGCTTACGTACGACTGGTCTTTTAAGGTTTCTACATGCACGCCATAATCAATAATCTGATTGTGGAGTTGCGTCCAGGTCTTCCAGGTAATTTTTCAGAGATGCTACTCTTCGCGATTCTAGTAGCTCTCTTAGCCGCTTCGTTCAAGCTTTAAGTCTGGTTTTGAGTTGAGGAGATCTATGTGACTGCCACTCCCTTCGAAGTTGTCTTTTTTCTGTCAATAGCCGCTCGACATCTACAGATTATATTGAATTACATCTGCCTAGTTGCCGGCTTACTTTTGCATGTTGAACAGCTTATTTGAGGTTTTGTTCAAAATAAACAAGACTGCTGTGCTTCTGGTGTTCTCAGTGGGACGTTTTCCGAACAATTCGTACTGAGATATTTTCTATATTTCAACCAGTTTATGCTTGTACTAGTTGATGATACAATATTTTGTTGGTTCCATATATAAACAATCGTGGGCGAATGATTCGAGGATAAATCAAGTGATGCTTCAGCTTTAATTATTTCTCTTGGAATACCCTTAAACACGCCGAAATCAATAAGATCCGGTATTTTTTGCTGGTCAGTAGGCCAATAGGTGGGCTCTCCACTCGAGACCACATTGAGATGCAATTTTGAAATTATGTCAAACAAAATACGACCTTTTGGAGTTATTAGACGTGATCCCCAAAACGTCTGTTTAGCGTTGTAGTCGCCTGATGCTATGAAACAGGGACCTAGTGATTTGAAAAAGTTGCTATACTGAATCGCTGATACTTGAACTCTAGGAGGTGAATAAATTGAAGAATAACCAAGTTTTGATGAAATTCATCATGTTTGTTGCTTGAAGGTAGTCCTCACAAAAGTCACACAGTTAATAATGTTTAACTCGAGCCTTTATTAGTATTGCTGAATCACCACATGCTCTGCCACGGAGGTCTTTAGTATTATATAATATATAGCCGTTGATTTTAAAAAAGCTATTTGTTGTTAAGTGAGTCTCTGAAACCAGCATGGCATCGATTTGTTGGTTCTTAAGTAAGTACTCGACTTCATTTTTGTGTTGGCGTAAGCCGTTTGCGTTCCAGAAACATATTTTTAAACAGTTCATGGTTGGTAAGTACCGCCTGGAACATCATAGATTGCATGCGTACCATTTCTAGCATCATGCTGCTCATACATTAGTGCACTAATAATGCACTAATGTCTCGATGCTTGCTTCGAGACGATTATAATTACCATAAATCCCAGGTTCTGGGAACCAATTTAGAGTAGAATTAGTTGTCGGTGTGGCTTTTTGTACTGGATTGTTGTTGGTTTTTAACATATCCGCATATGTTGGGTTGTTGCTTGGGTTAGCTGGAGATAATGAGCATTTGGTCGATATTATGGAGGAGTATTTAATTTTTGAGAAGACTATAAACTGGACAGCCTCTGTAGTTAGCAGTGTGATTTCCTTTTTTTAACCTTCGTGTCATCCCTTGACTTATCGCATTGAGCGTAATAATGTAGCCCGCCACAAGCCAGTGGTAACTTACAGTATGCCCTAGTGTGGCCATATTCTTGGCAATTTAGACACTGGATGAGTTCTCACCAATAATTGAAATTAACTTCTTTATTAGATCGTTCGAATTTTGTTCCCTTAAATAAATTGGAGGTGGTTTAGACGACTTGGGTGCCGTTTTAGGTTCACTATTTACGCTATCTAAGATAGCGAGACGATTTTTGGAAGTTATGCCATTCGAATCTCTATCTTTATGTACTTTAGAAATTGGTGCTAGTTGCGAAGATTTAGGGCTTCGTCCCCTTTTTAATACTGTCACGTATCTATCCATTCCCACTTGAGTCTTTGGTTTTTGGGCACTGTCCATTATTGTTTTGGTCGTACTGTATTCAGAAGGCGACGAAGATTTATTCACATTTATTTTGTTATCACTACTTAGCAACAATGATGAACAAGAACGTGTGCAGTAAATTGGGGTAGGATTTAAAAACACATCAGTTTTTTTAGTTTTATTTATTTCGCTATTTTCATCAGAATTTAGCATAACATATGCATTTCTACTGCTTATGTTCGCACTTTTTCCAGAAATATTTAAATTTAAATTTGAGTGACTCATAAATGAGCCATCGAACTGCACTTTTGTTTTTTTTATTACTCAAACAATAATGCCGTTGTAAAAAAAAGAAAAAATACAACTTCGTTGTTCTGTATAAAACAGGTTTTATTGTTTGTTTGTTTTAAATTCACTCACTAAATTTTTTTTGTTAAACGTTTATTACGAGCTTAAAAATCCACATCCGTTCTATTTGACGAATAACTACGCAATGTATACTTTAGCTTAAATTAAGTCATAAAAAAACAGACCTTGCCCAGCCACGTGAGAATAAATTACGTTATGAAATTCCCGGAGGAATAACTGGCAAATCGGTCTTTTGAGGCTATTGGCTGGAAGCAGTCTCCTACTGGGGCGGCATACGCACTACCAACAATAGTTGACCTATTCCACTGGGCAACGAGAACGTTGACGGCATACACACTCTCTCTGTTCTCTGCCGCCCAAGTCACTAACCAGTACCGGCCGATTTTGCCCACAGAGAAACGAAAAGCAAAGGAAAAAAAAGAAAATGTTGTGAAAAAATGAGTCTTCCAAAATGTGTACGTCAGCTTGGCCAGGAGACGGTCACGCCGAACTTCACGCCACCTGATTTGAAATTGGTAGCTTTGAGCCGGAATAAACCTTTTATTGGAGCGGCATACGCACTATTACGATGTTAGATTTGCTTTTCTTACTAATTATGTCGTAACATTCGACGGCATACGCACTATCTAATGTTATGACTTGTCATCTCAACAGCCACCAACCAACTAACTTTCCAAAACAATAAAATTAAAGCCGGAACACATAGAATCGGTCATGGCATAATAATACAGGTAAAACTGTTAGAACAGCTGTTTAAATTTGCTTATCTGAAAATGTCAAACTTTGTATAAAACTCTGTTCGCGCACTTAAACATTAATAATAATTTTGAAAAAAGATAGAGTTTTTTTATATTACTCAGTGCATTGTGAACTAATTGCTGTATTTTATTCAATCCTTTATTTAACATGCAATGTTTACTTGAAGAAACAATATGTAAATACATATGTATGTATGTATGTACGTTTTCTAAGTAAAACATTGCAACTAAATTTAAATAAGTTCTCGTAGGCAGAAATTTGGTATTCGGGATAACCTGATGACAATAAAGCTGCAGCATGCAATCCAGCTGACCGGATTGGATGGTGCTGCAGCCCAATCAATTTTTGAGTTTCTTAAAGCAGCCATATCGGCTTTAGGCTCGTTAGATTTAGTTCACAAGTACTGCATATTTATTTAGGTGCACTTGCTATATCTACAGGGGCCCTTTACATCTATATATAGAGTCCCTTAATGATGAAGGCGAAACGTACTCAGTAGTCGTGTATTGAAACCCAGAATTTAAGGGCTCTTTAGAATAATGTCAGAGTGCCTTGGTAACCTTTATAAATTCTATGGTTTTCACAGGTGACCAACTAAAATAACTTTGAAAGCGTAACTTAAGCAATTTTAATCTTGATCAAAATGAATTATTGGAGATTAATCTTCATAAATACTATAAGCAATGATAATGCTACTCGATGTTGTAGCAAAATATCGGGAATAACGAATTAGTTTTGCACTACAATTTGACCTCTAGTTCAAACAATATTTTTTCTTTCTTAAAATATAACTCAAAAAGGTCGAATATCTTTATAAGTTTTAACTTTTAAATTAAATATAATTACCTATGTTAAACAAATATCTAAAATCTTGTTATACTTCTATGTACGGAGTATTACATATTTAAAACCTACATAGAATTTATTTTTATTATTGAAAGTAAACCAGTTTTATATTTATTATAATGTTTAATCATTTTTATTATAATGAATAATTTGTCATAGAAGTGTTTGCGAACACAGCTCATGTTATTTATGTTTTTCTTAATATTTTATCAAAATATTTTGACACAGTCGGGCAAAAACAGGTTGCTTAGTTTTTTTGAATTCACCTTGCATTACCTGTATTATTATACCTTGGAATCGGTCATACGTTATACTTTAACATATTCAACTGAAATCAAAGTACCAACGGAAGAGGTTGACACAATGAGTACTTTGTTGGCGGATATTAAATCAGAAAAGAAAATAAAAGATTTTTTCACCATTTTACTTTATTTATTTTATTGTATTGTATTTTGTTTTTTGCTGCCAATCAACACAAAAAAATTAATTTTGAGAGAGAGAGAAACAAAGAGAAACCAATTTATACCTCTCAACTGCTCTCAACGTCAAAAGTTGCCCAATTTTCGTACTTTGCGTTGACGGAGACGTAATGATTTTGGCAACACTCATTAGAAAACCTGGGCCCTTACCGCGTAATTATGGTCGTATCGATAAACCTTTCGAATAGAATTTACGAATCGAAAGGCATTTGGTACTGTGTAAAACATTCGTATGGTGCTGTATAAAACATTCGTATAAAACTTAATATTTTACATTCTCAAGCACAAAACGTTATTTTTAATAAATTATTTTTTAAAAAGAGGTTAAAAATGGTTTCTGTTTATTTATGGATGGATGACAGTGATATAGATGACATACAAGAAAGAGTTAAAAATTCCATAAGTTCATTTTTATTTAATAGGAAAAAACTAATTTACTAAATATTTATGCTTTGATCTACATACATACATACATACATACATACATACATACATACATACATACATACATACATACATACATACATACATACATACATACATGTATGCTATGCACATACCCTGTCGGATTTTTATGAGTTCACTCAGAAAAAAATTAACTTTAAGCTAACTTATATTTAACTAACTCATAAGCTAGCTCAGAAATGTTGCCAAGCTGAGCTAAAATAATTTACTTTTAAAGTTTTTCTTTTCTTTTGGCTTTGAATTAATACTTTTTAATTATCAAATGAAAAAAATCTGAAAGTTTCCCAAATTGCTTGGTAAGCTATCTGCATATTGCAAAAAATAAAAGATGTAAAGAGTGTAGAATGTGAGTATTATGATGTATGATAATTTTTTGTAATAATTTTATTTTAAATGCTGCAAAATAGATTACAAATTTACTATGAAACTACAGAAAAGGGTTTTAGGCATTGACCGAGGTTTTGGCAAAAAATAGCACCACAATGTAAGTGTACAAATTGTGCACATCTAATTCACTCATAACTAACTCATCATCTTTTCAAATACAGAATCAGTAAATTAATTAAAAATTACTGTTGCGATTCTTGCAGGTAGGTGATTTGTTTTTTTTTTCACAAAACAAGGCCATTTTTCGCCTGATACTTTAACGGAATGTTACGCATGAAAATTATTGTTTTGCTTTCATTTATGCTTTCTTTATCAAGGACTCTTTAAAATTAAACCAATTTATTTTTAAGATATTGGCTTACGGTTTACGAAGAAAGAGCGAAAAAGGAACAAGATAATCTCATAGATTAGATTATGTGATGCTTTACAAATTCCTTTGGAAATTTAAATGCCCGTAGATAACATTCCGATCGGAATGGTTTTAGTTTCTATAGATTCCTTTTGGTTTCATTATAAAAAGTATTTATTAAAATGTAAGATTTTTTATAACCAAACTATGTTGTAAATAGTTTATATGGCTATAAAATGTTTAAAAAGTGGTATTATTTCTACAAATATTTTAGATTTACGTTTTCTATAGAAGCAAAATACAGAATCAATTCTATTGTTAGTCCGTTTTTAGAATATGCAACTTTTGTTTCCGCCAGAAAAATTGCAGCGATAATAGTTGCAAAATGTGCACTTTTTTAATTAAAATCTAGCTTCTTATTTATTTCTTCATTTTTATTCTATTTAAAAGGTGCTACAAGAAAAAGGAGAAGGGTCTCCTTCAACTTTAAAAGCACTCTAAAGGTTAAAAGTATTAAACTAGTATTAAAAACTTAACTTATTTTATGTTTAACTACCCTTTGTTGTTTTTCGAACTTCAGCTCTAAGATCTTTTTTTATGTTAAAATTTTCTATAAATATAAAAAAATGGAAAAATCGAAGAGAAAAGATTTTTCCATTTTTTATATAAAAATTTTTCTTTACCCAATTTATATTTTCCTGTAATCACAATTTTTTTATGTATGTATATATTTTAAGCCTCTTCAAAAAAATATATAATATATAAAATATATATATATATATATATATATATATATATATATATATGTATATATAGGTACTTTATTACATTAACAATCACTTTTTGTTTTTATTACATAATTACAATTTAGTTTTATTTTCTCTTTAATTTTAATGCCTTCGAATAATATTCAAACGTATTTAACCTTTTTGATATTCGTTTTCGTATTACACAGTTGCATTAACGAAATGGAAATTTTGCTTTCGATAGGACACAGTAGCCCCCCTGTATTTAAACTTTTAAAGACGAAGCATAACGTATGACGGATTCTATGTGCCTCGGTCTTTACCCCGTCTCAAGTTGCAAATTTACTAATTTAAGGCCGGGGCACATAGAATCCAGCATACGTCGTCTTTTTTAACGTACAAGAAAGTTAAAATGCAGGTTTTGTAATAAGTGTTGCCACAATCAGTACGCAACTTTTGACGTACGGTGAGAGCTATAAATTGCACTCTAAAACAATATTGTTAAAAATTAGGTCGATAATAGTACGCAACACTTTACATTTTCAACCTAAAATTAGACAACTATTTTTTTTAACTTTTTGTTGATTTTTGAACAAAATTTGTTTAATTATTTTACACAAATTGGACTAAATATGTATGTATGTATTATTTTCAAAATTTGTTTGTAAATAAAAATGCATAAAATATACTACATATGTACATACTTTAATTCAAAAACGTTTCGATTAATACATTTATTAAAATATAAAAGAACAAATTTATGTGAAGTTTATGCTTTTCATTTGCAATGAAAAAAAAATAAATAATGCTCGTCTTCTTTTGAATTTAGTGGTTGCAAATTAAAACAAATTCTGGTTAATGCGTTTAAAATCCTTTTTCATGAGGTATATATACTCATTTCTTGTTGGGTTCAATATTAAGATATTGTTACGATTCCCAATGATAGCGATAAGGGATAGGAGAATGCGACATTATATTCCGTACTTCGCCTTCTTCGAATTTTAAAATTCGCTGGATGCTTTTTGTGCAATATCTCTATAAGCGCTCATCGGTATATAATATAATCACCCTTATTCCAGTTGGCGACGGCAATATTAAACGACGTCGTTTTTTATAGTTTGTTGTAAATCTGTATTCCCGTTGGCAATATTGCCATTTATCGATGATTGGCAACATGTGTTTGATATTTTGTAAGAAAATGTGACGTTGATGTTGCCGTAAATTGGCTTTGATATTGTCGTCAGTCTTTTTGGTGTTGTGTAGAACAAAATAATAACACAAATTAAAAGCATATTAAAGTTTACATGTGTAAATATAATTTGTTGTTAGTTTTAATGAAAAAAATATAATTTTTATTTTTGTTTTTTATGTTTTTGTTTTATTTAAATTATTTGTTCAAATTTTAAAATATCCTTTATGGGTAAAATACAGATGTTGGTGTTTTTTACTTTCATCCATACGGGATTAGCTTTCCAGTTATTTCATGGCATTCCGAGTTTTAGACAAAATCTTCGACATCATTGGCGAAATTTAATTTAACACTAACTTTTCATCAGGTAATTCAAAGATGTTTAATTTTACTTTGAGATGTCTTATGATCATCGGAAATAGAAAATATTTTGATTTTAATGTAACACACTTTAATTTTTTTATAAACCTTTTTTACCGAAAACATAAACCAAAATGAATTATTTGGTTTAAGGATTTGATATGTGAGGTGTATTTTATTAAAATTATCGATAAACTGGCAACGTCGTCACAAAATTGTTAGGGAATACCAAATTAACATTGATGTTGTGTTAAAGTGATGTTGTCTCAAAATCGACGACGATGTTGTCGTCGCCAAACAGAATAAGTGTGAATATCGCAGCAGCTTTTGTTTTCCAGTTAGGCGTTTTATAAAGTCAGGAGAGAAACTTATATGAATTTTATTTGAACTATTATTGAATTAATAAATTAATTATTTAGGCTTAAGTTCTTAATTATAAAGAGATAAAGAAAAATTAGATACCAGCAAAGCAGAATGCATTTTCTAGACAGCTACGTCCATCATCAGTACTCTTCGTATCGATCTAACCGGTAGTTTCAATTGTTATTAATTTTCTATTTAAACAAACTTATCAAAGAAATAGAATCTGAGAAATTTTAATTTTACATTATATTTCATAGAAGATAGAGCTTTTTTGAAATTGTTTTACACTTGTAAACTCTATTTCTTTTTTGTATTATACTACCAAGCAAACATTTTTCTTTATTTTAATTCTCTTTATATATTTTCTTTTATTTGAAAATGGTATATATCTGTCTTGTTATTAGCTATCCTTTGGTTAGCAATTAACAACAATTAAAATAACTTTGAAAGCGTAACTTAAGCAATTTTAATCTTGATCAAAATGAATTATTGGAGATTAATCTTCATAAATACTATAAGCAATGATAATGCTACTCGATGTTGTAGCAAAATATCGGGAATAACGAATTAGTTTTGCACTACAATTTGACCTCTAGTTCAAACAATATTTTTTCTTTCTTAAAATATAACTCAAAAAGGTCGAATATCTTTATAAGTTTTAACTTTTAAATTAAATATAATTACCTATGTTAAACAAATATCTAAAATCTTGTTATACTTCTATGTACGGAGTATTACATATTTAAAACCTACATAGAATTTATTTTTATTATTGAAAGTAAACCAGTTTTATATTTATTATAATGTTTAATCATTTTTATTATAATGAATAATTTGTCATAGAAGTGTTTGCGAACACAGCTCATGTTATTTATGTTTTTCTTAATATTTTATCAAAATATTTTGACACAGTCGGGCAAAAACAGGTTGCTTAGTTTTTTTGAATTCACCTTGCATTACCTGTATTATTATACCTTGGAATCGGTCATACGTTATACTTTAACATATTCAACTGAAATCAAAGTACCAACGGAAGAGGTTGACACAATGAGTACTTTGTTGGCGGATATTAAATCAGAAAAGAAAATAAAAGATTTTTTCACCATTTTACTTTATTTATTTTATTGTATTGTATTTTGTTTTTTGCTGCCAATCAACACAAAAAAATTAATTTTGAGAGAGAGAGAAACAAAGAGAAACCAATTTATACCTCTCAACTGCTCTCAACGTCAAAAGTTGCCCAATTTTCGTACTTTGCGTTGACGGAGACGTAATGATTTTTGGCAACACTCATTAGAAAACCTGGGCCCTTACCGCGTAATTATGGTCGTATCGATAAACCTTTCGAATAGAATTTACGAATCGAAAGGCATTTGGTACTGTGTAAAACATTCGTATGGTGCTGTATAAAACATTCGTATAAAACTTAATATTTTACATTCTCAAGCACAAAACGTTATTTTTAATAAATTATTTTTTAAAAAGAGGTTAAAAATGGTTTCTGTTTATTTATGGATGGATGACAGTGATATAGATGACATACAAGAAAGAGTTAAAAATTCCATAAGTTCATTTTTATTTAATAGGAAAAAACTAATTTACTAAATATTTATGCTTTGATCTACATACATACATACATACATACATACATACATACATACATACATACATACATACATACATACATGTATGCTATGCACATACCCTGTCGGATTTTTATGAGTTCACTCAGAAAAAAATTAACTTTAAGCTAACTTATATTTAACTAACTCATAAGCTAGCTCAGAAATGTTGCCAAGCTGAGCTAAAATAATTTACTTTTAAAGTTTTTTCTTTTCTTTTGGCTTTGAATTAATACTTTTTAATTATCAAATGAAAAAAATCTGAAAGTTTCCCAAATTGCTTGGTAAGCTATCTGCATATTGCAAAAAATAAAAGATGTAAAGAGTGTAGAATGTGAGTATTATGATGTATGATAATTTTTTGTAATAATTTTATTTTAAATGCTGCAAAATAGATTACAAATTTACTATGAAACTACAGAAAAGGGTTTTTAGGCATTGGACCGAGGTTTTGGCAAAAAATAGCACCACAATGTAAGTGTACAAATTTGTGCACATCTAATTTACTCATAACTAACTCATCATCTTTTCAAATACAGAATCAGTAAATTAATTAAAAATTACTGTTGCGATTCTTGCAGTAGGTGATTTGTTTTTTTTTTTCACAAAACAAGGCCATTTTTCGCCTGATACTTTAACGGAATGTTACGCATGAAAATTATTGTTTTGCTTTCATTTATGCTTTCTTTATCAAGGACTCTTTAAAATTAAACCAATTTATTTTTAAGATATTGGCTTACGGTTTACGAAGAAAGAGCGAAAAAGGAACAAGATAATCTCATAGATTAGATTATGTGATGCTTTACAAATTCCTTTGGAAATTTAAATGCCCGTAGATAACATTCCGATCGGAATGGTTTTAGTTTCTATAGATTCCTTTTGGTTTCATATAAAAAAGTATTTATTAAAATGTAAGATTTTTTTATAACCAAACTATGTTGTAAATAGTTTATATGGCTATAAAATTGTTTAAAAAGTGGTATTATTTCTACAAATATTTTAGATTTACGTTTTCTATAGAAGCAAAATACAGAATCAATTCTATTGTTAGTCGTCGTTTTTAGAATATGCAACTTTTGTTTCCGCCAGAAAATTTGCAGCGATAATAGTTGCAAAATGTGCACTTTTTTAATTAAAAT